>CM039527.1:13614769-13987016 GCA_022433055.1 Begonia peltatifolia | reverse complement strand
TGGGCGGGTGGGAATGGGACGCAGTAGCACATGGCGGCACGTGAAGACTTCACGGGAAGCTCTCCCTTTCTCATATTACCTTTCTCTCTTCACTCCCAAATTTACTTCTCAATGACCCATCCAAATCCCTTCTGCCTACCTTTTGTCCTCCTCTGTTAGGACACTCATTTGAACTAATTTATTTTTTTGGTAGGATGGAGATGAGACCGAATTAGATCAAATCACTCTCAAAGAGCTCGACATATACCAAATCTTGTTCTGACTTAGCGCTACAAGCTAGATGTTGAATTTCAAAAGAAGAAAGATTAACAAAATTTAAGAATGTGATTTCTTGGGGTGAAAATAGAGATCTATATTTTTTTTAAAAATATAAATTTTAACCATATATTATAACTGTAATTTCAGGTAGTGCTCTCTACTAAAAAAATCGGCAAATCGAACTTTGTACTATAATTCCATTATCAGGTTTGACATTTTTAATATTTCCGTCAACATACACGCTAAGTATTCGTGGAAGATTAAATTTTTTTTTTTAATTTTATCATTTAATTTTTTAAAACATATCAAACGATATTCAATTTATTTGAAATTTTTAGTACCTATTCACCATGAAAAAATAATTTAAAAATTTTCGTGATTTTATAGCAATTGTACGATTTATTATAATTATTTTATAAAATAATTAAATAAAATTACGATAAATCATACAAGTGTTAGAAAATCAAGAAAATTTACTGATTATCTCATTATAATGTGACAAACATGTGGTAAACATTTTGAGTAAATTAAATATTATTTGATATTTTTTTTAAATTAATTTATAAAGTGAAGAAAAAACTGAGATTAATTTTAAATAACTATTAAAAGATATCAAATTTACTTTAACTTTTTACTATATGTTTACACATCATGAGAAGGTAATCTATAAATTTTCGTGATTTTTTAATACTTGTATGATTTATCGTAGTTTTATTTAATTATTTTATAAAACAATTATAATAAATCGTACAATTGTTATAAAATACGAAAATTTACAGATTATTTTTTCATAATATGATAAATAGTGCAAAAAATTTGAAGTATATTGAATATCGTTTTGATATCTTTTTAAAAATTAATTGATAAAATAAAAAAATATTATTTTTGAAGCTCCCACGTGCACTTAATGTGGGTGTTGAAGGAGAGATTAAAAAGTTCAAGGCCGATCACGAAGTTATAGTACAGGATTCAGTTTGCCAGTTTTTTAGTAAAAGGGGCTACCTGAAATTACGGGTATAGTATATGGTTAAAATTGATAGTTTTCTTATTTTTTATTATTCATGTATGGGTCATGAATATATATAGGCAAAATTACAAAATTGATGTACAAATAAAAAGGAATTAGTTACAGATAACAAACTTAACAAACCGAATTCTAAAAACGCGGTGGGTAAAATTGTTGACGTCCAATTGATGAAGTGACCAACCTTTAGTGGCAGCGATGGAAAGGAGAAGAAGAACAGTGACAAGTTTGGCAACCGGGGGAAAAGTGTCATGATAATCTATGTCTTTAGTTTGAAAATATCCTTTGGCAATGAGTTACGATTTATAACATTCGATAAAACCATCGGTGCGATATTTAATTTTATAGACCCATTTACAATCAATCAAAATTTGGGAGGTAGCAGACAGAGAGTCAAAGTACGGTTACATTGAAGAGCTAGAAGTTTATCAGACATGGCATCACGCCAGTGTGGAGATTTAACAGCTTGTGTATAAATTCAAGGTTTATCATGACTAATGACTGTGGATATAAAAGCACTGTGAGAAGGGCTAAGGGTAGACAGAGAGAAGAATTTTGCAAGAGGAAATGCAGTAGAAAAAGAAATATTAGAACATATATAATCACTTAAGTGAGGTGGTGGTTTCCGAGCCCGCTTAGGAGTAGCATGTTCTGTAGTGGAAATCGGTGAAAAGAGGTAGCGGAATAGGAGGTTGAGATGACGAGGATGAAGTAGGCAGCTAATCAATAAGAACATTATCCAAAGGAGCAATAGTGATTGGACAAAGAGGTAATTCAGATGGAAGATTACGATATGGAAAAATGGATTCGTGAAAAACAATATCACGTGAGACATAAATTTAATGAGTAGTAGGATCATAAACACGATAACCTTTCTAACCATAAGGATATCCAACAAAATACTGGATTTGGCTCGAGCATCAAACTTGTTTTTGATATACATATCATGATGACCCAAACACTAATAATGAAGTTAAGAGGGGATGGTATCGAACAGAATTCATGAGGTGATTTAAAATTCAACATAAGTGTACATTTTATTAATTAGAAAAATAGAGGTGAGAATGCACTCCCCCAAAAAGAAAGAGGAAGATGACTTTGAAAACATAATGATCGAGCATCATCAAGCAGATGACGATGCTTGTGTTCGACAATTCCATTTTGTTGTGGAGTAGCAATACAACTACGTTGATGAATGATTCCATGTTTAGTAAACCATGATTGAAATTTGGTGGAAAGGAATTCAGCCCATTATCGAAACGGATGATCTGGAGTTGTGGAAGAAAAATTCCACCTTTTCCCAAATTGATGTGATGAATTGTGGAATTGAATTGTCAATTAATATGAGTAAAAAAACGTATTATCATATGAAAAGATTGAGATTTATTTTTCAGTAGGTAAATCCAAGTACAACAAGAATAATCATCCACAATTGTAATAAAAAAGCGTGAGTCATTCGTTGAATGAATAGAAAAAGATGCCCAAATATCAACATGAATTATCTCGAAACATTTAGAAGAATTTGATACACTATGAGAAGAGATTTGAAAGATTGCTTAGTTTGAGGACAAATATCACAAATAATTTTTTTATTAGCAACAATGTTTGGAATTGTTTTAACGAGGAAATTAAAACGAGAAGCACATGGATGACCAAGGCGTGAATGCCAAATGTCAAGATTATTCAAATGCTGAAATGAGAGAGCAGAATTAAATTTGGGAACATCATCCAGGTAGAAGAGACCCCCCAACCAATCGTTAGTCGGTCCTGAAGTAGACATTGATGTCTTTGGTTAACTGTGAAATAGATAATAATAAAATTTGAAAGATGGAATGTAAAACACATCTTTGAGAATAAGAGACTCTGAGTATTTGACAGTACCAATATGTGTTACTATTGAAGATGAACCATCTAATAGTCGGATAATTTTTTGTCTTTGCAACAAGAAGTAAGAAAAAAATAATGAAAGCGATGTACATATTGTTAGTGATTTTTCTACACCTAACGTAAGTGTATGTGTGACTAACAAAGTAATAAATAGTAAGTATAAGTCGATCTCATGAGGATATTCTTAACCAATTTTAATTGCTATAAAATTATAATAAATAAGGATGAATTAACAAGAAAAATATTGTGAACGGTACAGTAATATAAAATTGAAAATAACTTAGATTTGCTAAAGAAATAAATTGAACTAATTTAGGACAATTACGATAATAAAACTTTGGTTAGGGTCGATTTTCTCGTTACGTGAATTTTACTACTAATGCTACAGAAAGCTATAACATTTCCTACAAAACAGCGAGAACAAATATTTTCTAGGGTTTTATCGAATTGCCTAGTTAAATTCAACCTAAGGTTTCTTTTGACTTTGAAAGAATAAAACTTGAATTGAATTTCTTTTCAGCCCTATTTTCAATGCCAAATAAATTAATGTCAACAACCTTGTAACAATTTAATCTATTTAATCAATCAAGGATCTTAAAATTCATATCTATCCATCGATATAATAGGAACATGTAGCATCAAATTTGTCCGTCGACACAATTCGAATTAAACAATAAACATCACGATAGATTGTTCCATAAAAAATACGTAAACTTTCATAGATTTAAGTAAAACACATAACGAGTACTTTCTCTACTAACCAAAATTAAAAACTTATCCTAAAATCATACTAATAAAAAACCATCATAAAGATATTCATAAATAGAAAAATAAAAAGTAGAGAAAAAATTGTGGTTTTCGTTTTTTCCTCGAAACAATCCTAGAAGGAATTGTGGTCTTCCTCTAAGATACTGCACGTCCCTTTCAAAAAAGAGAGAGACCTCCATCTGCCAAGAAGAGAGAGACCTCCTTCTTCAAGAGTCAATATAAGAATAAAAATCTCCCTTTTACAGGGAGAGAATAATCCTCTTTCTATTTCCAAAATCATCTTTTTTTTTTCTTTTCCTCAGCCAACTTTTTTCTTCTTTTTTTAGCACCACATCACTATTTTCTTGTCCTCTCTCTTTTGTTCTTCTATCAAATAAATCTCCTTGATTTTAGGATATTCTTCATCAATCTTCCTCTCTTTTAGGTGGTTCAAATAATGCAATCCAATCTTTCCTAATTCTGTGGCCAAAGATAACAACAATTATTAATACTAATAATCTGATTTATTTGAAAAAATATACATAAAAATCATTAATATCTTAAATTCTTTTCATGCTTCATAACCTATAACAATTTTTATAACTTTGACCACATTGTATTTAAATTCACTCAAATCATACGTATTTTATTAATAACAACTAGTATAAAATAACTCCAATTTAAGAGTTATCACATATATAACTTGACGAACCAAAATCGATGATCCAACAAGAAGATGTACAAGATAAAATGGTACCTGCGAAGTGGGCTGAAAGACTGTCAGAATCACCATTTACCAAGAGTGCAATCAACTTGTTGTATTGATCCTGAGTAAGCTGAGTATTCAGAACAATAGGTATATCTTGTGGTCGTTTCCCTAGCTTATCCGGAAAGCCATGGATTTAGAAGCATTTTGCTCGAGTATGACCATGCTTGTTGCAATGATCGCAAAAAGGTTGTTGACGTTTCCCCGAAGGGTGAGAAACTTGAAAGGCAGCAAAATCAACAACATATGTAGATTGCTTTGAAATTTGGAAGGCAGCAGAGTCAACAACAGGCGCAGATCTAATGTTGATTTCTTCTTGTTTTTCTTCTTAACGTACGAGTTTATAGATACGTTGGGTAGATGAGAATAGTTCCATTAGCAAGATTTTGTTTCGTACTACAGAAAAACTATCATGGAGTCCTTGGAGAAATTTCATGGCTCAATCCTAACTCTGTTGTTCAATAATACATTTTGCATTCCCACAGATACAAGGTAGAAACGAGATAATAGAAAATAATTCATCCCATAAAGATTTGAGTTGAGTGAAATAAAATGAGACATTCATACCTTCCTGTTTTAAAGCAGAGATTGATTGCTTTAATTGATATATTTTCAGTGCATTTGATTGAGAAAATCGTTATTGTAGATCTGTCTAGTTCTGGGTTACGGTGACAAAATCTTTTTTTATGGAATATACATATCAATATTCATGAATCATACCTTTTATTTCACTTCCAGTTCTTATGTTACTAGTAGGGGGATTATTGCTTTTTCCAACGTCAACAAAAAAACTTTGCCATATATGGTCTTTTACTAGTGTTCTCCTTTTAAGTATAGTGATGATTTTTCATTTTATTTGTTTATTCATCAAATAAGTAACAGTTATATTTATCAATATGTATGGTCTTGGACTATCAATAATGATTTTTCTTTAGAGTTTGGCTATTTGATCGATCCACTTACTTCTATTATGTCATTATTAATTACTACTGTTAGGATTTTGGTTCTTATTTATAGTGACAATTATATGTCTCATGATAAAGGATATTTGAGATTTTGTGCTTATATGATTTTTGTCTAGAAATGTCTGCGATCGAGTAAATAGCTCTACCAACAAATAGATCGAATCGAATTGGAAAATTAAAAGATTTGTACAAGTTATACCTTTCATCACCACTCTGTGGAAAATCGTTAAGTATGAATATGTTAGATACCTGTAACTCGATTGGTGAAATAGTAGAAAATTGTTCCTGCAGATCTGTCTAGATCTGGGCTGCGGTGTTGGCATAAAGGATGCTTAGGCGTATTTCTGGTGAAACCGAGTTCAAGATCCAGTTGCTAACAAGATCATTGCAGCGTGTCCACTTGGTGACATCATTTTCTTTTGTCGGTGCAGGCAGCAAACCATCGACAAACCTATATTTGTTCTTAGCCCGGAGAGCCATCGTAATGGCACGCCTTCACGTGACACAATTGTCACACATGAGAAGTGGTGTGACATGAATAGTTGAGGGACTATCATAGTGATGGATATCATATAGATTTGATTTGATTGGAATGTTTTCAGCAAGGTTGTTTTCGCCGAACATGATGACATGTGAGAGATCGATAAAGGAAATGAAGCAATGAAAAATATTTTCAATACTCTGATAGCATAAGAAAATAGAGATCTATATTTTTTATTATTCATTTATGTGACGTGATATGTAGATAAAATTACAAAACTGATGTGCAAATAAAAAAGAATTAATTACAGATAACAAACTTAACAAACCAAATCCTAAAAATGCAGTGGGTAGCATGAGAAACGTTCAACACTTGGCGTTATATTTTTTGAATATGAATTTGAAATTGGACATATTTGCAAAGTTTACGAGAACATTTTTGATCTCGTCTTTTTTTTTTTTTTTTCAATATAAAGTTTGTCTAAGGTAAGTTGTAGATTTGGATTTTTATTTTGTGGAAGAATATTTGGCTAAAGCCGTTATCCATGGAAAATTACACGTTTCATAAATTCGGAGCAATTTGGCAAAATTGATTAAAATCAGTCATCTGTACAAAATGATATTACAATTTGGTCATCATTTATTTTTGTAAGATAGTCATTGCTTATGAGTTAAATAAGAAAGACGAACATGTTCATGAGTCGATTGAATAGATAAAACGTCCTTAAATTTTGCATTATACAAATCAAAGTCTTCATTCCCACAAAAAAAATAAGACGACTGGAAAATACAAAAAGGTCAAATTGGGCTTCATTCAGGCTTTTGAGCTTTACAATGACAAAAAAATGGGCCCAGCCTTCCACCGTCGTCCATTATACTTAATAATTAATGCAATAGTTTCTTCTTTTAAATGTTTATATTTAATATTAATTACCAAATGACGAGGGTAAACGACATATCATGTAAAATTAGATAATAAAGTTAAATGATAAAAACTTATAATTACTTTTTTCTATATTATTTTGACACTAACCCTCAGGTCCCCCCACCTCTCTCGACTCCCAATTTGTGGTGTTGAACCACCATGGATAAGACTCTTATTTTCATAGGCACTAATCTTTCACAGACAAAAAAATATTATTTATAATTAATGTTACGATTACTTTCTTGTTTTATTTTTTTGCTGAAGTATTAAACAATTACGCGTAAGTTTTTGAACTAGTAAAATAAAAGAGTAGAAATTTATTGAATGAAATGTTTTTGCGAAGAGTTGTTTGCCCGTTTAGTCTATTATACTTGTCACTCTATGAATCTTCGTCTTTTTCTCTATTTTAGTAAAATTTCTCTTATTTTTTCTCTTTGAATCGACTACTGCATCTTTGGTTTATGTCCCGTTTTTATGTCCCGTTTAGTGTCCTTTTGGTGCTGGATGGTAAGATGATGAGGGAGGGGGTGGTAGACGATGTTCTTGATTTTAAGATTCATTGTTTGATTTGGTTAAGGGTGAAGACAATTAGAGCTGATCTTGGGTGATTCCTAGAAATTAACTTTGTGGGGCAAACATTATCCTTTCAACAAGTCAATTTTCAGATGAACTTGAATGATTTACGAATTCCCGACAATTTAAACAACGAGCTGTCTGGCCGGTGGAATGCAGATCCTTGAATTTTGCCATACTTATTTAGGAAGCATGAAAGGAATTACTTGTGAACATTGAACATTTCAATTGGTGCCATGATATTTTTTCATCTATCAAAAAAGAAGATTTGTCCCGTGCATTCGCATAACCGTGGTTATGGAAGTCACCCCTCATTCAACGACATACAATCCGAAAGCAATGAGCTTTAAATAGTGGTAAATTGTTTTCCGACCTACTTGATGCGATGAATGTTTAACCAGTTCTCGTGTTTTCGAGTATTATATACTTGAATAAAAGAAAAAAATTGAAGCTACAGCTAATGAATCATACGAAGGAAAGATGTGATGCTGGTGAAGAAACTACTGATGAACTCAGGAACTTAATCTGTAGAGAACAAGTGTACAAAACAATTACAGCAATTACAGCAAATAGGTTTTAACTGAAACTTGTGGGTATTTTCCAAATCTGTCGAAGATAAGAAGTAAAAGTTGTTGTATCATAACAATTTTCTGTATTTCGCTCCATTTTTGTTGGGCCATTGGGCTTTCAAACAGCAAAACCTTCGCAAACATCATAGAATTAATCGAGTAGTTTATCTTCTTTATTTTTAAATTCAGATTCATAATGCTCTGCATTTGTCAGACATTATCGACGTTAAATTGCCTTGATTTCATTTACCTCCACTCTCCTTGGGTGTGCTGACTGTCTGTCTCTGTCTCTCTCTCTTATACATGTCAATGCATGCATAATAGAGTCGAGTTCAAGAACTGATCGTTGCATATGTTGATGAATTCAGGATCTGCAGAGCTGCCATTGGCTGTAAACATAATAATGCGATCGCCGTTCAGGCAAAGATGGCAGTACTTTGCTGTTTATGTGGTTCAGAGCTGCCGTTCTTTAAAAAATGGGTTCATTAACAGCAATGTCCTTTATTTAAGAGGATGTACGACCGTACCGGCTAGACCCTATTTCCATTTATCAGATTTTAAGTCCATTTGATTCCCCATTGAACACAATTATCTTTTTTTTTTGTTGGGATGTGGGTAAACTGCTTACTGGATTTGGAAAGTGTGACACCTCTCACAAACGCAAATGTAACAATGATTTAAATTTTTATTGACTCTGAAGGTTAAGAACATAATAGTGAATGAGCAATCCTCCGTTGCTCGACATAAGAAAAATTTTAATCGTTTATAAGTAGAATTTTCATTTTTATATATTACAATGTGTTTTAAGAATTTAAAAATAATGACAACTCCTCACAGAGACAAAAATAATAAAAATTTAAGTTTATATTGAATGTCAAAGTTTAGCACTAACAGTGGATGTGCGTAGTTTCACGTTGCTTGACATAATTAAAATTTAAGTCGTTTATAAATAAAATTTTCATTCCTATATATTATAATGCGTTTTACGGATAATTTTAAGAACAATTCGCACATATTCTGGTTTAAAGCCAATAATATTGTCAAGGCTGATTGATTATCTTTGATTGAGTTTGAATAGAAAAGCCCAACTCTAGATAGAACAAGAAAACTAAATTATCCTCTGTTTAATCATTGTCCCTCAATTTTCAGTAGTTCATTGTTTTGTCGTGGTGATTATGGAGAAGTTGCTGGTAATGATAGGCCAACATTGAGTTACTGCTCTCACCCACATCGTTTTCAGGCATATAAACCTCTTCCTCGACCTCTTCTTTGGCCACTCTGTCAAAGGCGAGCCCTTCGAACGGCCGTTGAGCGGAGACTGAGCGAGGATGCATCGGCTGGGCCGGAGGAGGCACGACCGACGGAAGCTTTGCGAGGAGAGCTTCGAGGCTGCTCATGGAGGGCGTTACTCTGAGTTGGTCGTTGAAGTTGGTGAAGAGTTGGTCGGGTGGAGATGGAAGGCTGGCCTGAAGTTGCCACACTTCTGGGTTTCCTCCGCCGTAGCCATAGCCATCGAATTTGAAGGGGAAAGATGTGGATGATGGGTGAGGTAGAAGCACGCCGGGAATGCTTTCTATGTAACTGAACTTCTTTCTTAGCAGCACCACATAGCTCAAGTCTTCAATTACCTTGATTGTGCAAGAAAATGATGGAAATCAATACCCCATTAAATGGGGGAAGAGAGAGAGAGAGAGAAACCCATTTGGGAATTAGAGAGATAAAGAGGGAGTGAGGGAGAGAAGACCCATTTGGGAATAAGAGAAAGTGACAGAACCCATTTGCGAAAAGAGAGAGGAACTGAGAGAAGAGAGGGAAGAGAAACCATTCCAGAGAGAGAGAGAGAGAACCTTTTGAACAGCTCCCAATTGGATGACACCTTCTCGAACTGCAATCAAAGCTATTGTCTGCAAAACATTTGAGTCAAACTGAAGTAGATCTAAAATCCTAGTCCTTGGGGAATTGGAGAGCTTTTATTACACAATCAATACCTTTACACCAGACTGAAACTGAGCTTCCCACGTTCTTGGATACTATAAATATTATCCAACCCGTCATGAAAAAAAAAAACAACATTATTCCCCACGAAAACCAAATCAACGAACACAAAAAGTTTCACCATTTTCATCGGAAAAAAGCTTGAAATTTCATACTGAATCAGTTGAATTATGCCATGCTGACAGGAAATTTAGCTCTTGATCATTAGGTGGTTCTTTGTAAATCCATTTATGACCATGATCTGCAGCTACTTTTCCAATCAATCTGCAAAAGGCAAAATAAAAAGGAGAAAGATTTACTACATAAGAGGCACAAAAAAGTCGAAAAACTTGAGAAAAATGGCATACCCTTCTCCATAATTATAAATCTCATGAGACATCTTGAAGAAAAGCTCTGGTTGCAGGCCTTGATAGTGCTGAAACTCACAGTGTCCATAGACGGACGAGCTCGGACAGTCACCGGCCTCCATTTCCGAGGAAGAAGAAGCAGCAAAGTTGCAGAAACCATCTTCCCACACCAAAATCCTGTAATCAATTCAATATAGTTACGGTGATGGATTTTGGGAGGAACGACACTGTTATTAGCACTTAGTAGAGGGTGGGATGAAGATGAAGATGAAGATGAGATGAGATGTCTACCAGTTTCTCCTGTTTCCTCTTGACCTATCATAAGCAGCTTGGCCGTCCCATCTGTTAGAGAGAGAAAGGGATGATATTTTTATCTGAGAGAATAGTGTTTTGACCAAAGAAATTAAGAGAAAAAGGGAGTAATCAATTTGGTTGATGAAGAGGGGTTTTGATTGTTCTTACTTGGGAGGAGGGTAATTTCTTGGAAGGATTCTCCAAAAAACAGCGTAAACCCATTGAGAGTTTTCATGGATACACAAGCTTCTGAGAGCGTGTTGAAGTAGATGAGTCACTGCCAGCGGGCTTAGATGTTTTTCCATCAAACTTTGAAATCTCCCTCTCTCTCTCTCTCTCTCTCTCCTCCTCAGTTTCTCTCTCCTCTGAAATCAGAATGACCCAATATCTTGTGCTTCGTTTTATAGACATACCAGCTAGGAAATATCACATCTCTCCCTCCTCTCACTCTCTCAGATACACACACAGAAGGAAATACATTAAGGTGATGCTTTAATTTTCCGCCAAAATGATTTCCTTTGGTCCCACAGTCTCCTTCTTGGTTCCCAACTCTCTCTCTCTCTCTCTCTCTCTCTCTCTCTCTCTCTCTCTCTCTCTCTCTCTCTCAACTCCATATGAGAAACAAACTACTCCACGTAAAAACATTGATTTTGAACTGAAGTAAGAATAGTTGATTATGTTTGTTAGACACTAGATTATGGGTTTGGGACACTAGAATTACTTCAAAAACTATTTCAAGAAAAACTATTTCAAAAAAAACTATGTACAACACATAAATCTACTAAACAAAGATTGAATTATAACGGCGAATTTTACAACTCTAGTTTACGTGAATTTATACAAAAAATAAAATCTTAAATCAGATTTATAATTCAGACCCACCGGTCGAACCTCAATAGAATTCGAATTATACCAACTCTAATAATCCACGCCCACAAACAAATTTTGATAAAAAAAAATCAATTTTCAAATTTTCCTCTTTCACACTCTTGAGTAATTTTCACATCTTAAGTTGCCATATAAATTCTAATCTTTAATCCTATAACCATTCCACCGTGGTTATCCTCCTATAATTATTTGAATCTCTACTCAAAGTGAAAAATTTACTTCCAAAACACGGTCTTCTATAAAATATGTGACCAAAATCAATGGTTTTAATAAGATATTCACGTGCAAAATATTAAAGCACAAAATCACGAACATTACAAAATTCCAAAAAATATATTCAAAATTTAGATATTTATGCGATAACAAATGAGCCTAAATAAATCTAATCAAATTTGGTCGTAAAAAAAATCGAATTCAAAACTTATTTTAATTTCAACAAAAGCCATTACCAAATATTGAGATATTTATACAATTCAAAACCTTCTCAAATATCAAATTAAATCTGCCACAAATCTTTGAAAAACCCCAAAGATTTTCAATGGTTTTTCATCTCTGGCGAAAAATCAAATTTTACAAAGGACACTCCCGCAACATCCTTAAATTGGACCTTTTTGCAATCCGACGTTAAACAAAAACCTTTTGAACTAAGATCTGTTTGACAATGTGACTTGATTCCAATATGAAGATTGCAAGAAAACACTCACACATCTGGACAACGAGAATGAAGAATGACGATTCAGATGTGTGGTGACTAATGATGCGGGGCTACCTTGATGAAAATTGATCGACAACTTGTAGAAGGACGGTAGCAGTCATTGAGTTGGTAAAAAAATGTCGGCAAAAAACTACGTGTTGGCTTCTCAATAAACAATTTGATTTCTTCTCGGGTGCCTAATGAAGGGAGGACAACAATTCAATGGCTTTTGCATCAAAGAATCATGGGCGACGGGTGCTGTGACAGATGGCTGTGCGGTAGACAGTTGGCCGTTTCAATAGCAAAGAAGAACAAGTCTTAATGAAGAAAACGGAAATTTTCTTTCTTTCAAAAATTGTAATTTTTTGAAAAACTACAGAAATCTTGTTCGATACAAAACAACAACATGAAACAATTTATTTTGACACAGTTGGAAACATGAAACTCTTGTAACTAAAGCTTTGATACCACTCGTGAAAAATGGAATGATAACAAAAAAAATTATATGTGAATACTGTATTTATATGAAAAAATACTTTATAAAAAAAGAACTACCGGCAGATGAACAAATCACTGTGAACATCGAAGTATAACATGTTTTACGACTGTAATTTACATAAATATATAAAAAAAAATAAAAATTTAAATGAGATTTAAAATGCAAATTCATCATGCCCAAATTGAATTATAAGATGAGATTGAGTCATACTTGTTCTTATCTCTCAACTGTGTTTGTGAAATTTGTCCTACACTTTCACTAAATAACATGTATCAGACTATAGTACGTCACATCACAATCCACAAACTCTTCTCATGAAATCATGCTCATGTTCATGCATTCTGATCATTTATATTGTAGTCTCTTGGGTGCTACATTATTCAATACTTGAAATGAAATTTAGTTTATTTTAGTGAGATTTTTTCGTATGCATTTATTCATGACTTTCCTGAAAGATGCCCTGTAAGCAAGGGATGTCTTTTCAAATGTACTAGTTTTATGGTCATATCTTCAAATATTTTTTATATCATCTCTCTCCCTCTCTCGGTCCATTTCTCTCTCTCCATAGAAGTCTGTGTGTGAGTAGGAGAGAGAGAGAGATGTCGGATTAGTTCAGAATTAGCTCTAATTATTTAAATTGCGATAAGGGAATGTTCCATACCTGATGTAGATCTCCTGCTATTAATATAACCACAAAATTTATGACAATAATTTAGGTTGATTCTAGTGAGATGATTGTCCAAAAATAGGAAAACCCCTAATCAAACATCTTAACCTTATTAGTCCACTTCATCTGCTATAGCTCAAAATGACTCATTCCTCAGTTTTATAGTGGTTTTTCTGACCTAATTTCAAATTCGTACCCATCAAAATGAATTTCCTCAAACCCTTCTCTCTCTCTCTCTCATGAAATTGAATTCTCTCTAATCTCTCTCTCTCTCTCTTCCAAAAATGAAGGTATGGAAGCTTTCAAAGAGCTTTAATTTACCAACCCTGACACCAAGAAAGCTTGACAGACCGTTGCACACTGTCTTCTTTGACCATCTCTTTGCACTGTCATCTTTTTCCATTGTCTAACACACACATACACACACTCTCTCATTTGAATTACGCAACGGAAATAGCATTTTGAATTATGAACATAAACCTTAATTTTTTTCACTGATATGACAGTGACACAAATTTTGCTATGTGAGTAATATGCACTACTACACCTCCATTTTTCTTTTCCTCTTTGGCGTCTTGTTTGGAAGATGGCCCTGTTCCTGTCTTAACCCTAAAACAATGTGGTGCCATTAATGGCTTCTGTGCTCTACCCTAAAGCTCCTATAATTCATCACTGTACGGTTCTTAATAAGGGTAAAAATAATAGAGTTTTAGTCAGTAGGTTAAATTGGAGAAATGGGGTTTTGTTTTATTTCTCTTTCTTGCTTATTTAATTTCTCAAACAAAATAGTAATTACGATGGGGATACACATTAACGGCAATACACATTTATTTACGTATTGATCCTTTATTAATTAATTATTTTATATAAAAAGTAATGCTATTCGTACTTTCTAATTTTAGGTATGACATTATGATACACTATAAATAATTAAAATAATAAATTACACGTATCTTGACATGTAAATATCACGTCATGATATAACAATAAAGCGTGAATGTAAAATTACAAACCCAACTAGTTACACCTCCCCGAGATTTTTGTTGATAAAGGGTGTACATTGCAACAATTATTTTAG
This sequence comes from Begonia peltatifolia, assembly GCA_022433055.1. Taxonomy (NCBI): domain Eukaryota; kingdom Viridiplantae; phylum Streptophyta; class Magnoliopsida; order Cucurbitales; family Begoniaceae; genus Begonia; species Begonia peltatifolia. The sequence continues at coordinate 13,972,360 of CM039527.1, read as the reverse complement.
TTCTAGAGTTTGATCAATTTTCTTCACATAATTTTTTTTCTATCACAAAGAATTTTCCAATAGCAAGTTGATGGTGTGAACATTTATAACTAATTTACATATCATGATTTATTTTTGTAAATCTTAATGGTATTTAAATTCTTGTTAAACAAACTTAGAGTTCAATGTATCATCACAGAAAAGCCAATATGATTTATTTCATAACTTTTGCTCGATAAAAAATGGGTTAGATTCTACAAGATCAAGCCTACGAGACTTGGGAATGATAGAAGGGAATCACAAAATAAAAGTGAGAAAAGAAAAAATAAAAAAAGTAAATAAAAATCATGTACATGAGTCTGGATTCCAAATGAATGAAAACGCAACTAAATTGGTCACTCTTCAAGACCAAATAGAAGAAAGGACAAATTCTCAAAGAGGAAAAATATCTAATGATTTCAAAAAATTGAACGAGTGAAAATCGCACGTATGATTACGTGCAATGGCAGAAGTTCCCAAAAAAGTTGCACTGACCCAATTGTATTCTTAAAATATATTTATTTATTGATAAATGGAGAATTCGATATGAACCTCGTTCTCTTGTTTGATTATAGTAAATTTTGCAATGTCGCTTCCGAAATAAATATTGAATTACAATAAATACATATTTACCGATTTATTCTAAGTAGAAGAACATAATGTTTAATTCTTACAAATGTATTGTAAAAACATTATGTCTACGAAATCTATATATAATAGAATACAGATGGGATTTGAAGTATGGTGTGAAACCCATTCCCTATCTTCCCTTAAAAAAAGGAGAAACCTCTGCTACTACTTTCCCCATACTCCACTGTGTCCCATTCCATATTATTTTGAAATGTTCTTTTCAACCAACATTAATTAATTAATTAATTAGGTATTTAATTTAATAGTTGTTTCAAAAGGTGTGTGAAATATGATATTATTAAACGTTAGTTTATTGTGGACAAGGTTGGCACGAGGATACCAATAAATGATAACAAATGACTAATTTTATATGATTTTAGAATGTTGGGTACTTTGTTACCATTAATCAAATAATAAAATGTATAAGGTTTATGTCGATGTTTGTCGCCTTCTTATAAGATCATACGCATACAAAAAATATAAATTTTTTAGAAACGTTCTAATTTTTTAATTAGCGTGACAAAACAACGTGACGGCTTATGTGATATGCTACATCTCTGTGCACTTTATTTTTAAAGAATTACATTGAATAGAGTATGGGTTATTATATAGAATCTATATGATCATATACCCCAAGATTTAATAAATTTCAGTGCTTCTTGGAGTGATGAAATGCCTTATCCGTTTAACAGAAATGTTTTGTTTTAATATTTAAAATAATATTATGTGACTACATTTCCCAATAGAAGATATCTTCTGTTTTTTTCCATCTCTGCAGTCCACACACACACACACACATCTCTGCAGTCCATGTATAGATTGCTTCATTTGTGTGAATGGAAGTAAAAAGTCAATATAGAGGAAGATGTTAGTTTCTTAATTTTGTGTTATTGATAATCTGAATGTAAGTCCACCTATTATGTCACAACAACCATCCAGAAAATTAAGTCCTAAAGAAACATGAAACAATGGGAATCGTCTTAATCTAGCTTTTTCTATTGTAGAACGTTGAAAATCGAAAAAGAAAATAAACGCGAAAAATAAGAATGCCCAAATTTAGGTAAAAAAAACTCTAGATTGGAAAAACCACGGGCATATGAGACTTTTGTTAATATGAAATCAAGACATAATTGAGTTTTCTAACTTAAACATCAATCTCTAGAAAAAATATAAAACTCTAATATTGATATATAGGTCCAATTCAATCTGACCCAACCCGATCCAACTAGAATTTGAGTCATGTCGAAGTCTAACAATCTCCACAATGATACAAATTCCACATGAGAGATTTAACGTAGACTACTCTCGGCTCAATCAAAAGCGAATCCTGAATACTGAAATCTAACAATCTCCATCTTCAAAAAAATTCTAATGCATGAAAATCAATGTGCAAAACTCCAACGAAATAACAATAATAACTCCTTACACAATGCCCCTATTGAGCCAACTTTGTAACCAAATACCGATCAAGTTTAAGTTCCACTTAAATTTGATAGATATATTTGAGAAAAAATCACATCTCTTCATCCATGGTATCAATAAGTTATCAAAGTTGTCGCAACGAACACAATGTAAACATGTTGAAGACTCTCTCCACTGTAATCGTTGCCCTCAAACACATTCAACGCATAACCCATTGAACTAGTTTCAGTATATTGATGAGAAACTTTAACCTTCCACTTGGTTTACCTCTTGTGATACTACTCAGACGTAAAATTGAAGCTGGTAACTAAACATCTGTAATAAACTGACACATTGGCACTACAGATATCAAAGTGAACTTCACTTGAGAATCTGACTTCTTCTGAGTCTTGTCAAACATCTCTTTAGAAGATGAATTCAGAAACTTACCTGTCTTATTACCTGTAGCCAAAAAATCCTGTAATACATACAAATTTGCAGACTTCTTGTGTCCTTTTAACATGACAAGAGGATCCTTATTGATCTTCAAAACTCTACTGACAACATTGTACTAGTAACTTTTTGCATTTAGGGTGTCCGATTCTTTTTTAAGTTGGGAACATGTCGCACATTATCCAGTGTCCTCACAACTCCAAGCATTCTGATTCTAATAGCGTATCAATTTCAACTACTTTACAAGGTGTGTTATTGTCCATTAACACAACACCTTCTCAAATTGTCTCATACGTCGAAAACCAATTTAGATTGTAATTCATACAAAACGAACAAGTTGTATCCATAATCCAATTTTTGTTTGGCTTTGAGTTTTTCTCTAACACAACTAGAAGATCTCAATTACTATAATCTTCTTCTTTTGCGATAACAATTTCACCAGGCATCATCAATTGTTTTCCTTTTTCAGCAGCTTTCTTAGCATTCTTTAATTCCCAATACTCAGATTTAATGTGCCCATTCTTCTAACATTAGTAACATGTTTAATCATGATTCATTAACTTCGATATGCCTTTTAAACCCTTGACATAATCACTGCCTTTGTTGTTTGACTATCTTGTTCTACCCCGAACAACGAGTCTCTCTACTCGAAACTCGGATCCAACAACATCTACTTTATCTTCTCATTTGATAACAAAACACCATTAACTTCTTTCAAAGACAGACTTTTTTGACTGTCTAAAATCGAATCAATGAAAGCGTCATATGAAGCAGGTAACAAGTACAGTAAAATTAACTCCAATCTTCTTCATTATACTTGCATCTCATAGTCTTCAAATCCAAAACTAATTCTTTGAATGTACTCAAGTGTTCTTCAATTGAACTATCTCCATCAATTGATGAAAATAATACAACTGCTTTAGATGCAACTTACTCGTTAAGGTTTTTTCATACATAACTGCTCTAGTTTTAACTATAAATTAGTGGCAATTTTCTCGCTTAGAACGTTCTGCAAAATCTGATTAGACAAATGCATAAGTATCAAAGATAAAACTTTTCAATCTTGATTTTCTTCTCTTCACTCCAAGACAATGACATTTTATCGAGCCCTAACAATGTGTCATCTAAATCTACCTGTGCGAGTTCATCTTGTATCTTCACCTTTATATAGCTGAAATCTTATATTCTTATCTTGTAACGAGATATCAAACTTGAACGAGCTCATCGGTCAAAATATAAGCTTCAATAGTATTCAATTCTAAATATTTAAATCCCAATTAGAGATGTTAAATGAGCGAGTCGACTCGAGCCGAGCTGAGAAAGACCCAGCTCACCGAGCCTGCCAAGCCTAACGAGCTTCCCGAGCTTAATGAGCCGAGCCTAACGAGCTAACCTTAAAAAATTTCTGACCCGAGCTGGCTCGCGAGCCGCGAGCCTAACGAGTCGAGCCGAACCGGCTCTACGAGCGTAACGAGCCGTTGCGTTGCTGAGCGGTCTGATTCTCAGCAACGATCTGATGATCGTTGCTCAGAATCTAAGCTTCTCATCAACGGTCATCACCGTTCTTTGACACTTTAGTGTGAGAGAAGGAAAAAAATCGAGGGGAAAAAGATTGCTGAACTGAGGGGCAGAGAGTCGACCGAACTGCTGAAGAGAGTACAGTCGACGGAAAGAGTTCAGCGATCTGGGCAATCACCTAGCGACGATGGACGATTTATCGCCTAGCGCTCGGATGATCGATCACCCAGTGATCAGAGAGATGGGCGATCTAGCGCTCGGATGATCGATCGCCCAGTGATCAGAGAGATGGGCGATCGATCGCCCAGCTCTCCCAACCCCGACGACGATCAAAGATGCTCGAGGGCCCGAGTTTTTGGACGCTGCGCTTCCATCGGAAATATCGAAAAGCTCGCCCAGCTTTGCCTATCGTCGTAGGGCAATGATCACTCAGCGCTTGAACGATCGATCGCCCAGCTATCCCAACCTCGACGACAATCAAAGATGTTCGAGGGCCCGAGCTTCTGGATGCTGCGATTCCCTCGGAGACGTCGGAAATTTGGCTCAACTTCGCCCATCGTCGGAAAGCTCAGTGTCGAGCTAGGCATGACCGAGCCTGCTCACGAGCAGTCTCATCAGGCTCGCAAGCAGGCTCATCAGGCTCGCGAGCATGGATTGTCGAGCTCGACTCAACTCGTCTGTGTGACTTGAGTCAAACCCGCTCGCTACAGTAACGAGCCGAGCAGGCTCAACTCGCTACAGTACTGAGCCGAGCGGACGAGCTGGCGAGCCAACCCGCTCATTTAACAACACTAATCCCAATAATAGTTTCAATAGAATATCCAAATAAAGTCAGCTTACAAAAATGATAATAAATTCCCCAAATATTCCCAACCAAAAATCAGAATGGAGGTAATTTAAAATTTGAATTTTTCTTCCCTGATTCAATTTCTCCATCTGTAAATTTCAAAATATCAATAGCCAGGGACAAAGAAGTTTTCGAAACTTCCACGAATCTATGAAGAGTAATAGTTGTACACGGTGGTTCGATTGAGCAGAATGGAGAACTAGACAGGAAGCTTGCTCGGACGACGGCTTGCTGATCAAAAATCTTCTTCTTTGTTAAAAAAGACGTTGGAGAATTTTCAGTGTCGCTGGGTCTTGGACCTAGTCGGGGAGTTGAGCAGAGACGGCAGTTTCTGGAGTAGAGACGGTGATTCTCTGGTCGGAGAACAAAGGTCGGGCTACGCGGGTCTGCAGGTGAACGGCGGGCTGACAAACCCGCGACTGTCGCGCTTGAACGGACGATGACATTGACTCTTTCCGTAGAAGTCAACGTGTTCTGTCTCGAGTGAATGGTCTGCAGTCGGCTGTGCAGATATTCCTTTTCTCTTCGGCGATGGTCGCCGGCAGCGGCTAGGCAATTTAGGGCTTCCTTCTCTCTGCAACGAAGGAAGATGCGCAGATAGGAAGAAAACCAGTTTTCTTTTCCTAAAAATTACAAATTTTTAATCCCCAAAATTGCAAACCCCAAATTTATCTTATACCTCCGTCGAATCAAAATCTGATTTTCCGAAACTTCCAACTTTGTTGTGATATCAATCGTTGAAAATGGAACACTAAAAATTAGAAACAAAAAAAAATTGTGGAAAAACATAGATACTAAAATTTTTTGAAAAATATTAGAGTGAAAATAACCGCAGTCAGATGAGAAACTCACTAATATAAAATCAAGATACAAATAAATATTGCATATCAAACATCAATTTATAAAAAAAAATATAAATGCTAATATTGACATACGAGTTCGACTCAACTGAACTAAAATTTGGGTTACATTGAACTCTTTATAAAGTATAGTCCGATTTCCTGATAGAGAAATTGTCTTTGTATTCTCCATGACAATGTGAAATCTAGTCAATTTAACGTGAAGTCTTTGTAAGTCGAGATAAAGGGCACTAAACTAGTTTTTATCTCTCTATCTCTTTTTATACTCTTGGCTTTAGTTTTTATGGGGATTGGTTCTTATATATTTCTAGTTGTTCTTCCCCTTGCAATTATGAACTGAATTTTCTTTTCTATGGTTATGATTTTGAACTCGGCATGTAATTTAATTAGAATTCTATCTTTTCTAATTTTGTTATGTGGTATTGAGTCTTGTTATTTTATTTGAAATTGATTGATGATCTAGTTAATTGGCCACTAATTAGATTAATTTTATCACGTACAAAGAATCTGAGAAAATGATTTGCATGTTAGATACAAATAAACTAACATCTGATTGCCGAGTAGAAGCAATGATTTTATGCTGGATAGAGATGTAACACGGCATAGAACTTAAGGAATTTATGTACTTTTTATTCACATTGGGATATAATAAATTAAGTTTATAAAGAATATCTAATTGACCATTAAAGAGATTTTTAGATAATTAGAATTTTCTGTTAACAAACGCTTGCAATTAAATAATTTAATTAGATGAAATGTGGAAGGATAATTGTAATCTTAGAATTTATTTAATTGAAGGTAAATTGATTGTTTAATTTTCAATTTTATTTTATTAGTAGTTTTAATAATAAAAAATTCGTGAATTTCATTGTTGAAATAAAATTGAAGTAAAATTACATTAGTAGTTAAATATTTACTGGTACCCTCCCAGTGGATTCGACACTATCTTTCGCTCTATATTATTTGTGGAGAAATATGAACTTGCATCGTGTAAAATCACTAACAAGTTTTCAATGATGTTGCTTGAAAATTAGTGCACTTTTAATTTTTTTAACATCGATAGAAATTATTTTGGTTTTCATTTAAACGTTTTGTTTTTGTTTTTGTTTTTCTTTCAAGTAAGTGGTTTTTTTATGAATAATGAATTTCAAATATGAAAATAAAAAATATGAATATATGATGAAAAATCCGTCTTATTTTTTTTCATTAAAAAGTCTTTTTTTTAATCTATGTTCTCGTGTTTTACCTAGATAAAACAAAATAAAATAAAGAAATCAGAACAACATGGATCGACCTCTTCTTCTTGTGCCAAATATCTTACCATTTTTACTGAATTTTTACCTTTCAATTTTGAAATTGAGAGGATGTGCTCATCTATCAAACTTCCTAGAGATTATCGAGACATTCAAGTTTAATGGAAGTTCATTTGATGTTATTAGGGTGTGGCTGTTTCCTTTCTCACTCTAAGATAAGGGAAAAAACTTGTTAATATCACTACTTTCTGCTCCATTACAACGTCACATGATCTGGCACAAAAATTCCTCACAAAATGTTTTCCACTAGTGAAGACGGCAAGAATGAGAAACGGAATTACATCGTTTTTTTTTTTAAATCTCTTTATGAAGTGTAAGCTTGATAACTGTTGTAGATGAACTCTACTAGTGACAGGTTTTTACTCCAATTCCCTTGAAAATCAATAGCACAAGTCCTTAGCATATCTTTTAGGATTTGAATTATTCTTTTCGATTGTCCATCTATCTGAAGGTGAAAAGCTGTACTGAAACTTAACTGAGTATCCATAACTTTTTGCATACTCTTTCAAAATTCAAAGGTAAAATATTTATCTCTATCAGACACGATAGAAATAGGCATGCCATGAAGTTTGACAATCTCTTGAACATAAAGTCGAGTATGCTGATCATAGTATATGTAGTATTTACTAGGAAAAAGTATGTCGATTTGGTCAGTTGATCAATTATAACTGAAATAGAGTCGTGATCCTTAACTATCTTAGGAAGTCCTACCGCAAAGTTTATAGTGATATGCACCCACTTCCACTAAGTCACCATAAGTGGTTGCAATTTACCAGCATATTGTTGGTGTTCTGCTTTGACTTGCTGACAAGTAAGACATTTTTTGATGAATTTAGTTTCATTTACCTTCAATCCACGCCACTAGTGATGCTGCTTCAAATCTCAATACATTTTTGTTGAACCAGGATGTACCGAGTAGGGGGTTGAGTGTGCTTCCTCTAATATAGCCCATTTTTAATATCGTATCATCTAGTATACACCATTTTTTTAACTAAATAATCATGTCCTGATATAGAGAATTTAGACACTTTTCCAACTGCTAACTCATCTTTCACCTTGCAAATAAATGCATCGCCATGCTGTTTATCCTTTATTTGTTCAAGCAAACTGGCCGAAGCATCATAGTAGAGAATCTTTCTAATAATCCAAACAGTACAATTTTGATATTAGATTTTTGCATCTCATTAATTACTTGTCCTGGAATTTGCCGCAACGATGAAGCTTGCGACGATGCTCTTCTACTCAACGCATCAGCTACAACATTATCTTTGTCAGGATGGTAAATAATCTTGCAGTCACAATCCTTTACCAAATTTAACTATCTGTGTTGTCTAATATTCAGATTCTTTTGAGTTAGAAAATACGTCACACTATTATAATGTGTATAAATTTTGCATCTCTCTCCATAAAGATATGCATCTAAATTTTCAATGTATGAACTACCGCTGCAAGCTCCAAATCATGGGTTGGGTAGTTCTTCTCGTGATCCTTCAATTGTCTCGAGGCATAAGCAGCCACTTTTTCTTCTTCCATGAGAACACATCTCAGTCCATATTTTGAAGCATCACTGTACATCACATTTTTTGTGATTTATATGGTATAATAAGTATAGGTGCTAATATCAATATCTTCTTTAGCTCTTCAAAGCTTTGTTCGCACTTTGTAGTCCATAAATACTTGAAATTTTTCTTGGTTAGTTTCATAAGCAGCTTGGCTAATCTTGAAAATTATTCTACAAATATCTAATAATAACCCGCAAGTTCAAGAAAACTCCTCATCTCAGTTACATTCTTTGGTTGTGGCCATTTATTAACAGATTCGATCTTAACTGGATCCACTGGCGTACACTCTTTTGAAACAATGTGACCAAGAAAAGCCACTTTCTCCATCCAAAATTCACATTTGAAAAATTTTGCATATAATTTCTCACATTTCAATGTTGATAAAATAATCTCCAAGTGTTCTTCATGTTTCTCCTTATTCTTCTAGTAAATGAAGATGTCGTCGATAAAACTATTACAAAATCATCCAAGAACGTCTTGAAAATCAGGTTAATTAAATCCATAAGTGCGGCTGGTGTATTATTTAATCCAAACGACATAACTCAAAATTCAAAGTGGTCATATCTTGTGTGAAATGTCATTTTGAACACATCATCTTCCTTAATTCTTAGCTGATGATAGCCAGATCTGAGGTCAATCTTTGAGAAAACCGTCGTTTCCTTTAATTGATCAAATAAATCATCAATGCTCAGCAATGAATACTTGTTCTAAATAATAATCGTCTTTTTCCTTCACAAATAATACTGGTGCTCCTCAGGGTGAAAAACTCGGTTGAATAAATCTTTTTTTAATCAAATCATCAAGTTGAATCTTTAACTCTTTTAATTCACTATCATTCTATAAAGAGTTTTAGAGATTGACGCCGTTCCAAGTAGAAAATCAATGCTGAATTCCACATCTCTTGTCGTGGTAAATTTGTCAAATCATCAAAAAAGACATCTGCAAATTCACAAACTATTGGCACTTTATCCAAAGTCGTGATTCCTTCAAGTTTAGAACATGTAGCATATGACAGAATTCTAATAGATCCATATTTCAATATTCTTCGGGCTCACATAGCTGATATCACTAGAACTCTCGAACCTTTAGAATCTCTATTCCAGACAATTGAAATTTTACCATCTTTTTTGCGACAATCAATGGTGGCATAGTGTTTGGTAAACCAATCCATTCCAAAGATAATGTCGTAATAGTGCATTGCCAAAATAATTAAATTAGTCTCCAATTGATTATCATCAATACACATTGCATCTTCTTATAATAGAGTTGGCAAATGAGTAGCTACTTCTAATTTATACTTTAGAGATTCTACTTTGTTTTCTAACTTCATAGTATGCTCAAAGAATATAAAAAAGTGTGTAGCTCCATAATTAATTAATTTGCAAGAAATAAAAATTGAATCTGTCACCACATATACATTCCCTTCACCTTCTCGTCTTTGATCATAATGAAAACTCTAGCGGTCGTTTTGGTTTATTCTCTGTCATTCTTTGGACAGTACTAAATAAAATGTCTTTGCTAACCGTATTTAAAACAAGCCATTGTCTGAGCGCAACATTCTCCAGCATGTGGCTTCTTGCATGAGGAGCACATAGGCACATTAGACATCATCGTGGGCTCCTTTTTAATATATTTAGAATGTCCTTCAGCAGGTCCACTAATCATTGGTCTATTAGATTCAGCTCATTGTTGTTGTAGGAGTTTATTCCTTGTGATCTGAGTTGCATGATTGTATATTCTTTTACGCTCCTGAGCTTTGATGACTTTCTTCTCTACTTTCTCTACACGTAATGGTTTTTCCACCACAGATGCAAATGGAAAGTCCTTGGCGGTGATAAGATGAATATCTTTAAATATATTTGCTCTCAATCTTTGGATGAACCGTTTCACCTTCATAACCTCATTACCAGTTATATGTGGGGCATAACAGGAAAGTTGCTCGAACTTGTGCAAATAATCAATTATACTTTTTGTCTGCTTTAAAGCCATGAATTCCTCTACCTTTGCATCTATCATAGAATCCGTAAAATACTTCTCATAAAACAGCTCTTGAAATTTTTCTCAGTCCTTGGTGGTAACTGGATGCATCACTTTCACATAATCTCACCAGTAACGTGCCTCCATTCGAAATATAGAGGATGCGCAATCTACCTTCTCTTGCTCTGAAATCTTGGCATGCTAAAAAATCTTATTAATGATCATAATCAAATTATCTGTTGCTGCCATATCTGTTAGATTGCCATAAAAATTGGGGGATCCATTTTTCAAAATCTATCGAAATTGAGATAAGCAAGTCAATGCTTACTGGGAATGTGGGCCTCCATATTAATTGCTTGGGCCGTGGCAGTAGCTGCCTATAATAACTTTTCAATATGCCTTGCTTGCATCTCAATCATGTCCATCATTCGATTGAGTACAACATCCTTTTCATTGCTAATTCCTCTATGATTGGTCATAAGTGTACATCACAAAGATTTAATTTAAAGAAATCTATCTCCAAACCCTTACTTTAAAGTGTACTACAAAATTATCAACATACTTTTATCAAAATATAAATTTTCATTCATACTTGTTGATCGAAAATCTTCCAAGTGTAACGCCCCAAATTCTAAATTCCAAATTTTAAAACTCTAATTTGAAAATCTTAAATTTTTTCCAATTTGATTTTACAAATCAGATTTAGTTTTGAGCGTTATAACCATAATTTCTAAATTTTAAAAAAAACTTGAATGAAAACATTAAATACACAGAAGCTTAAAACAATATTCAATTATTACATATATTTGGTCAAAATTGAAATAAATGCAGAACTAAAATAATTCATATAACTTTATTGATGATGAAGTCAACATAAATTATTCAAAATTTATGCTGGAAATAATTTATGAAATATTTTTGAAAACTGAAACATACTAATTTAGATTCTTCCTCTAAACTAAAAATATTGTCTTCTTCTGTATGCTTGCTTGCCTCTAGAAGATTCTCGATCACCGTTAATTCTTCATCTGATAAAAACTCACCTATATTACTAATTTCAAATAATAATATTGAGTTTTTAAACTTCAATTAAGATTTCTTGATGTAAATAGAATAACTAATAAAACAAAGTGTTAGAATTAGCATACACTTGAATATCGCTATTAGAACTCGAAGATAAATGCCTCAATAACACAAACGAGATGCAAAATTCAATCATGATGCACTTCCTCACTCTCGTCGACGGTAAGGAACCAATGGAAGTTCCTCCTTTTAATAGAAGTTTTCTTTATTTTTATTATTTTATAATATTTAGTATATATATTATAATATATTATGTAAATTAAATAAATTTAAAATTTTGATTCATTGAAAATCCAAATGTTATCTAAAATTCTATAAGACACGACTATTTTTTATTTTTACTAGTCTGATCATTTGAACACAATTTATACTTGTCCGAACGATAACGAATTACAAAAATTCGAGTAAACATGCATCAAATTGATGTAAAAAAATGCAATAAATTTACTTGAAAATTTTATTAATTAAAATTAGCTGATTTTACATGCACTCTCTCTCTCTCTCAAACCTTTGCGAACCAACCGGTTAGGATTGACAATGGTTATGTAAACCACAACTAATGTAACTCAAGAATAACTACTCTTTTAATTGCAGTTATTTCCCTACATGAAAAATCAACTCAAATAATAGGTTGGGCTAAAATGTAAATACTTAACCAATCAACGCAAGTGATCTTTAAAACTTGATAATGACACTAACTTTAAATTAATACCAATTATAAAATTTAATTTATTATAAACATTAAGATAAACATTTTGTTATTAATTGAATAATCCTAAATTTGTCACATTTTATCACACATTCTATTAGAAGACAAAATGTCCAATGAACCTCAAACTCTATGTGATTGTTTTAGCAAGCTTTAATTTTAGAGTAGTTATCATGTGTATGTGAGTCCACAACCATATTTATCAACTTATATGTATCCACATACTCACTTAGTGTAAAAACCAGCAAGGTTATTTCTATTATTGGGCATTGATGAGGAATATTATCAAGATTGATTATTGCCATAATTGAAGGATAGTTACCTAAATCAATTTTGTAGTTTACAAAGAGATAAAGAGAGAGTTTGTTGGTGGATTTCCTTCTATGGGTTGGCAGCCATTCAAAAAGGAAAATGCAAACTAATTCTCCAAATTTTGGAAGGGATTGGCGACCATAGAGAGAAAAGCTTGCAAAGTCAAAATTCTACGATTTCGGTCACGTCTAGCAATTTTCAGCGAATTGGTCTTAGGGAAGAGCATAGGAATTGTGTAGGCAATTCAAGATCCATGATCTTTCACGTTTTGGATTGATTTCCTGATTTTGATGTGAAAATTCATGATAAATTTGAAAACAAGACGGATTGGAGGTAGATTTGCACAGTCGGAGCATCCAAGGTTGAGAAAAATCAAAGTAATTCGAAAGTACAAGTGTTTGGATGATGAGTCAAATTTTCATTTGTATCATTTCTTATGTTAAAAATTCAAACTTCTACCCCTTTTGATTTCGCTTAAATTTTGGAATTTCTTCGAGACATCATTAGATCATCAAATCAATTGACTCGACGCGACTCGACCCAAACTAGATCCACCTTACCATGATTAGATCGACTTGACCCGGACGAATTTAGACTGACCCAAACTAGACCAAATCAAATTGGAAGAAATATTATTTTTTTAAGTTTCTTAGAGTCTTATATACCTATTGATGATGAGTTTCTAACAAGTTTGAGGCTTGACATTTATTTAGACTTTCTCGACTTGGAGTTTGACGGTTCAGTGTTATTCATTGGTTATGGTAGAGATTTTATTTATTATGTTCAACTTTACATTCATGAGTTACTATAACATGTTTTGAGACATATCTCATGTATTATGTTCGTTTTGATTATATTTCACTGTCATGTTTTTATTATGCATACATCTTTATTTTCATTGACGATTATAGCAGTCGTGTGCACTGAGATTTCATAGACCCAAGTGTGGGTCACTATTTGTTATATACACATTCAACCGTTTTGGGATGTGTTTGTTTATTTTATGGATAGAGTAATGAGATAGCTGACTGTAGCATATCTCTGAGTGCAAAACATTAAACCTTACAGAGTTATTGCATTACGTTTGCAATCATGGACTATTACCTTTCTTATATGTCTATGGAATTGTGTTCTGAGAGTAGCTCTATTTTTATTAATGAATCTACATTCATGTAGAGTGGCACTATTTTTGTTATTTACCACATTATGGTGGATTGCTAATTAACCCTACTTATGGTTCTTTTAAGTCTGTTTTTGGAAAAACAAATATTTTTATCCGTGGTTTCTATACATGATTAACCTGATTTATGCTCCACCTCTAAATTTTTCTAAAACTTTAGGTGTGGCACTTAGAATTACTATTGAGTTGAGTCAATTTACCCCAATTGGCTCCTTTCATGTTATGGTCAGAGAGACTTGGATCAACCGAGTAAGGATTGAGTTTGAAATAAATTATATCTTTATTTCATTTTCAGAGTGAGTACTTTCTTTTGTGAGGTTTTGTTTTTATTTTGGTATTGCATCTTGAAATCATAACATCTCATGGTGAGTTATGCACAATCATTTATTTCATACATATATATATTATACTATCTATTATGTCATTTTTGGATCAGGTTGTAAGTCCACAAGTTTTAGGTTTGACTTTATATTTTATTTAACTTTCTAAGCCTTTTGTTGCAAGATTATTATATTTTAAAAAAGGTTGGTCGGTCGAATACTCCTTTTGAATCAGATCGCTTCTTGTTTCTATTTGGCCTCCTTTCAGGTGGTGACAGATTCGTGGAGTCTCTACTCTTTCTAGTATAAAATTATCTGTTTTGGTTTGAAGTCTATGTAATTTTTTTTTTGTTAGTTCAAAACGTGTTGCACTATATAGGAAGAAAAACTCTACTTATAGACAATTCACTTTCCACTTTCGCAAACGATGTGACATTGTGCACTCCTACTGGTATGAGTTGAACTCTCTCCAACATTAAAATCTTGATTCGTCATTGTTTTCGTAGAGTGACTTGTCATAATCTTTCTCTCTTAGAGGTCTGACGTCCTTGTCGGTCACACTTCTGATTAAGATTTGGCTATGATACTATTTGTGAAGTACCAATTCTTCCTAATACAAAGTTATCTACTTTATGAGGAAATATGCACCGTTTTGTTTTTAGGGTTAACCCAAAATATTTTTTTAGATAGAACGAATAACTCTACTTATAAATCATTCACTTTTTATTCTTCCAAATGATGTAGAGTTGGGTATCCCCACTTAATGAGTTATACTCTCACTATCAATAAAATCTTGAATCGTCTTTGCCTTTACGGTATACTATCTTAGAGAGAGAGAGAGATAGTGAGAGAGAGATTTGAGTATTATATATCTTGTTGAGGCACTTTAGGAAACATTTCGCAGGTATGAGTATAAATTAGATAAGGGTATGTGGCCGAGTATCAGAACCTGTATTATACCCTACTGATTTGCATCTAGAGAGAGAGAGAGAGAGAGAGAGAGAGAGAGAGAGAGAGAGAGAGAGATAAGCTTTGTGTGATTGATGATGGTGGGATATCGTCTTTTAGCTTTTGATGTAATGGTTGGTTTTGCTTTTGAAAACTGCTACACTAATGGGGGAGGGAAGGCAGGAAAGTGGAAGGGCCATTTTAGACGCAGCTGGACGCCATAACTTTTCTTCAGCTCTAGCTTAGCTATTCCCCACTATTAAACATTGCATGCAGTTTTTGTAGGGTATGATTCATAAAGATGAAATAAATATATTATATCATTCAAACAAAGTATAATGATAAAAATAACACGCACTAGAAAAATGTACAAAATTACGTGCAATTCCATGTCAATCGCAAGGAGTTTTTTGATGCGCTAATATTGTCGCCTTCTCACATAATCCAAACCTCCATTTACAATAAGTTTATATCTATTATTATCTTTTTTTATTGACCAAATCTTCCTATTTTAATGAAGAAAACCTTAAAAATGAGAATAAAAATGTAATAATTAGAAAAAGGAAAAGGAGAATTGAAGAAATAGAGAGAGAGAGAGAGAGAGAGACTCAAGGCGTCACGTGAAACCTTTTTGCTTTGTTGGTCTCAAAATTGGCTAAGAAAGAAAAACTGTATCCAACTTTAGGCAAACCAATAAATAAATAAATAAATAATAATAGTAGTAGTAACAGTAATAATAGAACAATGAGAAATAATAATTTTTCTTGATTTATTTCTTTATAAACAACATATTTAAAGGCATAAAGTGACATGTAAGGTAATGTGACCTGCCCGTATAATCGTAATAGCACAATATTATACCTAGATATACCTTCATTGGAATCAAATTTTAGGGTACTTAACAGTCATCTTACGATATATTAAATCATATATAATAATTACACGTTAGAATTAAATTTTTATTCTTTGAACTCCAATGATGATATACATAGAATGTTAGCTTTAAGATGGTCAAAAAAGATCAAACCCTAGTGACATACCCACCACTTACACAGTCCAATCTATTTCATGATCCAGCTGATCAGGCTCCACCACCATTACAAACCTTTGAACCCAGAGCTTAAAGAGATTTTTGCAGTCTCTCTCTCTCTCTCTCTGTCCCCTCTTTCTCTCTCATTCTTCATCATCATGCATTTGATCTTCAGGAAATAAGTGGACGTGGGCAATCTGAACTGCCAGTTTTAGATGCTCTAACTTTTGTTATTGCAATTGTTTTATTGATTTAGATTTATCTTCTTCTTCACGTGAGAATCAGAACACATCATTTCTTTCAGAAACGTCTTTTCTAGTAAAAATAATAGAAAATATATGAAGAAGATTTACAAATTCTATGATAGTACTGATTTTTGCAGTAAATTAGGGTTTCAATTATTCCCTATGTATATATTTATCATTTAATTATTTTGATTTTTATAAAAAATAATTTGGTTAATTAGAAGTTTAAGAAAAAATTTGTCATCAGATGCGATGGACCCAAAACATAACGCGAAACGACTGGCTCGAATAAGATAGAATCGTCCAACCCAAATCTTTTAATTCTTGAATAGGAGCAAAATTTTGTATTTAAAATAAAAACTAAGTCCTAACAAAAGATCTAATATCGATATCTAAGATAGTATGAAGTAAAAAAGGTCCATCAATTGTGTGAAAATAAAATAAAATAAAAGATAAACCAATAGTCTACACTCATTAAAAACTAACTAGAGTCGCTTAAAGGAAATAAACTTCCAAGGGATAATGACGTTGAACTAATACTGCGTCAACAACTGGAGATTACCTTGACTTAGACATGAAGGGAGATGTCATTTGGAGTGAGTTGACTAAGCACCCTAGTAGTGAAATTTCACGTTCAACTTTCAATTTAAAACAATATATGAGGATGCCACTAATTAAACATTTATAAGCAGAAATCGTACAATGAGGCAAGTGCTTAAAACATTCTATTCTAGCATAGTACATGCTTAAAATGAGTCTCTACTGTATAAAGTTTCTATGAAAATAGACTACTGACAAAGTCCGGACATGCTATGCAAATGACATAAGAAAACTAGATAACAACGATACTCAGAAGATCAAGTTTTGAGTTTTGAGTTCAGAGATACAACTTTCATCTATCTCATTACTCTAATTAACAACATACAAGAACATCCTCTAGTAGTTGAATTTGAGTAACAAAAATAGAATTCCCCCGCGTGTCAATCAACCTTGGTTCACATGATTAAGGTGACAAGTAATTTAAATGTCCATGCTCGAATAAAAACATATTCAATGAAAAATTTATAGATAATATAAAAATTGACGAACCATGAAAGTAAACACGTCATGTGAGATACGTCTCATAATATTATTTTAAAAAACAATGTTATGGTAACACATAAAATTAAACTTTTACATTGAACATGGCCTACCGCTAACCAAAGCCCAAGAATCTAGAAAACCCAATGTTTCGTTTTAAGATCTGGTACCTAATCATTATATCAATATCAACATATAAGATTAATTTTTTACGTTTTAAATCATAATTTTCTAGGCCTAAATCGATCAAATAACGATTGGATCAAAAACTAAAGTCAAGCTCAAATCAAATCTTGAGCCGTAACCCAAAACACTCTGAATTCACGACCTTGCATCTCAATCTATCTTCTGAAATCCAATTTTGGTTCCTTGAAAGTAAATTTTCCACGTCAAAAACAAACTTTAATTTTCTCTTTTCTTTCAACTTATTTGCAATTTTAGCAAAAATAAAAGTCATTGTGTTACATTGAAAAATAATTCAAAACATTTTTTTAACATTTTTAATTTTATAACTTTCTTCCTCCGAATTTTCATTTTTATAACTGTTTTTGTTCACGTCTTTAGCATTTTCTTTTGTTTGAAACTTCACTCCAATCCAATCTTTGAGTTTGATAGTAACAGCTCATAATTTGGCGAACTCATAAACTCTTATAAGTTTTTCTTTTCCTTCAGCTTGATGATTAAATATTAAAAGTTGTGAATAATATAAATTTTATTGCCATTAATGAGAAACGAATATTCCACTTTTCGATATAAAAAAGAACTGCAATCTAATCAGTAATTAGGTGATTACTAACTAATCATAAGATCTTCTACACAAAGTGAAAATGATTTACATAATCATGATCGGGTTGTGCTGACTAATTAATCATTGAGAGTGTCAAATCCTCTAAACAAAGAGAATGATGGCTGATTAGTCCTTAGATTAAGAGTAATTATTTATAATTGTCAAGGAGAGAGAAAGAGAGGTGTAGAGAGAGAAGTGTGCGTAGTGATATGATGATGGCAGTAGTTACAGTGGGAAGGCGGGCCAGGATTTGAAGAGTGATGGTCTTTTCGAAAACTGTGAAATGAAAGAGACATTGAAATCATAAGAACGAATCCCCTAAATCTCTGTGGGATGAAGACGACATCACTGCAATAAGTAGGACACCCATTTGTACTGCATTTCGTTGTTATCTGTCACACCATCCAAACTGCATGCTCCTGGTACAAAGATTAGTTTCTACTACTTTGAGCGACACGGGCCACTTGATGACATAAAAATATGTACATGCATGATCTTCTTTGTTTTTTTTTTTCTTTTTTTCTTAAAAATATTTGATATACATACACAATCATAAAAATTAAGTTCACATGAGCTGTCCCTTGAAAGACACATTTTCATGTCATTTTTTACACTTTCTTCTAAAAGTAAATCTCAAAAAATCACTTCTGCGACGATATGAAAAGAACACACGACAGAACAAGAAACTATCTGTTGAGTATAATGTGTCTAACAAGTAAATATTATGAATATTTTTTTATTACATGTAATTAATAATTAATTTTTATGTTTAAATTATAAGATATTCTTTGTAAATTCAAAGAAAAATCATTGATTATTTGTGCAATTTTAAATTTACATATATGTGGAATTAAATTTAAAAAAAAATAATTGTGTTAATTCATAATTTATATTTGAAGTATATGATTTTCAAATTAATAAAGTTATAAATACAGTTCATTTCGTTGAGAACGTATAGTACTATCTCGACTATATATGTATTGACATAAAGTGATTGTATTTTATATAATATGATTATATAGGATTAGACTAGATTAAATTATATTGTTGTTATAATCTCCGTTAAATGAATAACAATTAATTTTATCATAATGACGGTCATATATGTATGATATTAATTTATTGTATTTAGTAGATTTCTATTCATTTTAATTTATTCTTTGATTTACTGGGTATAATTTTATACGAGCTACGTTACACAAACTTTGTATTTTAAGAATAAATTAAATAAGTAGTTGAGAATGCTAACATTGATACAATGAAATCCATAATACAAGATTTCTTTGTTTGTTAGTTTAGAGATTGAATAATTAGCGTGTAAATTCATAAATATTATGAATTAATTATTCAATTAAAAACTAATAGTAGTCAAAGATAAAGATGTAATATGAGAGGTTAACAGATTTTATATCTAGTTCTATTACGAATTTTAATGAATGATTAATACATATGTAATGACTCTATCAATGGACATTACTTTGAGTAAATATACTCTATAGTTCTAAGAGTGTGATTCTACGTATTTAGTAAAATTACTTTAGAATTAATAATTGTACTAATTAATATAAAAAATTTATATTTATTAACAAATATTATTTGAGCTTAAGATTATAAGTCTATCGGTCCCTCTGTCATCTTATATCACTATTCAAATTTCAATATTACAAGAATAAATATATAAATGATTAATTATTATTAATCATTTATAAACACTCAAAAGAATCCATTATGATTCGAAATATATAAATAGTTTTTATATTTTGAATTCAAAATAAAATATCTCATTTAATGAGATTATTTTAAAGAATTTAAATTATATTTAACAAACTATCAAATTAGATTTTTGAAATTTGATTTAAAGAGTAGATCTGAAAAATCTGATTAGATGAGATTTGATTAGATAATATTTATTTTTAAAAAATTAGCTTTTATTAAAATAAATCTGAAAAAAAATTACTTTTTAAATAGATCTATAAAAAATGTTAAATGAGATTTGACAAAGATAAAGAGAAAAAGATCAAATCCTTTAGAGGAAAAAAATGTTACCTTTCTGTATTTGATTTTAAGAAAACGTTTTCTAAAATCAAAGAAAAACATTTCGAATACGTCTCTTCACAAATATAAAAGTGTATTATTTTCGTAAATTTGATGCCCACACGTCAAAAAATTTAAGTGGAAAGTTTTTCAGAAAAGACTTACGGTTCAAAGTCTTTGAAAAACATTTGATCTTGAGTTAAGACTGTTAAGATTAGATGAGAATACCTGAATAAAATCGCTTCTCAAAAATGTATTTTCCTTACTCCATTATAATCTAAATCTAATAGTTTTCTTAATCTAAATTGTTTGTATTTTGAAAAATACATATTTCTCAAAAATATTTTCTTTTAAACTAACGATTAAATTTATGGTTATTTGTGATTTTTAAAATAATTTGAAAATCACAAAGGTATGTCACCATTATTTGAATATTAATTAATTCCGCAATGCGTGAGAATCATCAAAACCAATAATTGATATCAAAGTCATTGTTTTATTGAATCTAAAAATATTTTTGGTAATATAATTTAATGTAAATTGTGATATGAGAATTAAATTTTATGCATAATATATATTTATATATATATATATTGTTAAAGTATGTTTTGCATGATACGAAATAGTGATCGAAATTAAGTAAGTTGTTTGGATTAAGATTTATTTAAATTATGTATTTTTTGTTATTATCCAATTTGTAATCTTACTATAGAGATATGAGACTGCAAAGTCATTAATGGAGTATTCGTCACAGATTTGATTTATTGACGAAAACAAATGATGGTTGACAAACGAATGCAAATTCACAAATTTGATTTGTGAATTTTTGACGATAATCATTTGGATTTTTGATTAAGACCAAGATTTAGAATTTTAATTTTAATTTTTTGTTGTAATTTTAGAAATACCTAAAGGTCATACCAGTCACTATTTCATTTATTTTTATGTCGATATAATTTGTTATATATTGTCATGTATTCACAGATTATATAAATTTTGTATGTTTAGATTTATTTTATATTTCTTACGTATCATGCATTTCAATATATATTAAATTGCATGTTAATTTGATAAATAGCTTATTCAATGAATTAATTTTAATTTGATTAAAATTAATATTGATTCATTTTAATGATTGTTCTGATAATGTAAAATAAAATAATTTTAAGTTGTTAAAATTTTAATTTAGTTTTAAAAAAATCAAATAATTTGATTATTTAAAATTGTTAATTTTATAATATGATTATACGATTAATAATTTAATAATTTAGGTATAATATCCTATGGTTTTCATTGTTACCACAATATCGTGAGATCTAAGTGGAGTTTCGAGATGACTTTGACTATTTTTCTCACTAAGGAAAGTGTTCACTTAAGTCAATATTAAAGGTGGTCTTCTAGATATAAGATATGTGAAATGTATTTTATGATTGTTCGACCCCAAGGCGAGGACTATAAATTAAATTTTATAAATTCAAAATAGTGGGTTACACTCATAAAAATATAATTAAAAGTGTTTGTTATATTTTAACAAAAATTTTCGATAAATTAATAAATTTCAAAAATATGAGATATTTTGAATAAATTTATTAATTTATAATATTTTAACTGTGATGACCCGGATGAGTATGTATGAGGTTGAATGTGGGGCAAACCTCGAGGGGCGGTGTGACGTAACGCCTCGAGTGTAGGCCGGGTCGTAGAGAGGGGGGTCGTCACAGTCCCACATCGCTTGGGGGGGTATATGGAAATGAAACATATGTAAGGAAATCCTCCCAAGATAGTAAGACGCGTTTTGGAGCACAATTTGTAACGACCCCTTTTCCCAGTAAGATATTGTCCGCTTTGGGGATTGGGCCGTAATCCAATATCCTCCCCTCACGGATTTGTGTGGCGAGGACTTCCCAGTCGGTCACCCAACCTGGTACTACTCTCACCAGAGCACTCTTAACTTCGAAGTTCTTATGGGATCCGTTGCCAATTGTGCTCCAAAACGCGTCTTACTATCTTGGGAGGATTTCCTTACATATGTTTCATTTCCATATACCCCCCCAAGCGATGTGGGACTGTGACGACCCCCCTCTCTACGACCCGGCCTACACTCGAGGCGTTACGTCACACCGCCCCTCGAGGTTTGCCCCACATTCAACCTCATACATACTCATCCGGGTCATCACATTAACCCTAAGGAGATTTATTATGTTATCAAGATTATAGTAGCATTTGTATATTTTTGTGATTAGCATGTTCATGCATCATTCTAACATGCATTATATTTTGAATTTTAAAGCATAAAATTGATTATAAATTTATTTATTTATTACAGCATCATGTCTTAATTAATGATAAATTTGCTCGCGACTAAAAAACTAGACGGCGATAATTTTATTAGGTGGACAAAGAATATGAATTTGATTCTGGTGTATGATAACTTGAAATTTGTACTGAAAGAAGAATGTCCTCTTACATAGAGATGACAAACGAGTTGGCCGAGCCGAGTCGAGGCGAGCCGAGGCAGAAGTAGCCCGGCTCACCGAGCCTAATGAATTAAACGTGTCAAGCCTAGCGAGCCTAACGAGTCATCCTAAAAAAATTTCAACCGAAATCAATTCGCTAGTTAGGAGTTAAACGAGTCGAGTCGAGCCGAGCTGAGCTCGCTTAATGAGCCTAACGAACCTTAACAAGTTGAGCTTGACAAGCCAAGCGTATACAAATATTTTCAATTTATATTATTATAACATTAATTTTTTTTAAAATTATAATAAGTATTAAAAATTATATGTCAACGCTATTTATTTATTTATTTTAAAAATAAGTTATGTTAAGCTTTAAGGTATATAAAATTGAATGTATTAATAAAAAAATTATTTGAGACTATCAAATAAAAAATATCACATAAATATCATTAAAAATATTTTGACATATAAATAGAAATTAAAATTTAAAAAAATTACAAATTCTAAAAAACGTTAAGAACTAGAAAAAAAAAAAAAACCTCTAGTCTTCGATATCAAAATTCGTAAACTACTCAAGAATTTCATCCTCTCGTTGTTGACCTCTCGTTTTGGTGTCATTCTAATTTTTGATACAAATGACTGCCTCCACAAGGTACGATGTAAGTTTTCTTCTTAGTTTATCATAAACACGTCTACTTGTATCAAAAACAGATTCTGACGCTACAATAGAAACAAGAGATGTTGGTAGATCATGTGTCATTAAAAAAAGAATAGGATATATGGTAGAATGTATTTTCCATCAATCTAAAATATCAAAATTCTTATCTCGAAAAAATAGATAATGACCTTCAAAATAAATATTGAGTTCCTTTGTAAAAGAAATAGAATAATTTTTACTTTGTAATTCACTCAATATATCATTATTTTTAGGTTTGAACATCCCTACTTTGTAATTATAATTTTAAAATAATGTTATATTTATTATACTTTTTATAAATAATTGTTTAAATTTCAAATAATGATTGATGCAGTTAAAGTTCATTGTAATAAATTATTATATTAATTATTATTTGTTAAAAATCAATAAATATATTTAAGGAGTTCAATACCACACGAGTGTGTGACATTATCATAATATCTTTTAAATAACTATGCAGTGAAATAATATTTTGATTTGGTTTCATTTCTTATTGTACTTAAAAGAGAATTTCTTTGAACTAAAAAAAAAATAAAAATAAAAATAAAACCAGAGTTGTCAAGCGTACGTGTCTCTTTATAATTTTCTTTTGACTAATTTCTTTGAATTTTAAATAAACAAAAAACAAAGTACTCATAATTTTCTTTTCTATAGGGAACATAAAATTGACTGCAATTTCATGATTTCTTCATGGTAACCAAATTTTCAAACTTAATCTCATCTTCTCGTTTCAGATTTTTGCTTTCTTCTTCTTCCCCTCTTTTCAGTTTTCTCTCTTTCTATGTTCTATGCGTATACAAAGTTGTGGGATTTTTTACTCGGTGCTTCTTTTCTTCGTGTCATCAATTTCTCCTCTCCGATTCTATTTTCATTTCTCTTGAATTTTTATTTTCTCTCTTCCTGTGTTCTTTGCATTTGTGATGGTGTGGGATTTCTTCTTCGGCGCTTCTCTCTGGCGTGTCATCAATTTCTGTTATTCGATTCTGCTATGCTGGGTAGGTTGGCTAGCGAGCCTAATCCGCCAATCTAATGAGTTAGCTCGTTGGCCGACTCATTTGGAGACCATCTGGCTCAGTTTCTGGCAGGCTCGTGAGCCTAGCGTCTGGGCTCGACCCGCTACTGTAGCAGGCTGAGCGGGCAGACTAGCGAGCTAGCCTGCCCGTTAAACATCTCTACTTTTACTCCTGCGATTAATGTTTAACAAGCTTTGAAACATGTTTATGATACATGGACCAATCAAATATCAAAGCCTATTATTTTTTGCTTGCAACCATGTTTGATATTTTCAGTACAAAATTTGATAACTGTGAGATTGTCTATGACATAATGGAGTCTCTTCAAGGCATGTTTGGCAGACTTTCTGACCAAGCTGGTCATGAAGCAATAAAGAGAATTATGAACTCTAAGATAAAAGCAGGAGTCCCTGTACGTCAAAATATTTTGATGATGATCAGTACTATTCATGAAGCTGAAATTAATGAAGTTTATATTGATGAGGCAACTCAGGTGGGCATGATTTTAGAAAGCCTAAACTCACAATTCTTCCAGTTCAAAAGCAATTATTTTATGAATAAATTGAGTTATGATTTGACTCAGTTGCTGAACGAGTTGACCATTTTTTTAGTCTATTTCTGTAGATAAGAAAAGTGAAGCAAATGTTGTGGAATCTTCTTCATCCATTTCTTCTCTTAAGAAGAGAAAAAAATTCCAAAAATAGTCCAAAGGTCAAGGAGGCCAACAAAAAGGAGTTCAGAATCTAAAAAAAAAGAACAAGTCAAATAAAAAAACCTCAGACTCATAGGCCAAAGGAAAATATATTCTTTGTGGCATAGATGATCATTGGAAGAGAAACTGCAAGTAGTATCTCGAAGAGTTTAAAAAGAAAAAGGGTAAATTTCATTTACTAGTTATTGAGCCTTGTTTGGTTAAAAGTGATTTATCACTCTGGATAATTGATTCAGGTGCGACTAATCACGTTTGTTATTCTTTGCATATGCTAAACTCATACAGGAGACTAGCTGATACAGAGTTCACACTCAGAGTTGGCAACGTAGTGGTTGTTTCGACTTCACCAGTGGGAGAAACTAAAATTTATTTTGAAAACAATAAATTTTTGTTTTTAGAAAACATTTATTTTATTTTGGGGTTTACTAGAAACCTCCTTTCTGTAAACTCCGAAATAAGATAAATGTTTTTTAAAAACAAAAATTTTCTAAAAATCTTTATTTTATTTCAGAGTTTACTAAAAATCTCCTTTCTAGTAAACCCTGAAATAAAATAAATATTTTTTTTTTTAAAATTATTGTTCTCAAACTAAATTTTAGAAAATATTTATTTTATTTCGGAATTTTCTAGAAACTTCCTTTTTGTAAACCCCGAAATAAAATAAATATTTTCTAAAACCATTTTGAGATAAACGTTGGTGGATCTATGAGCTATTCTCTGCTCGTCAACTGGTAGTTGAATTCCAACTCACTCGATGATCTTCAGAATTAGTGCACCGTACAGGAGATTCATCCTGAATGTCCGCCTGAAATCACGCATGTGGCTTGAAATTAAGAAGCCAAGTCAAAAGGCTTCCCGTTACACAACTTCTTCATGACATATAGGTTTATATTGCTCACGAGATTTTGATGTCTATCTTGCAGCAGGAGAGTGTGGGTTAGCATACTACGAAGAACCCGACCTCTAACATTCAAATCTCTCGTTTCCGGTTCATGAACCCCCTAATGTTGGAATTGATATGAATTCCTCGTAGGGAGTTTACTCCCTCGACAATGTGAAAAAGGGCAGTCTCGAGAAGTATGGTAATATTACTCTGCTCCTTCCACGTAGAATCTCAGCACTTCATTTACAATCTTTGGACGTATCATAAGCTTCATACCAAGAATGTATTTTCTCAAACCACCCAAAACTCCATTTCTCTCGGTGGCTGTCAAATTCGTATAGAACAAGCGAACTATTCTCTCGTAGTTATTGTCACTCATAGCATAAACCCCGCGTAGGCCGATACTGTTAAATATCTCTTTGATCCCCAATAACTCTTAACCTCTAAAGTTGACGGTCATGCAATGATTAATTGAGCGTTTCTGCGAATCTTACTTAAACTTGTTTTGACAATCTTCATTCCAAAATTCTATGGCAAGGTACTACTATCAAGTTCACATAGAACAAAATTTGATAAAATTAAAAATAATTTTTTTATTTTAAACCTTAAAGTATGCTTTTTTTTTTAATATTTACTATTTATCGAACCAAAGCTCAAATTATCATAAATGAAGATTAATTTTTAATTTTATTTATAATGTAATACTTGCATATTTATGATTTTAGTTCAATGAATAATAAACTTTAAATGTTTTTTTTTTCAAAAAAGCTCATACTTTAGTGTTTAAAATTAAAAAAAAAATCCAATGAAAAGTTATATTTCACCACAATTTAAATATGTTATGATAATATTTATTAACGTACTACTTAATAGATAAATATTTACTAAAAAGCAATATATATATATATATATATATATATAACCCAACATTTAGTATAATATATTTATGACTCATTTTTTTTGTACGTTATTTTTTTAATTATTAATCAATTATATTTCAATTTAACACCTTACAAGTTTAATAAATAGTGCCTTAAGGGTTTTTTTTTTGGGAAAAAAAAAAGAACTAATACTTTAGTCTTTAAAAAATATCCAATAAAAAATTATATTTCACTGAAATTTAAATATGTTATGAAATTATTTTATTATTATATTTATTAATGTACTACTTAATAGATAAAGATTTACTATAAAATAAAAAATATATAACTAATCTAACATTTAGTATAATATATTTAATGTCATTTTTTCATATATGTCATTTTTCTTTAATTATTAATCAATTATATTTCAATTTAACACTATAAGGGTTTAATGAATAGTAAACTTTAAGTGTTATTTTTTTCAAAAAAACTCTTACTTTAGGATTTAAAATAAAAAAAATTATATTTAACCATGATTTAAATATGTTATAAAACTATTTCATTATAATATTTATTAACATACTATTTAATGTATAAACATTTATTTAAAAATAAAATACATATAACTAAGCCAACATTTATGTATGAGTTTTTTTTTTTAAGATCGCGAAAGTAAATTATTAAAAAAAAATCATACTTAGCTAGTGAACATGGAAAATTATTGCCGGAACAAGCAAATAGTGGAGAAAATATGGAAGGTTTTCGGTGTAATTTGAAAAACAAAGGAGGTGGGGTTAAATAGAGGTTGGACCGGTCGTCTTCTCATGTAGGACAAAACCCGTGACTTTTGTTATGGGTTTTGAACTTTTAGAGGTTGGCCAGTTCAATTGGACTGGCTGGCCTCTCGGTTTAAAGACTGGGTGGCCGGTCAAAGATTGTACCTCAGATGTTCAAATTATCTATTTATGATACTTTCATGTTTGATTCGATGAATAATAAATTTTGAAGGTTTTTAAAAAAAAAATCATATTTTAGAGTTTAAAAAAAATTCTAACAAAAATTAAAAAAAGAAGAGATAAAGCAAGTTTGGCTCTTCGTCTCAATATTCAGTTGTAGTTAATGTGTTGTGACGATCAACGATGATTGATCACAAAAAACGGTTATGTGCTCTTAAGTCCCAGCCTCCTCTTTAATGTTTATGTGCTCTTTGTTAGATTAGAGAAGGATAACAACATTTCAAAAACCTTAGAAATTTTGAGATATTCTTTTTAAAATTTAGATGTTCCTTAATATTTGGTATCTTTAAAAATATCTTATTCAAGATATTGAAATTTGACTCAACTATCTTCTTTGAATAATGATTTTCTCTGCATAATTAATTTTCAAAATCTCCTTAAAAATCTGCAAAACAAAATAAAATCTATATACAGATTATCAATAATGTCAGAAAATATTTCACCAAATTATAATTATAATTATTTTTGCTTTCGATACAATAACTTCAAAATATTATATAAAGTTGTTATCGTAATAACTCAATTTTAGAAAGTTATCATAATAATAAAAGGTTATTACAATTACTAGTATGTGACTATTTTTAAATATTTGAAAATGTAAATGGCAAGAAATTAATTAAGCAATTAATATTTATTTCATTAAAATAAATCTCACCATGAGGCGAAACCACCGTCACTCCAATATTCTATTCTGAAATACTCAATTATATATATATTATATGTGTTAGAGAGAGAGAAATAAAATAATAAGTCAAAGACACATGAGCAGCTTTCCCCTCAACAACTAACCAAAGTATGTCTGAAGTTATGATTTTTGGTAATAATTATGAACAGTGAGAAGGCTCCCTAACAGTCATTTCATGTCAGGCGATAACACAAAGATTTTGCTGTACAATTATTACAACACAGATCATCTTCTTTCTTTTCTCTTCTAAAATAATCTATTTTCCAGACAAGCACATGGAGCTGGGCATGGCCATGGCCATTGTGCTACCTGTCTCAAATGGAAGTATAATCATCTGGGTATCCATCAAATAGTCCCCAAAAGCAGCTGATGATACCTATTTTTATTTTAATTTTCTCATCTTCGTTGAAATTCGTAGAAATTAAGCTCGATACGTGCAGGATCCCGAAACACTAACAACGAAAGATAGATTAAATTTGAATATATGGATTTCATATTCTTTCCGTGCATTTCGAGCTGTAATTCGTATATACTTCGACTACTGATGAAATAGTCATAATGATCTCAAACTCAGGAACCCTTATAAATATAACATTCGAGGCTTATCAATCCATCGAGCCAAACCACCATAACACAAAGCTATGCTACTTCTCTGCAATGGGATTCTGGTAACCAAAACAAACAACAGTAGGTTGGTGATTCCTTAAACCATGCACATGGCCTTACAGCATGATAATCATAATCATCACCATTATCATTGTCGTTCTCGTCTATCATCTGGTTGTTGTACTCATTCTTCATTCTCACTCTTTCATTGCTATATAAAATTATGGACCTATAATTTATGGGTTAGGTGACAGTCAATTATCCAAGCTTTAGAGCTAGAATGTCCTAGGGTAAGCGTTTACCCGTTTTGTAACTCTTTTCCACCAATGTGATGGCTTAAAAGGGTCAGTTTTTCGGATAATTCATTTTCTATCGACTCTTCTCATCTGAAATGGTTATTTCACTGCAAAAAAACGGCGTCAAACTCCAAACCCCAAATAACTTTATGCACTGACAACCTTACCACTTCAATTTTATTTTCAAAAATAGATGTGTAGATGTATAATGAGAATTAGGGATACTTTAAATACTTTGAAACTATGCTTCACTTTTTGAAAAACAGTCACTATATTCGCAATGTAACACATGAATTATTCGGGATATATAATTATATGTACCCGTTTCAAGAAGAATTAAGATCACAAATATCATATATATTGATCTTAATAGATGAGACTCATTAAGAGTATTACGTTTGATGATTTATGACTAATCAATAAGCGATTAATTTCAATCTGGAAAGATTGCTTTGTGTGTGCATAATAGTGTTGCATTGGGCAATCAAGTTGGGAGAACAGCCCCTTTTGTTTGGTGGGCAAATTGGTGTACCGTCTTCTGTGAGAGGAACATACAAACTGGACTCCAGTGTTAGGCCACTTTCATAGACACCCCACCATCTCCCTCCCTCCCTCTCTCTCTTCTTTATCTCTAAAAAAAATAATTAGCCTAACAATTTTGTATCAAAGAAATCGTAAGCAACGTTAAGCATGTGAAGTCTCTCGGTGCTTTCAGTACAATATTGTCTATTTTGGGCTGAACCCCGCACAAAATTGTTATTGAGATTAACTCGAAACATTTTGTACTAGATAATAATGAGAACTCTACATATAAACCACTCATTTTGCATTCTCCCAATCAATATGAGATTGTGCACTCCTACTGGTATAGGTTTGACCCTCACAATCAAAAGAATCTTAAGTCGTTTTTATTTTCACAGGACGAACTACCACAAAGCATATCATATAATTTTACCAACTTAAAACTCTCTCATCCATCGCTATAAACTATCTATATTTTAACTATCGTCATCAAATGAATGAAGAACATTACTCTTTCGTTATGTTAACCAAAGCAAAAAAAAAGGGTACCTCTGGAAATCTGAGTAATCTATTTCTCTGGAAGGGTACTGGAAGAAGAGCCAAGCAATGGGTAGTCTCTATCTCTCAGATAGCAACTTCAAAGATCAAGTTCACTTCAAAACACTCTTCAGTACTACCCACTTCTGTTTAGGGACATCAAGCATCTCATTTCCACTGTCCTATCTACATGAATCGCACGTGCTAGAAAACAACCCCTCGACAGATGAGAACAATATATATTATTTGCAGTCTTCCTACTGCCAATCCAAATTCAAACAGTAATCAATTTGACCCTTTAAACAGCCATAAAACTGCTCCAAATTAGCTTGGTGAAGTTCAAATTTATTAAGGGAGCATCAATCGAAGACTACAAGAAATTCAATGAAGTGATATGGCTGTCCTGAAGTGTACATAAAAGTGATGGTGAACATTATTTCGTACAAACATTGACATTGCCTTCTTGTGGTTTTGCCTGCTGAAATATTTGACATTTCTATGAAAAATATCAAATTAAAAAAAAAAAAAAAAGATAAATACATTTCAATTTTAACGTCATACAGGATCAGTATCTACTAAAGTACTGAAACCATAGATATGCTTTGTAGATGGTCAAGTTGGAAAGAATTAAATGAAAGAAGGAAGCAGGTCATGTGGAAGAAATATGAAGGAAAGAAAAAAGCAGAGTCTAAATCTAGGGATTTGGAAAGCAAATCCTACAGAAGATGATAAAAAACCGTCATTATTTCATTATTCCAAGCTGCTTGTAACATTCTAGGGTAAAATACACTCTGCTAGTCTCCTGCCTCTAGACGACAAGAGTCTTACACTAAAACCCAACAGTTATGACGTGGAGCCTTACATGCTTTCAACGCAGCGCTATCTGATTTTTGTCAGAATTTATATAGATTTATTCTCGATGTTAACTCGAAACGTGTTCTACTAGGTAGGAAGGTAAACTTTACTTATAAACTATTCAATTTTCACTCTAAAAAATGATCTAAAAAATGATATAAGGGTGTGCACCCTCATTAATATGATCTGGACTCTCATAATTAACAAAATCTTATATCGTTATTGTCTTCACAAGACAAGTGGCCACATATCAACCCTCATCTAACGTGTCATAGTGAACAAGGCATCAATTTTGATAGAATTGGATGAAATGTTAAAAAATTATAAGGAAAACCGTAATTTACAAGAGTAAGAGCCCAAGAGGGAGAAAAGTGTTTTTCACCCAAACATTCTCATAAAACTCGGAAGTAGTCAAAGCATAATTCAGCAGGTAATGCAATTTCGTAAGCATTTAAAAAAGCCTCACAGAATGGTGAGATGTGTAAGAGCAATACTTTTTCAAACAGCGAAGTTAGTCAGAACAATTAAGGTAGCAACTCGGGGCTACAAGACCCCTACACTTCAAACAGACGAAGCTAAGCGGTCCAGAATCTAAACCCTCGAGAATTTGGAAGCATTAGAGTTCAGACAAGGACTTCACTGTGATCTACACACAACTCTTTATTGATTCCACATGTTTACCTCATATGCATGTCCAGATTTGCTGTCTCAAAGAGAGCCTCACTCTGATGTAGCTTTGTAGCTTGTTTCTTAGTGCAGCAGCTGTAATGAATAATATGATCAAGTTGAATAATTAAAAACACACGTTTTTCTGTGTTTCTTAGAAAGTCTTATTTTTATGTTTTATTGGTTTGCATGTGTAGGGTCCCTTCTTAATGATGAGAGAACCATGCGTGTGTGAATGGGCACGTTAAAAGTCTCCATTCACGGCTGTTAAGACTCCTTTTCCAGCTACAAGAAGAAGAATTTGTTTCTTCTTGTGTCTCCCTAGCCTCTATAAATAGAGGCTTGAAGGGAGAGTTTTAGCATCCGAAAACATATAGATCTTCAAGGATCTAAGAGAAGAGACAAAAGTTTTCTCTGGGAAGAGAAAGAAAAATAATGAAGATTTTTGGAGGAAAAGAAAATAAAGAGTATGAGAAAAAAAATATATATGATACTTTTGTACACATGGTGAATTCTAAAAGTAGTGATTTCTCTTAATGAATATTTTCTAAAATATTCGATATTTAGAGAAATATTGTAAATACTATGTTCATAATAACATCTATCTGGACTCGATCCCTGTGGTTTTTTTCTAATTTGAATTTTCACATACAATTTTTAGTGTTCATTTTAGCAATTATTTCTCTTACTTCTTGGCCATTACAATTTTATGGTGTGGAAAAATATTTTTAGTATTTTCACATCTATTATCTTTTCTTGTACCGCTTGATTAGTGGTATAATTATATTGTGTAAGTAAGTTATATCTAGGAGACTGAAATTTAAGTAGATCGTTTGTAATCTTACAGTTTTTTCTGAAAACTTATTTTGAATGGTAATTCTGTCTAAAGAGATTGTCAAAAATATTATTTTTTGAAAATTATCTTGATCAGTACTTTATACGTTTTACAATAATGATATTATTATTATCATTATTATCGTTGTTGTTAATTTCGTTGTTATTTTCTCAAACCTCACTCGTTAGGTTAAAGCAGCTAAAAATTCGAGACAAGTCGCTTGGGCAATCTGACGACGAGGAACTTTCACCTTTCTTTTCCAAAACATAACAAAAGAACTTGCAAGCTTTCCTGTTTTCCTGGGCTCGAATTTTCTTGATACGACGGAGTTTGTACTGTTTTGTGCAGGCGGGCTCAGAATTCAGATCTTCCTTTTTCTCCACTGATTCTCTAATTAATGGAGATTTTCCCTTGGCATATTATTCCAGGACCAGAAAGAAGTTGAAAGTAGGCCTCGGCCCAATCAATGTTAAAGGACAAATTCAAACTAAGCTGGACCGAGCCAATTGTTGGATCACCAAGAATTTTGTGTATCAAATCAAGCACGCAAATAATGTTTTGGCAAAGTTCCAGCAAATTATGCTTAAGATCTTCATTTCTACCGCAAAGGCATGCTAAAACTTTCTTCCATTTCAAACCTGTAATCATTCTTTGTAGACAACAAAGCACCAATTACCACAATAGCAAGAGGTCCACACTTCTCAAAGGAAGATGAGAAGAAATGAATATTCATTTTTTTCCCCAATTTTCAGCTTTTAGATGTCGTTGCTCGATTTTTATGGTTTGGTATTTGAATATGATTGACTGAATTTGAGTTGAAAAAGATTTTATATCTCTAAATAGTATAGTTGACTGAATAGTATGGTTGCAACTGCCTCTAAGGGAGAAGATGTTATTATATGCAAAGATGTTGTCAAGTTCATGACTAATAAACTATGTTGGGTATGTGACGCTGGAGCATTTTATCATATTGTTTTAAAAGTAAAATATTTTATATCTTATACTAGTGACGATTTTGGCATTGTTAAAATGGAGAACAATCACGTTTCCAGAATGATTGTAAAAAGTGACATTCGTATTCAAACCAACACAGCATGTGAGTTAGTGTTTAAATATGTCAGTCACGTTCTAAATATTAGACTAAATCTAATATTTGTCGGTGTTTTTGATGATGTCAGTTACGAGAGCAAATTTACTAATGGCAAATAGGAGTTCAACATAGATTAGTCATAGCGAAAGTAATCAAAGAGTCTACCTTGTATGTGACTCTAGTGATTGTGAAGGAAAAATCAATAAATGATGCACAAAATAACATCTATTGAGCTATGACACAAACGACATGATCTCATGAGCAAGAAATGACTTCAACTACTTGCCAAAAAAGACTGTTTGTCACTTCTCAGAGATGAAGCTCTGTCAAATTGTATTCACCGTTATACGAAAAAACAACACACAGTTTCCTTTTAAAAGAATTTTGCATGAAGAAAAGTTGACATGTTAGACGTAATTTATTCATATGTATGCAGTTTCATGTCAACAAAAATATCAGGCGATTCCAATTACATAGTCACATTCATTAATGACCACTAAAGGAAAGTTTAGGTTTATGCACTCATGAAGATAAAGGTTAACGTTTTCAAACAGTTTCATGCTCTCACAAACGGAGAAGCTGAAAAGAAATTAAAATGAATTTACATAGACAATTGTGACAAATATATGAGATTCTTCAATGAATACTACAATATGTATGAGCTCAGACACGAAGAATTGATTCCAAAGACTCCTCAACGAATTTACGTTATTGAAAAAATAAACTGAATGATTGTGGAGAACAGAAGATGCATGTTATCGCATTCAAAACTTCCCAAAATATTTTGAGAATAAGCAATGAAAACTGCAGTAATATCATCAATTTAACTCCATCAACACCTCTGAGAGGATAAGGGTCAAACAAACTATGGACAAAAAGACGTCTCTTATTAGCATTTAAGATGCAAACGTTTGTCCATATTCTCAAAGGCGATAGGTCTAAGCTAGACAACAAAGCAAATGAATGCATTTATATGCGGAAGTGATGCATTTAGATAGAAACTTTGAGATTCGGTTGACAAGAGAATTGTCAAAATTCGAGATGTCTTTTTTAAAGATCAGATCATTGACGATATGAAGAAAAATGTGGAGATCACCGATTAATATTTGGTAAGTTGATCCAGATAAATCAACTTTTGACTAAAGAAATGCTGACAATTCTAATGATTAAGAAACTGATGATATTGACAAATGAGAAATAGAGACTTTCTCCAAACTATTTAGAGAAATAGGATTAAGAAGATCAACAAACGATCATCAACCATATTTTCTGTAAACAAGTATGTAATGATCACAGATAACGATAAAACAAAAAGCTATGCAGAAGCTTTAGAACATCAGCACAAGAAGAATTGGTAGGATGGGAAGCAAGATAAGATCATTGCATGAAAACCATACTTATGAACTAATTCTGCTTCTGAAAGAGAGAAAGACCCTCAATAACAAATTGGTATACATGCTTAAAATTGAAAATAAAAGTTGAGAAACAAAGTATAAGGCACGACTGGTCTTCAAATTTTTGGTCACAAGAAATGTGTTGACTTTAAGAAAATATTTTCATCTGTTATGAAAATTTTATCCCTACAAATAGTATTTAATTAGCTTCGAGTTTAAATTTATAGATAGAGCAACTCGATGTAAAAACCATCTTTTGTATAATGAATTAAAAGAAAAGAACTACTTGAAACAACTAAAAGAGTTTGTTGTCAATGGAAATGAACAACCAGTAACAAGTTAAACTTGTCTCGATCCCAGATGACGGATCGAGCCAAGCATGTTGTTTTGGGCTTGCGAGCCCGCCTGGAATTAAGCTAAAGGAGCCAGCTCGCGAGCTCGACGGGCCTAGCCTGTCGAGCATGCCTGCTCCCACCTCAACCCAACCACAACATAATAATTGTATTTGGCTAGCCCAATGCAAGGCCCATATCTTTATATTTCAAAAATTCTAACAGTTTCATCTCCAAGAGTTGCTTGGCCCGTGCACTAGCCCAACATACAAGACTTGATAGGCCCAATGATTTTACTCTCCTCACTCACTCACCCACCCCATTATTTTTAGGAAAATGAAGGGGCCCATACCTTCATATTTCTGACACGGAACAATGACAATTGTTTCTAGTGGTGGACCTGACACCTCTTTCTCTTTCATAGGCCCACACCACACCTCTTCTCTAGCGAGCCCCATAGTTTCTGTCACTCTCTCCCCACTCAATACTCTTATTTTATATAAAATTACAATGTTAGTTTTGTAGACTAAAATAAAAAGATATATGTAGTATTATTATTTGTTGGTATAATTTTTTATTTATTTATTTTAAATATACACTATAATTTTATTCTATAATTTAAGAATTGTTAAATAGTCCTTCCTTGTTAAGGTTTGTTAGACTCATTTGATTAGTTCATCTTTGTTTGTTTAACTTGTAGCTCACGAGCTGATTCGAGTTAAAAAAATAAATTTGGCAATCCCGTTAGGCTCATTAGACTTAGTGAGCCAAACTTTTTCATATTTTACTGTGCTCAACCGACTCATTTGTCACCTCTAGAAATATCATATTTGTAAATTGAAGAAAAATCTTTATGAATTAAAGTGAGTCTCACGACAATAGTATAATAAGTTTGATTCTTTTAAGTCAATTAAGGATACACGAAAATTTTTTCATACTATTGTGTATTCGTGGCAAGGTTCACAAATAATATATTCATTATCATCCTATTTTATGTTAATTACATGTTGTTTGTTAGTCTAAATAAAAAAAAAATTGTTAGGCTAAAGAATGAGCTTACTAAGTTTTTTGCCATAAAAGACTTAATACTGACAAAACAAATACATGGGATGAATATCACTCAAGATTGAAAGAATGAAAAATTATGGCTATCAAATAAGAAATAAATTAAGAAAATTGTCAGCCAATTCTATATGGATAAAGCGAAACCAATCAGCATTACACTTGCTAAACATTTCAAATTTAATTCTAAACAAAATTTTTCTACTGAATAAGGAAAAACATAAATGTAGAGAATTACTTGCAACTTAATAGTTGACAGTTTGATTTATACCATGACTTGTGTAAGATTTTATATTTCACATTTTGTCGGAGTAGTGAGCCAAGTTGTAACGCCCTATAGCGTTTCTACTTTACTTTTATTTAAAAGAGTTCATTTAAAATTTTGAAATCACTTAATTGAAAACGTAAAACAGAAAACTTAAATTTCACAAATATTCATTAAAATCAAATCAATAATATTAAATATTCTTTTGAAAACAATAATTAATAAATTAATCCATAAGCATGACGAAATAATAAGTTATATAAAAACTTTTTTAACTCAAACAGAACTAAAATATAAATTTTCTTCTTCATAGCCTCTGAATCGTTATTTGCATTAACACTGCATAATTATGTATACTCTTTTATATGTATGGCGCAACCCAATCTTTGTTTGTTTTTCAAGTTTCTAATCTTTTTAATTGAAATATTAAAATAATAAAAAATTCACTCTTGACAGTGATATATGTTGTATATGTAAATCCTATATCTGAAAATATGAGGCATTTACCCATGAAAAAAAGAAAGGAAATGGTAAAAAATAAAAAATTAATTCATCTTCAACTGCACTGTTCATTTGTTCGTTTCATCAAATACATCATAAGTTTTCTCATCTATATCACAAAGTTCAAATTATCAGTCAAACAATTAATAAGAAATGCATAAACTATCGTGAGCATGTATGCATATGCAACTTTCTTAAAAACCGTCTTATCACGATTCTTTCTCACTGAATCTTTTATTTTTATTTTATGTTTTATATACAGTTCATTTGTTAGAGGTAATTCAGTCTAGCAAAACGAGAATGCACCTTATGAACCTGTCTTATGGGATAGCCAACTCGTTATTCTGCTTCACAATAAAAATTATGTTTATTAAATCTTTCTCTCATCTTTCTTTTTTTTTTGTCTTTTCTATCTATCTATCTTTTTTTTATTTAAATTTTTCTTAGTAAAAATATTTTTCTTGATACATCAATCATACATAACTATATAATGAAAGACATAACATATCCTCGAAACAATCATATGTTCTTTTTATTTAATCATAATCTACAACGTATTATAAAAATATCAATATTTCTACCTTTATAAAATCATCAAACAAAGCATATCCTCAAATGACATAATTGTCAATATAATTATATCATCTAACAATATATCACAATCAAAAATCTATACTATAAATCAATTATCTAGCGACATCATCCTTAACATAATCATAGTATCTAACAATATAATTATAAATCACAATTAAAAATCTATGCTATAACAAATCTTATAGTCATTAATGTCGTAACGTATTAACAAACAAGCCTTCAAAATCTTATCATAATGAAAACTACTTAACCTAATACTTTGTAACGCAGACTGATGGATCAACACATAAACATTACTTACTTCAATTCCTTAGTACGTAGAATTTTGCTTAAAACAAGTATCTTTCACCTTCGAATTAAACTACCCAAAGAATTATCACGTATTAGTGAAAGAAAGTGAAGAAAAAATTTAAAATCGAAGGATTTTTATAGAGAAACTCTAACCATAATGAAAATCATAATCGTCTTCCTCAAGCATGTAAATTCAGTGTGCGCCTGACGCGTTTTCTTAGGCTTCCAGCATTTCCAACATCTTGCCACAAGCCCTACTTTATCTTTTTCATTTGGTTGGCTGTTAGTAATTTCTTACACCTAATACAAGTGCACGTGTTGCTAACAAAGTAATAAATAATAAGTAAAAGTCGATTACACGAGTATAATATTAACTAAACTTAATTGCTATAAAAATTATGTAAAATAAAGATGAGAATAATATAAAAATAAAGTTTCTTCAGAAATAATAAAAAATAAATCAAAGTAAATTAAAAAGATTAATATAAGCTTTGGTTAGTATTGATTTTCTTGTTACATACAAATTATTACTGATACTATAGAATATTACAGTAATTTCCACTGAACAGCAAAAAATAAATTTATAGGATTCTTACGAATTGTCTAATTAAATTCGTTTTAGAATTTATTTCAACTTTTGGAAAGACAAAACTTAGTTCGAATTTATTTAAAGTTCTATTCTCAATGCCAAATAAATTAATGTCACAATTTTGTAACAATTTAATTTATTTAATCAATCATGCATCTCAAATTTCTATCTAGCTCTCTATACAATAGAAACATGTAACATCAAATTTGTTCATCGACACAATTCGAATTAATCAACAAACAAAATGATAGATTATTCAATAGAAAAATAAGCAAACTTTCATAAATTTCAATAAAGCACATAACGAGTATTTTCTTTCTCCTAACAAAGATTAAAACTTTAATCCAAAATTATGAAAATAAAATCCAAAATAAAAATATTCATAAAAAAAATAAAAAGCAGTAGAATAAGAGTTGTTAATGTCCAATCTTTTGAAAAATTCTGCTGGCAAGAAGCGGCTGAAAACCAGAGAGGTGAGAGCCCTTTCTTGCCACCACCCTCTCTTTTTTGCTTGTCACCAGCCACTAAAAATTGTCCTCCCTTCAAAACCAATTTTTCATTTCTTTTCTATTTCAACTTTTTCTTTTATTACTTGAATCTAGGAAATTCTCCAGCAACTTCCATCTTTCCTGGATTCTAGGAATTTATTCTTATAATTACTTATTATCTTTTGGTAATTCAATTAAAAATTCAATCTTTCTTTTCTATTTTTCTACTAATAAATTTGTGGTCAAATGTGATAAAAAAAATTTTAATTAGTGCTAATAATCTGATTTTTCTGAAAATATACATAAAATCCTTGAAATCTTAAGATCTTTCAATGCCACAACAATCTACAGTAATTTCTATAATTTTGACTAAATTTCTTTTATACACACTCAAATCACAAAAATTTTATTAAATAAAAATAGTATAAAACAATTATATTTTAAGAGTTATCATTGGAGATGCACTTCAAACATCATTTTGGTTTCTAATTGTAATTATTTTACTTAAAAACTATTATTTTACACTTTTAATTACATCACCTTCTTTTAATGAATCATTGTCCATATTTGGAAAATCTTTGATTAAAGCATAAATTTTTTTATATTCCTTGGTTCGTATCATTATATCACTTAACTCTCATGCAAATTGTGTTTCTTTCTCTCAAATACTATATAATAATTATAATAGTAATACAAAACATAACTTTATCTTTGAATGCGAAATTAAATCTTAACAGATTTCTTGAGTGTTACACAATTTCTAACAGATTCAAGGAGAAAGCATTGGAATGTAGTGAAGTTGATTCTTATGTACCTTAGAGGTACTTCATAATTCAATTTGTATTTTAAAAGTAAAGAGTCTTTGTTAGTGGGGTATACTGATACAGATATGGCTAGAAACATTGACTTTAGAATATCAACATTAAAATATTTGGTTACATTTGGATGGGCAGTTGTATCATGACAATATAAGCGGAAAAAATCAGTTATATTATCTACAAAAGAAACTGAGTTTATTGCAAATATAGAAGTCTATAAAGAAAT
Source organism: Begonia peltatifolia (assembly GCA_022433055.1). Taxonomy (NCBI): domain Eukaryota; kingdom Viridiplantae; phylum Streptophyta; class Magnoliopsida; order Cucurbitales; family Begoniaceae; genus Begonia; species Begonia peltatifolia. Next base: position 13,931,761 of record CM039527.1, on the reverse strand, counting down.
TTTGTGGATATTAAAATTTCTAACAGAATTAGATCATAAACAAGATAAATATATCTTGTATTGGCACAATCAAAGTGTCATTCATTCAAAGTTAAAACACATAGATATCATGTATCAATTGATACAAGATGTGTTATACACAAAACAAATAAATCTTGAGAAGATACACAGGGATGAAAATAGTTCAAACACAATGACAAAGATTATGTAGAAGAAGAAGCACAAATTCTGTATTAGAATTAGAGATACCTCATCATAATTCAATAGAAGAGATTTGAAGGGTTTCGCTTTATGTTGAAGGAACCATTCCCATACTCCATTTAGAAGAAAATCTTTTTCTTTTTACATTTCTCTCTTTAGCAAGATCAATCTTGCTGAAGTTTGTCAGTTTGCAAAAGAACTTTCTATAAATAGAGAGCTTCTGTTGAAAGATTCCCAAGCAGCAGAATAGATAATTTCTTCCACGAGAATAGGGAAAAAAATGGAGTTTATGGAAGAGAAAAAAAAAATTAGAGAAGAATAGGTAAAATATTTTTGAGTATATTGTGATTTTTAAAAGTGGTGATTTTTTTTAGTAATATTTTTTAAAATATTTAATTTTTAGAAAAATATTATAAATCATATTTTTCATTGTGATATCTTTTTGAACTTAGTCCTCGTGATTTTTTTCCAATTTGGATTTTCACGTAAAAATGCTTGATGTTTATTTATTTTTTTTTTTTTTCTTACTTCTTGATTATTGTAATTTGACGTGGTAGAAAAATATATCTGGTATTTTTTCGGATAGCATCTGCTATCGTTTTTTGTACTGTTTATCTTAGTGATGTAATTTTATTGTATAAATAAGTTATGTCTACGTAAGACCATATTTGACCCCTCCATCTTTTCTTACTAACTCACTTGTAAATGTAATTTTGTCGAAGAAATTGTCTCGTACAGTCTTTTTTAAAAATTATTATAATCAGAACTATCTATGTTTACAACTATGTTATTATTATTTTTATCAACATGGAGTGTGTTTGTAGAGCTAAATTGTTGTGCATATTCTTGAATTGCATGGATAATTGGAATTACATTTTTACACAATTGAATCGGTTCTCCGTTTTTCGATTTCACGAGTTGAGTGAATTTTGTATTAAATAGTTAGAACCTTTATATGTGATCAGTGGTATTTTTCACTTTACAGCATTCATAGTTGCACCTCTCGTTAGAGCGGCGATATTAAGGCTCATTTAGCAATGATGATATGCAGGACAGGATTTATAATGGCAGTGAGAATAAAATCTGTGCGTCTCTTTTTAAGATTTCAGATCATGTATCATTTGATCAACGTAACTGCAATCCTCTTTCTTGGCTTTCCTAAAACTTTTCTATGTTGTTGCAATTACTAAATTGCCCTTACATATAGCCAAAGGTACCCCAATTTCATGATAACATGTGGACGCTAAGGATCCTAGTTTGGAACACATTGGAGACAAATGCTAATCTTGGTTTGATTTGGACTGCATCAAAAGACTTGTTTTTTTTCCTTGACGTGGAGAGGGTAAATTTGTAAATTCATGTTTTAATTATCACGGTAAAGTTCATTTCAATGTTTGAGGTCATTGATATGTAGAACGTAAACTATTTTTTTGGACAAATCGAATGTCACCTTTCAGATATTCTGTAATAGGTTAAATTCAACAAAAATAAATAATGGATTTCATTTAATAAATTATTGGCCAATTTCTAGTTATTTTTGTGATTCTCAACCCGATTTCAAACTCTATTGATATTTTATTCGATGATTTCGCATTCTTTCAATTGTGTGATAGAGTTCAAAATCGAGTTAGAATCACAAGAAATGCTAGAAATTAAGTTAAAAGATCTTATTAAATTGAAAACGTAGTATAAACATACTACAACGATCTGACCCTCACATTAGGAGGATCCGCGAATCGTACGATCCAATCCACCACACTAGGTAGGATCCGTGAACTGCCAGCCCGACCCACACATGAGTGAAATCTGCTAACTGTGTTCATGACCTTCTACTTCCTAGAGCCCAAGTGGTACCAGGTCTTGTAACCCTTGGTACAAATACTTAGAGTTCTTGGGTTCGAGAACTGGGAAATACATGAAACTTCCTCATCCAGGAGGGAGAAAGTCATGAGCACAGCTTGCAGATCTCGCTAGTGTGTGGACCGAGCTGGCAATTCGTGGATCCTACCTAGTGTAGTAAGCTGCACCGTACGATTTGCGAATCCTCCTAGTGTGGGGACTGAATCGTTGCACATACTAAAGTTAATAGATAAATTGAAGGCCATGTCAAATTGCTGATAATTAAAAAATAAAAGTTTGATTTGTTGAAAAAAATAGGTTAAATCTACAATCATCCTAAACATTAAGGTCCAAGTTACATTTTTTTTAAATATTATTAGTCAATTTTACTTGATGAGATAACATTTATGCGCAGTTTATTAAAATAAAATTACAGAGTAAAAACGTAGTTTTATTAATCTTAAATATCCAAAATTATCAATAATTTTCCCAAACTAGAGACTCCTTAATCGACCATTAATATCAAGTTCGTTAAGCTGTTCAAACAAAGAAATATAACAACACTAATACCATGAACAACTCTTCACGAACATCTAGAAAAGACAATAGTTTAAGATTTCTGCGACTTCAATTCGAGAAACAAACCATAACAACAACCAAGAAAAAAAGACAAAAGGTACGATGTATCCTGCAAAAGCAAGTTCTACGACAGGGGATAATCGCAACACCATTGCAGCTTAAGCAAGCTGCGGTTTAACATCGACGTCAAACAAACCCTCCAAACGAACGCCTCCATTTTCTCCGGCGACTCCTCCTTCGCTCTCTTCAGTACTGCTTTCTTCATCCGATATCCAAAGGGTACTTTTCCTCCACTTTTTTTTAGCCTCCGACGGCTTGAACGACTTCGGCAGAAGCTTCAGACCATGTTTCGTGTGTAGAAGGTGTATATTTGGGCTCTTATTCTTCGCCGCTCCTCTCTGGCGTTTCACACTTTTGCCCTCCAACTTGTAATGGGACGCCATGTGGGCTGCAAATAGCTGAGATGTCACAAAAACTCCTCTACATTTCGGACACGTGTACGGACCATATTTCTCGTGAGGAAGACTGCGTGTCCTTCCATGTCCTACTGGAACATCGTTCTCATCTTGATACTCCTCATTTTCTTCGTCTTCGGAAGTAATCCGAGGTAACAAGTTCAGATAGTTTGCAAATCCAGGGTTGGGTGGTTGTAGAGTAAGGTTTAGAGAGTTGAACTCTTGGGTGGATTTTCTAAGTTTTTCCTGGGGAGTTTCATCGAAATACACACTTATCGGATCCAGGTCAAGAACTTGATCAACTTGCCTCATTGATGGTCCATACTGATCGTTGTTATGATAACACAACATGTTACGATCAGAGCTTCCGAAGAACTTGTTAGTTTGGTCGAGATTCAGACCAAGATGGTGAGAATTATGATCTTGATTGTAGAGTTGGAGACGAGTATCATGCAAGGGATTTTGTTGGGTAAATGGACATTGATGGTTGGTTTGATCTTCAAATACAGGCCTTCTAAGTCTCTCATTCAGACGTAGAGCAACATCATCCGGAAATGGTGACTGTATAAATTTTGTTTTGATTATTTCTTGAGTTCTTATAATCTCAGTCACTCTAATCTGTTCAGTGAGAGAGAAAGTTGTCTGGTTTGATTCTGGCAAATAATCAATCCTAGACTTGACTTCTACTCTCTTCGGATGGATATAACTTCTCCTTATTTCGACCATTCTTTCGTTCAAATCGAGCATGTTTCGACCGAGATCGAAATTGTTTAGATCAATATTTGGAGTAGTATTAGCCTGCAAAACAAAATCATTAATGACATAACAGAATTTCAAGACATGTCCAAAATCATTCTCGTATGCTCAACGTGTTTTTGAGACGATAAAACAAACATTTTAGAGCTTAAAGACAAGAATAAAATCAACGTTGAATAACTCACTAGATCAGCACCCATCATGAAAGATCGACTGAAGGTTTCAGCACCTGCGTTGACATGGTTGAACCCATAGTTTGAGGTAATAGAAAAAGCTTGGGGGAAACGCATTGTTCTTCCACAATGGAGTCAAAGATGAAAACTACACTTGGTAGAGAGAGAGAGAGAGAGAGAGAGAATGAAGGTTAGTGTAAGAAAATGCTGTATATGTAGAGCTCGAACTTGGAAGTGGTAATGCGAAAAGCGTGAAGAAGTACAGAAATGGTGACTCCATCTTGGTATTTGCAAATTAGCCTTTTTTTCTGAAATAGATGGAAAGGAGATTATGCAAATATCGACTATCATTTAATGTTTTCTCATCTTTGCATGAGACTCCCTGGATTTACTCTCTTTTCTTGCTAGAATGCTAATTCCACGTGTCATTTTTTTTTTTAAACTATCGGCGGACAACTTCGCGACAAATCTTAAATACGTTACATTATATTATTCATAACAGATAGTTAGTAGTGACAATTAAGAATCATCATGTAAGAGAAATTTGCCGACTGACTTTGTCGCATCGCGACAAATATAATTACTAGATAGTACATGAATTTTGTTTTTATAGATAAATAATAAATATTAAGAACTTTAAGTCTATTAAAGTTTTAAATTGCACTTGCTTTAGTCATTCAGATGTTAAAGTTTTAAATTTGTTGAAATATTGTAAGTTAATAAAAACTAATGTTATAATTATTCTTTGGAATACGCGATACTTAAGTAACATTCACACCTAAACGTGACAGATTGTTCAAACTCTTTTAACTCTCTTTCTTAGGGCCCAAAAATATGTATATTACACAATCCGAGTACACCAGATGATGTTTTGTCAAATGAAAAAGTTGATGTGCCAAATCTCTCCATCCTCATTTAGATCTCCTTCTCTTCTTTGATTTCTTTGCTTGTGAATTATTATTATTATTCTTCCTCTTCTTCGATTGACTCGTCCGTGATTTCGGTTTTTGGGTTTGTTTCCTTGCGGGTTCTACCTTCGGATCGTCATCATTCTCGGCAAAGCCATCGCTTAAAGACCCTTCTTCGTCGGAGGTCAACACTAAGTCCTCCACAATGTCTTCATCCATTGCCTCCTCTTCTTGCTGCTTTCTCCTCCTCCTCTTGTTGTTCTTCTCCATTTTTTTAACGTCCTTCGCCCTTCACATTAATACGTTGCACATTAGATAGAAAGATAGTAAAAATCTAGAAAATTTTGCAACTAAAAGCTACCAATTGACCAAGACTAGCCACGAAACATCCAGGCTTAGTTTGGAAATCTCCTACTGAATGGGGCACCCCATATATAGGGGCCTACCTGAATGATGCTCAAATTATTGTCTCACTCGAGTAAATCCTTAGTAGAGCACGCTAAAACTGACTCGAGCATGGAACTTCCAGCTCAGAGACTGACACCAGTCTTTCCAATAGTTACAAATAATGTAAGATGTGCATATTAATCCTACCAATCTACCAACACATGCATAAGAGCACTCTTCAGCTCCAACCCTTCAAGGCATTACAGAATCCCCTTGCTTGTAGGATCCTACCTCATGTTCAAGTGATGCTTTTTGGGTGTGGGTGAGTGAGAGAAAGCGAGAGAGAGTTTGTGTGTGTGTGTGTGTGTGTGTGTGTGTGTGTGTGTGTGTGTGAGAGAGAGAGAGAGAGAGAGAGAGAGAGAGGATCCTGTCAGATATACTTGGAATCTGTCCCCGGCAACCATGAAGAGCTAAACACAGCCGCCCCTGTTTTGCACCTGGTATCTTCATCTTCTTCGTCGCTCTCAGGTATACTTTTTCCAAATACAGATGAATGCTCACCAACAACGACACTGAAAAAAAGGGTAAAGAAAATGTAACCATTCATGAAACTCAGCATGGAGTCAATTCAGTTCATTTGCAACATCGTAGTACTTTTTATCCAGCCCCTTCTCTGATTCAACTCCCAAGATAAGTCATCATACCTGGATTCAATCAACATATTGTTTCGACGCTGGGCTCTTTCGCATAAGGTCAAAAGATACCGTGACAAAGGGCTGGCTTCCAATTTTTTCTCATCCTAAAAGACAAATTAGCTATAGTTACAAGAAGAGAGGAGGGGCCTAGAAAAAGTTCTATTTACATCACATGTGACAAAGGCAGAGCCAAACACCGACTCTGGGATTAAGAGAATTTTCACAAAATTTGCTCAAGGTCTGCCAAAAGGAAAGTTGAAAATTCATCACAGGCAAACTGACTAGTGTTGTTGAAGGACATGAATTAAATAAAATTAGAAAAAGAATGGGAAATGAGAACAAATAGAGGGGATAATTCCGAGATATGAGCTATCATGTCATCAGTGCTAAAACATTTAATAAGATGCTTTTAACAGTCAACAGAAAAGATAGCTAGTTATATTCTTCCTATTTCAGTTGTTATTTGATTTTTCTTTACCTTCTCAAATGATAGCTGAGTGTCAAATAAGAAATTTGCTAATAAATACTAAAGTGGAAAAACCAAAAAACAAGACCAAGGGTGGACATCCACACCTCAAGAAAGGATGATGCTGCCAAATCATTTGGTAGGAAAGAAATCGACATCCGCTTTTCATTTGTAAACTGAGTAGTTTCCTCAATCTGCCACAAAATTAATATTTGAATTATCAGACTAAACAAAGTTTTGCTGCATGTATGCTATTCAACAAAGACCAATAAACAGTTGTAATGAATGATGGGAATGAATTCATCAAAGTTCTAGTGCATACCTGACGAATAAGCTGCTTCAAATCCTTTTGGAACCTCTCAACTTTGGTTGATCTGCAAAAGCTACGTAACCGCACAACAGGTATACAAGACAACTCGGAGAACGCTATAGAATTGCTCCATTGAGCTAAATGTTCACCAAGCTCTTCAACAACAGAAAATACACAAGCCTCCTGAAATGCTTTAGTCTTTAAAGATGCCTCACTTACCTAGCAAATACATTCTTGAAATTGATGTCCAATGAAAAAAAAAAAGGAGGCATAGATGAAACATGTAATATGATGAAGATGTTTAGAGTTTAGAACCTTCAGTATGACACGCAAATCAATGGCGCTTCCAGTACCCACAGTAGGGGGGCGATTTAATTCTTTCATTTCTAGCATGTCCAAAAGGAGCATAGAAACAGGAATGAAAGTAGCAGTTGAAGAGGCAATTCGATTTAGCATTCTGACACATCTCAATCTGAGAGGAAAATATCTAGCAGTAGGAACCAAACGGGATACGCCAAAAAGTATCTGGGTGAGGGGATAGGCAAGGGGCTGAAAATTAGGGTCTGAGGCATAAGCACAGACTGCTCCGGTCCAAAGTTCAAGGCAATTTATGTATTTCCATTCATACACTTTCAGAAACGCTTCCTATGAAAATGAGTTAAGACAAGAAAACATATAAGGATCAATAGGGCATCGATAAGAGGTATGAAAGATTATACTAATAGGAAAGAAAAATAAAACTGGCAGGAGCGCTATACTTATACAGCAGAAGCATCAGGACAAAAGACAATCATTCAGAGGAAAGCCGTGTAACATAAAAGTGATCAAGGTACCTTAGTTCTCGTATTCAATGCCTCCCTCAAAATCATTGCCAACTGACGAATGAAAACAAAACCATGTTGATAAGCTGTTGCTAGGTCTACATGAAGCAGTTCAATGACACAATTCTGAAGAAATTGGATATGCTGTAATTTAACTGGAGTTATGAAGCTGCAATTTGATACATAGGCTTTATATATCCCTTTGAAGCATTCATCTAAACAATCAGAACCAAGCCTTATACACAAATCTCTCAAAAATAGGAAAGAGACAACTGGAAGAGCACCTCCGCTAGTACCCCAAAAATGCAGGGCCGTCTGAAAACATTCAGTTATGATAATTAGTACTAATTATAACCATGGAAAATCAGATACATAAATGAAATAGAACATGAAGAAGTAACGTTGGCACTGTTGAACAAAAAGTTTTCATAACACACTCCAACTCCCTAATTCATATTTATCAGAATACACTCAACCCCCATAATAAGAAAACTATACCGCTACATTGACATGTAGTTAAATATGATTATTCATAAAAATGAGATTGCTAAGGTCACAGGAGATTAAAGGATCAATTAAGATAAAATCTCAATAAATTTTGAGAATTGAACCGATAACAAAATGGACAATGTAAACCCAAGTTACCTTCATGAACTTCCTGAGAAGCCTAGGAAAAGCAGCCAAAAACACAGAGGAGTATTTGAGGCGTCGCAAAGTGAAAGCTATCATTTCTGTATCTGTCATTTGATTCAAAACATGAAAGGCGTTTCCAAGATAAGACTTCACTAAGTGATTGTAGTTCTTCCACTCTTTCGTGTGCATCAGAGTCAAAATGGTTTCTTTCTTTCCACCAGAGCTAGGAAGTTTCAAAAGCTTCCTTAATATTCCATCCATATTGCTCAATACAAACAACATAACTTTATTGAAAACACTGCTCGCCATGATACTAAACTTCGTTGAGGCATCACCCTCATTCTCATCACCATAATGGCAAGCAGTCCGAAAAGCTTTCATAATAGATCGCACTGGTCCCACTTTTCCACTCTCCTGTATTGAAGTACACCATGAATCAACCATTGCAGTAGTTATAACCTTCTCCGGTTGTTTCTCTTCCGTTTGTGCTTTTTTCTCTTCATCATCTGAAAGATCTTGTTCAGAGATCTCAGTATCCTCATTGTCCTGGTCATTATCTGTATCTTCCACATCATTATCTACATCTTCCTGAAAAATATAGAAATAATTCTTCAGATTGTAACCTCTCAAAAAGCGTTAAGTAGTAACTAAAGGAGCAAACTCACATCAAGATCTTTGGCATCAAACTGTAAAAGCTCCTTGTCGTGCTCCTTCAAGAACTCGTAAAATTCTTGGTCCTGTATACAATGGTAATACATAGTTACATCCATTTAAAAGAAATAGAATAATGGGAAAGGTCAGACAAAAGTGCCACGGGTAATAAATTATAATGAGCTTCAACATCAACAGCATAGCAGGTGCTTTTCTCTATTGTGATTGTAAACTAAGAAAATGGAGTCTCAAACCACTTCACCAACAAAAGAAATATATGAGAGAAAACTATTTATATGTATATAAGCTGAAACACACTACCTTTTGTTGAAGTCTTTGCAATTGCTCTGCGTGCTCTTTCGCCTCACTACGAGAAGCCGAAGCTTTAGCATTTTCAATATGTTTTCCCTTCTTTACCCGGTTGATTCTCCGGTGCAAGCTCTTCACTGAGATTACCAAAGAGTAATAGAAGCAAACACCGACGAGATTATACGAAATAGACATGCTGTAAACAATAAAAAAAAAAATCCCGGAAAGCACAAAAACAATAAATTGGAATCAAGAAACAACCTTTTGCAGCCATTGTTAAAAGAGCTGTTCTTCACTTCAAATAAGAATAATAGCTGCGAATGAACATTCATAAGAGGGGGTACTTGTCTTCGACCCTCTCTCCATGTTGAATCCACAGTTCGCACTACGTTTCCCGAGTTGCAAATTGCATTTTTTGATTCGATTCGGACAATATCAAATATTTAGAGACGTCTAGGGTTTTTGTTATATGAAGGGTAAATTCGTAACTTTTTATAATTATTAGGAATTTTTTTATTTTAAATCAATTTTCTCTTGAATCTTAAAATTTACTATTCATTAAACTAAATTTCAAAATATCATAAATATTTTGCCAATCTAACCGTCCTCTGCAGAAGGACGACCAACTCATTGTCCTCTCTATTTTTGCCGCAAAAACCCGTGATTTAATTCACGATTTTGTCATTTAGCGAAAAGGACGGCCGATCTAATTAAATTGGTCGTCTTCTGTGCTACAAGACAAAACTCGTGAATCAAATCACAGGTTTTGTCGCATGTGAAAGGACAATTTATTCAATTGGACAGACCGTCCTCTTATGATAAATGACAAAATTCATTACTTTTGTAACGAGTTTTGTCTTTTAGTGAGGAAGGACAACCGGTCCAATTGGTCCGACCGTCTTTCCTCCTCCTATTTGAGGAGTCATTTTCTTTTCTTTTTTCAAATCACACCGAAAATTTTTAATATTCTCTCGACTATTTATTTGCTTCGGCGATATTTTTCCGCGTTCACCAGTTATGTATGAATTTTTTTTTTTATATTTTACTTTAGAAATTTAAAAAAAAAAAAAAAACTCATATTTAATGTGTTAAAGTGAAATATAATTATTTTATTATTTATAAAAATGATATGCATAAAATAATGAGATATTAAATATATTATATTAATTGTTAGGTTAATTATATTTTTTTTATTTTTCATGAAATGTTTATATATCAAGTAGTCCTTTAATAAATATTATAATAAAATAATTTCGTAACATATTTTTAATTTTTAGGAAATATTTTTTTTATTTCATATTTATTTAAGAAATATTATAATAAAATATCTTCATATACGAAGATATTTTTTAATTTTATCAAATTTTATTTATAATGTCATATTTGCATAACATATCAAATTTTGTTCCGTGTGAACTTGACAGTATCTTGCCATTGAATTTTGGAATGAAGATTGTCAAAGTAAGTTTGAGCAAGATTTGTAAAAATCCTCAATTAATTATTGCATTACTGTCGATTTTAGAGATTGAGAGTCGTTGAGAATCAAATAAATGTTTGACAGCATCAGCCTACACGGGGTCTATGCAATAAGTGGCGTTAGTTGCGAGAGAAATAGAGTTTTGACTGATTTGAGAACCTACATATTTGGTATGGAGCTTATGATACATCCAGAGAAGGTGAATGAAGTCCTGGAGTTTGTCATTGAATGGACAGAACAATATTATCATACTTCTAAAAATTGCCATTTTTTTACATTGCCCGAGGGAGTAGAGTTCCTGCGATGAATTTATAGCAATTTCAACATTGGGGTGTTCGTGAAGCCACGATCGAGATATTTGAATGATGGAGGTCGGGTTCTTCACAACATGCTAACTCACACCATTCTGCCGCGGGATAGACATCGAAATCTCGTGAGTTGGATGAACATGTATGTCATTGAAAAGTTGTGCAATGGGAAACCTTTTGACACCCTGACTTATTGATTTTAAGTCACATGCGTGAGGTCAAGCGGACATCCAGGATGAATCTCCCACACGGGGCACTGATTCTGAAGATCATCGAGCAAGCTGAGATTCAGCTACTAGTTGGCGAGCAGAGAATAGCTCATAGATCCACCGACGTATTTGACAAGATTCATTTGGTACGGACGGACCTCGTGGAAGTCGACGGCGTTTGAGTGCTGAAGAGCAATCAAGGGGCATCCACCTCTTGGGCAGTGCCAATGGAGAAGACAACATCGCCGCCATTGGTATTCTAGAAGGAGGCTAGTGGATGGGACATGAGACAATAAATGCTATGCAGCAGACGCACCACCAGCAGACACACTAGCAACAGGTGCTTAAGATGCAATACAGCCAGTAGCGAGACATCCAGCTCCTCATAAGAAGAGTCGATGAGCTCACCGTGGGATAGAGTGAGGTGATCGCGTCCTAATGAGAGGTGACTGAGGTACAAAATTATCTCGCCGAGTCTTATATAGAGATGGATGAGAGGTTCCAACGTTGGATGACCCACCGGCAGACCAACGATAATGACTCGATCTTTAGCCAACGAACAGTAAAAAATTTCTGTCGTGGCCACGTACCAAAGATTTCTACACAATGTAATGTGAGAAATATGTCTACAATAAAAAAGAATGACGGTGTGTTTATAAGATAAATGTGTTGAAATATACCTACGTCCCATGGAATGTGTTGAAATCCATAAATGTGTCTTGTAAAGTAGCACCTAAAGTTGATCTCATGCTAGGATAAGTACAAATATTATGCCCATGCTGCTGACATACACCACATTCCACGGTAGAGTTCTTCTTACTAATTCTCAACCTTGACGGCTCTTCGGCATTTCGCACTCTTATCTTCTTCGACCTGCTAGGTTGACACTTTCTTTTGGGTGGAAGGATTTCGTGCATACCTTCTACGGGCGACTACATTTGTTGGCCGCTAATGAGATGAATATAGTGTGAGTACATCTGCAGATAAGTTGCTGAGTGATAGAATGCAAGCACGTAATTTTCTGGCGCTATTCTCATGAAGTGCATGTATGGAATGGACACACGAAATTCCAGTAAGCTCCAACCTGATACAATTGTACACACATATATTCATGTCAACAACAAATTGTTCATATCCGTTGCTGACCTCAAATCGTGCAGCTCTCGCAAACACTGCACTCCCATTTCGAGATGCACTTTCTAGCTTCGCAAGATTTTTCCTTATCTGGGGACACAATAAGTCTGTTGATTTGGGCACCTTCTTAAAATTTTTCACAATTCGAGTCATCATGCGCGTTCGGATCATCTCTGTTGGTTTATCCCTCACAGGCAATAGAAGTGCATTGAATAACTATCACAAATTATTTAAGTCCAAATCACACTTGGGGATCGAAGAGAAGAATTAACTAGCCTAATATTTAGGCTCTTCTTCTTGCAGCCTTGTGTGGGCATCCGAGTTAAGCTGATGTAATTTTCTCATTTTTACTTCGAAATAATAACTTGTGGTTGCCCTAGCCGCATTCCACATCACATCTATGTATGTTCTGCCTAGAAATAAGTGTTTAAAATTCGTGTATATATGTCAGAGGCAGAAACGATGTTCGGCTTATCCGAATTCATCTCGAACAGCTTTCTTCAACTACTAATATTTGAAAATAAAACAACGTCAACATAAAATAATATAATTACTGCAACACCTCAATATTTGAAATCAAATACAAATGCATTATACCTTTTGTCGATCTGAAACAATTATTCACCCATATCTCGATTCAGTGTTTAGGTCTTGCTTCAATATTTGCAAAAACCATATCCATGAGTCTACACACTTAGATTCGACATTGGCAATAGCAACGAAATATATTCTATTGTTGTCATCAATACTGATGTCTGTGAGTAATTGGCAGGGACACGACCCCTTAAGATGACAGTCATTCAAACAGATTACAAGTCTACCGCATTGCAACAAATCTGTCTTGCAAACAGTCATGCACATATACAATCTTTGGAATTCAAATGAATTTACGGCCCACTGGGTTACCATCAATTTTTACCGTGCTACCTGGATTTGATCTAAATATTTTAGACACGTACGACCATAGTTGCCCGTACTGTTTGTCGTTCTTCCTTTCGTTAAGGGTACGAGCTACGTTTTTTGCTCTTATGGCCAGACTGGGTGAAATGTCGACAATGAAATCCTTCTTCATAGTCTCGATAATAGAATATATGTCTCATGTAGGGTGACTTTTGAACCTATCCAGATACTCATTCGCCACCCATATTGCTGAAGCGTGTTGATTCTCAATTTTTCTTAAACATGTGTGAGAATTGATCAACGTCTTTATTTGAAATATAAGCTCATCTTGCATCTTCAAAACATGCAGTCGCCACCCACATCCATTTTGACACTCAGTCGTTAGTCGCCTCTTTTCACTTTTGGTGAATTTTATACCATAACTATTTTTTTGAAGAATATTCGACTATTTCTTCTTTAATTTCTTTTAAAAGACTATATTTTCTATCCAAAAAAATATCATTGATATTTGTTCACTAACCGTTCTGCTCCAAGCCAACCGATGTTCGAATCTCATTGTCTACAGTTTTGGAGGTCGAATACACTTTTATTTCTTTATTTGCATCTGACAGATTGAATGCTCGTAGATCACCATATGCAGGTGTCCTGTCCGAATACCAATCCATTTCGGCAGCACCGGTTGATCTTTATTTTAAATCAACCGATCTACTTGAATCGGAATCTATCGTCGTTGTTAATATAGAGAAAAATTAAAAAAATAAAAATATTATAATAAATAAAAATAAAATAAATTGTCCATATTTTTAAAATTTAGATAGAAACTATTAAAAAAATTTGAAATAAAAAATATAATGAAGAAAAAATACGTCATAAAAAATTTAATCAGCCACGTCTTTCTATATTTCCATTAAACACTTTAAATATGATTTTTTTTAATCCATAAAGTAAATTATAAAAAAAATAAAAATTCAATCATAACTGGTGAACGCGGAGAAATATTACCGGAGCAAGCAAATAATCGAGTGAGTATTAAAAGTTTTCAGTATTATTTGAAAAAAAAAGAGCTCTTTAAATAGTAGGAGGAATGACGACTGATTTAATTGAACCGACCATCCTCTTATATAAGACAAATCACAGGCTTTAGTGGCAAAAATCGAAAGGACGATCGGTTTAATTAGATCGGTCGTCCTTTCCGTAGAGGACGGTCAGACCAGTCATATCTCGATATTTAAATGGCGTATTTATTATGCTTTGAATTTTAGTTTGATTAATAGTAAACTTTAAGGATTTAAAAAAAAAAAAATTCATACTTTAGAATTTAAAATTAAAAAAAAAACTTAATTATTAATAAATTATAAAGCAATAATTATCTCTCTTATTCTCGTTGCTTTTATTACAATATTAATCGTTTTAAGCTGGAGCCCGCACATATTTATTCTCGAGGTTAATCCAAAACGTATTATTATAGATAGGAAGAAAAATTACGTATAAACCACTCAAATTTTTTTTTCTCGCGAGCGATGTAGAATTATACAATCCCAATAGTATGAGTTATATCCTCATAATCATAAGAATATTAGGTTGTCTTTGTCTTCGCAGGACAAGCTGCCACAGTAACATTATGTTTACTATCTAATCATATACGTTGACATGACAAATATTGATTGATGCAATTAATAACTTATTTTTAATTATTAATTACATCGATCAATGTTGTCATGTATTATTGTAGAATTAAACCATAAACATAACATTATTTATAATATATTGTACATGGCTAAAGATTAAATTACATGTTAACCATTAAATTTAAAGTTATAGAGCAATTAAGTCCTTTTTTTTTTTTTTTCAATGGCAACAAGCTTATAAACTAATGTGTATTAGTAATTAAGTCTGTCGTTCAGATTGTCGTCTATGCAGTCATGTTTTTCACTCATGATGTCTTCTATCTTTTTCAGTTAACGATTTTCACACATGATGTCTTCTATCTTTTATATTTACTATATTATTCTACTATATAAATATATTTGTTAACATGTTATATAATAACCAATATAATTAATTTAATAAATTAATTATTTTATTAATATATAAATTAATTGAGAACAACTAATTTAATTTATTTTTATTTTTAAATAAATTAAAATCTGTCCACAAACTAATGAAAATGTTAATACAACATAGAATCTCTGATTTTCTGATTCTCTCCTTCAATTTCTCCGGGGATATTTCATTTCTTTGTCTTCAACGTCACTTTCATTCATTGTTATCTCGGCTTCTAATTGAATTTTCTTATCCATGTGTGTCATGAAGAAGAAGATGAGGAAGCTCCTACCATGGCGATTCCATATTACATAACGAATCCTAGAGTTGGAGATTTTTTATGTTCGGAAAATGCATATTTTGCTACTCAGCCAAACAAACTGCTCCGACACAAGAATTGTGATATGTTCAGGAAATTCAAAGGTGTAGTTATGCAGAAAATGGGCATTAGAGAGCACAAATTTATAGGGTCTCTCTATTATGATGAAACACCAATTGCATTTAATATAAAAGAAAGATTTTCTTTTTCTTTCTTCAGTGTGTGTGTGTGTGAATGGAGACTTAGGGCAGACGTCCACCTTTCTTTAAGGAAGGTTTTGCCTAGAGGCTTCAAGCAAACGAATCAACCTATCCTAAAAATGTAGATTCTTAAAGATCTGTAGAGAAGAGAGAGAAAAATAAGTGAAGATTTTTGGAATGAGAGAAAAGAAAGAGTGTGAGAGAAAAATAGGTGTGGTGCTTATGTACACATTGTGAATTCTAAGAGGGGTGAATTTCTCTGAGTGAATATTTTCTAGAATATTCAGTTTCTAGAAAAATATTGTAAAATCTTATTTTTCATGGTGAAATCTTTCTAGACTCGGTCTCCGTGATTTTTTTCTCGATTTGAGTTTCCACATAAAATTCTCGGTGTCTATTATTGCTCGTACTTCTTGGCCATTATAATCTTATAATATGAAAAAATATTCCTGATATTTTTTGGATCGCATCTGCTATCGTTTCTCGTACCGCTAGCAGTGGTATTGCTGTCATCGTTCCCGCCAGATTTCGTCGGTATTTTTCCCAACAAGTGGTATCAGAGTTAGGTTGTTATGGCGGAGAGATGGTTGTGCTATGACTATCGGCGATAGACCAACGAACGTTGAAGACGAGAAATGCAACAAAACAGATGAAAAACCTACTTATTTTTCAGCGGGATTGAAAATACCTCATCATAAGTCGAAAGGGGGAGTTTGTGGTGTCCCTCCATTATGATGAGGAACCCATTGCATTTAATATAGAAGAAAGATTTTCTTTTTGTTTCTTCGGTGTGTGTGTGTGTGTGTGTGTGTGAATGGAGACTTTTAAAGTCTCCATTCGATACAAAGGGCAGGTGCCCACCTTTCTTTAAGGAGGTGTTGCCTTGAATCCTCTATAAATAGAGGTTTCAAGCAAACAAATCAATCCATCTTAAAAATATAGATCTTTAAGGATCTGTAGAGAATAGAGAGTTTCTTCTCTGAGAAGAGAAAAAGAAATAAGTGAGGATTTTTGGAGAGAGATAAAAGAAAAAGTATAAGAGAAAAATATGTTTAGTGCTTGTGTGCACATTATGAATTATAAGAGTAGTGAATTTCTCTCGGTGAATATTTTCTATAAAATTTAATTTTTAGAAAAATATTGTAAAATCTTATTTTTCATAATGAAATTTTTCTGAACTCGGTACCCGTGATTTTTTGAGTTTCCAAGTAAAATTCTTGGTGTCTATTATTGCTTTTATTTCTTGGCCGTTATAATCTTACAGTATGGAAAAATATTTCTGATATTTTTCGGATCGCATCTGCTATCGTTTCTTGTATTGCTAGCGGTGATATTGTTGTCATCGTTCCCGCCAGATTTCCTCAGTATTTTTCTCAATAAAATTTATGCAAACCATCAAATAATTTGGCTCGGAACATTTAAGTCCGAGAAAGGGGCGGCGATGGCAGACGAAAGTGCAGCCATAAAGCTCCGAACCGGAATCTGATAAACTGGTTCAAGCTTCATGGCTCTTAATTCGGCGCCAATCTGCATCAGGGTCACTAATAACATGTTCACGTTGTAGGGTAAAAATGTATTTTCCGTAAAAGAAAGTTGCACTTTTGACATTGAAAATTTGACAAAATAGCTACACCACTCGAGGGCATTAAAGTACTTACATTAGGAGGAAGTGTAGAGCAGTTGTTGCAAATCGTTTTTTTAGGTATGTCGCTGCCTGATTCCTCACGCCCGGGGACAGTTTCTACTCTCCAGCTCAAAAACCAAACTCTCGTCTTTGTCCTTTCCTCCGGCGGTACTCCTCCGTCTACCGGAGTTAAACCGAACACGGATTTTCTCTTTCCTCTCCCTAACGGAGAAGCTTCTTTCTTACGTCTCTTTACTGCCAGCTGCTTCTCACAAGTTTCCCCTATCCACTGTTTTTTTCTAAGAATTTCTCATATTGAGCTGTTAAACATCCCAAATTTATGCTCTAATCCCATCCCCAGCCTTTTTTCATTGAAGAATTGCAGACTCGCTGTGTCTCCGATTGCCATTTCAGATATTTCTGGAGAACTTGATGGAAAATCCAAAAAGACACAGAATTCTTATGGTTTCTGATTTCTTCTACCCTAACTTTGGTGGCGTTGAAAATCACATATATTATCTCTCACAATGTTTGCTGAAACTTGGCCACAAGGTAAAATGGTACCCATCAGTTCATGTCTCCGACAAATTTTTCAGAAAACCATGCTTATAATGTGCTTTTTTTTCACAGACCCTGCTACTTATCCATAGCTATGTTACATTGACACGGTCCAATGCTGTTTTATTTTTAGTTAAAATCTAAAGTAATATACTAGCATGAGAAGATTGTCTGTATATACCCTTTTCCCTTGCCTATGTATGTAGAAATATGATTTAGATAGATTTTTGCTTGTGGCCTGTTGAGGTGAAACGGGATTTGGGACAAAGCCCCCTTCCCAACCCGATCAGTGTGTATAGCATATCTTATCTTATTTGCTTGAAAAAAAAAAAGCGAATCAAACCTTCAATTATCCATAAATTTAGGATGTTTGGTTGCTCAGGTGGTTGTGATGACTCATGCTTATGGAAATCGTTCTGGAGTTCGGTACATGACAGGAGGCCTTAAAGTCTACTATGTGCCTTGGAAGCCATTTCTTATGCAGAACACACTACCAACTTTCTATGGAACACTTCCAATTACAAGGACCATCCTCGTTCGAGAAAATATCACATTGGTGCACGGCCATCAAGCCTTTTCAACCCTTTGTCACGAAGCTCTAATGCATGCAAGAACAATGGGATATAAAGTTGTCTTTACTGATCATTCTCTTTATGGATTTGCCGATGCTGGGAGTATCCACATGAACAAGGTTTTGCAGTTTACTTTAGCAGATGTTACTGAGGCTATTTGTGTTTCACATACAAGCAAGGAAAACACTGTCCTAAGATCAGGTCTGCCCCCCGAAAAGGTTTTTGTTATACCAAATGCAGTTGACACTTCCATGTTCAAGCCTGCCTTGGATAGGCCGAGTGGAGATGAGATTGTTATTGTTGTTATAAGTAGACTGGTTTATCGGAAGGGGGCTGATTTGCTTGTAGAAGTCATTCCAGAAGTATGCCGCATGTATCCCAATGTCAGTTGCACGAGCTCCATTAATATGAAATTTTAAATCCTATAGACTTGGACCTTTATATAGTATAATTGCCTCTTCACATAAGATTTACAGCACCTTGTTCTTACAAAAATGGTAGCATATTGAATTTCTATTTTTAAGTTTTATGGCTATGTGATATTTCATCGAATTGATTGTATTTTATGCTTAAGTTCCAACTAATCATTTTCTTTCTGAAAAGTGTAATGCATTTGGTGTATTGGAGTTTAACATATTATTTAATTTGTTTAAGGTTCGCTTCATTGTTGGAGGAGATGGACCTAAACGTGTGAGGGTGGAAGAAATGAGAGAAAAACATTCTCTCCAAGATCGAGTTGAGATGTTGGGTGCTGTCCCACATGCTAAAGTTAGGTCTGTTCTAGTTTCTGGCCACATTTTCCTGAACAGGTACATATTCTGGATTTTTTTTTTTTTGCTTAGTAAATCATGATTCATATGAGAGTATCATCTTTCTTTTTTCAGCATCATTTACAATTTAAATAACTCTGCTACAAGAAGTTTAACATTTTAAGGAAATTCAAGTATCTTTAGTTGGGAAGGGCGATTGGCACCAGCATTTAGAAATGGAAATCAATTATCAAGAATATCTGTAATTTGAAGAATATACAGAATAAGGCAAAGCGAGATATTGTTGGTGCAAGTAATTTGGTTCATCCTTTTTTATGTGGTTTTCTCTGAAAAGTCTCTGATGAGCTGATGATCAAGTGGACGCCCACTTAAATTCTCCACTACTGAAATCTTTCATTGCAAAATGATGATCTCATAGACACAAACTCTCTGTCTCCTTTTCTCCGTCTATGTTATGCTTTCATTTTCATTTTAATTATTTCAATTTAGCTCCACCTTGCACTCTCATTCTTTCTTTCATACTGCAATTGTCCTTGCTTTTTCTGTCTCTTAATTTTTATACGGGCAGTTCTCAATGGAACAATTTTTAAAGGTTTTTTTTTTCTATAATAATTTATTATTCTTTTGGCAGCTCTTTGACTGAAGCTTTTTGCATAGCCATACTAGAAGCTGCTAGTTGTGGATTATTAACTGTCAGTACACGAGTAGGTGGTGTTCCGGAGGTATGCAAATTGTGAAGTGTCTTATTTGCTCTGATCTACTGGATGTTAAAATAGTTTTTAAATGAAGTGTTTTTAAAAGACATTAACTTTCTTGAAAATCTTCTTTTGTTATGGTTGAGCTTATTTAAGCTCTTATCTGCCAACAGGTTCTACCAGAGGATATGATAGTACTTGCAGAACCCGACCCTAGCGATATGGTTCGAGCAATCGAAAAAGCAATATCTATCCTTCCTAAAATTGACCCACAAGAAATGCACTATCGTGTGTGTATTCTTTGAAGAGCTGAAAGAATGACATATTTATAAATTTGAGAAAATTTTTAATTATAGTGATATTTTGTTCTAGATGAAGAAATTGTATGATTGGCACGATGTTGCGAAACGAACGGAGATTGTTTATGACTGTGCCATGAAAAGCTCTGATCAAAATCTTCTTGAACGACTCTCAAGGTATGCTATTCAAATCTTCAGAATTTCGTGATAGATATTCTATAAAGGTGTAAAAGTATTTAACAAAGGACTATAATTGTGCTTGATGTCTATAAATTGGAGAAAATATTCAATATTGGAAGGAATCTCTATTTTGTCAATTACATTCTTGCAATAACTATGACACAGCTTGTCCTTTTCGTGGGACAAATGTTTACTTCTTTCATCCGACCACATTTTGTTCCTTATTGAATAAACAGAACAAGAAGATTCTGGAGATTCTTATATCAACTTTTCTCATCAGGTACCTCTCGTGTGGATCATGGGCAGGGAAACTATTTTGCGTGGTAATGATGATTGATTTTTTGTTATGGCATTTATTGAAATTGTGGCAGGTAAAATAGCTTTTCATCGCAATTGTTTTTTTCGGATTTGTTCATACCTTTCCCTGTGGACTTTATGTTTCATCTTCAATAGCCTGCAGAGAATATAGATCCAGTACCAGATATCGCAATATGTTTTCAACGTGGAAAGGATTTAGAGCAATTTGAAGGTGACAAAGGTTGATATTGCTGTTTTGGAGTTCTGAGGTAAGATTTCCTCTTTTTGGATCAACAGTTAGAGCTCAATTTTTGGCTTTTGAGGACAATTACCATGATTGCCATAGTAAATAGATTTCTCACCAAAGGATGGGCGTATACTTCAACACATTATAGGATGTACCTTTTTTGGGTTACTTCCAATCGGAAAGATATAGGTTCGAGTCCAAGAATTTTAATTGCTATTTATGTGTTAAAATTCTGAGTTGCACATGTTTCCTGTAACATGTATGTCATGTTAAGTATTATTAAAAAATGTTGAACAGCACATTGAGAAAGTCATCTTCATCACATGCTCATCTCCTTCCATTTCCAACCAACCATAAATTTTAATTTTGATCTCGTTTTGTAGATATTGTAATATCCTATAAGTGTGCGTTTATATGCAGGAAGAGGGTTGAAGAAGATTCCATCTTTTGAGTCCCCTAAGTTTTTGGAAAATTGCTGAAATCAAAAGACGCCATGAAAACCAGTGTAAGAGCTTTGGCTGCTTCTTTACTTTCATTCTTGTTGTCCACTCATCCATGTCTTCTGCAACCCTCGTTCTTCCCAGAACCAGACATGGATCGAGGGGATTGCTGTCTTCTTTACAACTAGTCGTTAGAGGCGAGTCTGAGGACGGTGCTGCCAAGCAAATCAAATCCATCGCAGAACAAGTAGTTACATTGATGATCTGAGAATTTTGACTCGAGAAGGGGAGAGAAATTTAGCTCCTTTCTCTCCCCACATTTTTGTAGCTTTCTTCTGAAGTCATAGATGTTTTTTGATTTGAAGAGAAATTCATTAGAGCTTACCCCTTAAAATGTACAACATTAGAAAATTTAGTAACTATGCATTACCTGAAGTATCATCCATGATTTACATCAGACCTTACGTGTACACGTGTAACTGCCAGAGGAGAGTGACAATCTTAACTTCATCCATCAAACACTAATCATAATCTTCACATCGTCGATCAAATACTAATTGTCCGGGGCGATGGCATTTTGTAGCAGGATTCATATGTCAATCTAGAACAAGTAATTGTGCTACAATTTCCATCATTTACTTTCTTCCAAGTTGCAGAAGATTGCATCTGTAGTGGATATAACAACTGGAATGATTCATTGTAATAAGAAAAATATGCAAAAGGTCTTAAAACTAGTGATCACTTGCTACAAAGAATTGAGTTAATTTTGATACGGCCGAACTTCGGTTTGAGATTTCCTACTTTAAAATCAAGATAAATTATCAACGAGCTTTAAACTAAACGAACATTTGTGCATATGTCATTTTGGTTTTTTATAAAGATTTCTTAGGAAACAGTTTTATAGAAGTTAATCAACACAAGTAAAATTTGTAAATATCTTTTTTGCTATTACAGTGATTTTATCATTTATGACAGAGTCAAGGACAAAAACCAGAGTAGTGTTATTTGCTTACTAGATACTAATACTGAACCCTCTCTGCGTGCTTCTTCAGTCCAGGTTCAACCAATTTTCAGTTTCTCGTACACACGTGGTGTACGAGATCCATTTGTATGTACGTATCTCCTCCTGTCGCAATCTGTTTAATTGGGCCATCTCTTTTGGGTGGGGAGAGACCGATTGACGGTGCTTCTGTAGTTCGTTCACCAACTGGGTTTTCAGCTGCTCAACGTTTCTTGATCTGGGTTTGCTAAATTTCTTCTTCGTTTCATCTCAAAAGCGATCAAGTTTTCATTTTTTTTTACTTATTTTGCTGAGCAGAGAATACCCAGATGGATTTCTGGTTTGTCTGAGATTCTTCTATTCCGCAAACAGTTGCGAAGAACAATATCAAATATGCATGCTTGCTTTGTTTCCTATCAGGTTTGTTTTGTTTCTATTTTTTTATTTTTTGCGATAATCTGATCAGAATCTCAGATTTATTTATTTTTTTATACTCTTCAAGTGCTTTTTAATGGATCTGCTTATCTGGGCTTCGGATGTAGTGCTTTTCTTTAACTTTTGATGACTTCTGGTTAAGAGAAATTTGTCTTAATTTCTCATCTATAACATTTTGCGTAGTTGTAGAGGTGTTATTTTTATGAATTCACTCTGCGATTCATGCCTGTGTAATTTGTAGAGGCAACCATAACAAAGCTTCTTCCATGTTTCTTAAGTCATTTGAAGCCTGGATTAGTTTGAATTTCATTTTGAAAATAACTTCTACTTCCTCTAATCTAGCAAATGCAGGCAAGTAACAGAATTATATTTGAACTTTACTTGTCTTTAGATGCATTATATTGGCTCTTTTCTTGACATCCCAAATGAATTAAAATCAATCCTGATATGAAATCCATGAAACAGTCGGATTTATGACATAATTTAACCAGGAATTGAAAGTTAAATTGCATTGTCTTGCTTTGGTAGCAAATGGGCCTCAAATCGACTCAGTTGAGCGATTTTTTTTATGTCAATAAATTTAAATAGAGAACCTCAAACTTTCTTCATCGTCTTCTGTTTTGGCACTTAGAGGTTGAGCCTCTAGGCAATTTTGTTTGGCGTGGTGATCATCTTTTCCCACATTTATACAAAAAAACTACCCAAAAACATGGCTACTTGCAAGTTCTTCTTATGATTAAATTTGAGGGTTTTTCGAGATAGCCAGTTGTGCTAAGTTTAGTCGATATCTAGATGATGTGATTTGCGTCGTCTTTTACGATAGCGTAAAGTAATGAACCCACCTTGAAGCAAAGATGTCAGTGCCAAATAATTGTTAATTTTCGCATTTTGGCAGCAAATGAACTTTGTCTTCTTAGATCTTTTTTTTTTTTTACTTCCCTTACCCATTTTACTTAGTAGAGTGTTGACAATTCTCGTGCAATTTACTCAACCGGAACAATTGATGAAAAACAATTTCCCAATAGTTAGAGAAAATTAAACTAAAAGGGTAGCTTTTAAGTACTTACAACAATAGACCCACTTACAATAAGAAACTTAAAATATCTTATAAGTCATTATTGATTATTCAGATAATTGTTTACGAAAATAATCACATATAATGGGAGTCAAATAACCCAAGATGGCTAGAACTCCTGGTCTCTAAATTAACTTCAACTTCTTCGGATGAAACTTCCAATATCACCGAAGAAACTTCATCTTCTTCTTCTGTGGCTTTTAGTTTTTCATTTGGTACTTGGTGGCATTAGATTATCCTCTGTATGGAGTGTGACTGTAACTATCCTCAAGCTTATATAGATGGTTAGCTATTTCATACTATTTGTTTAAACTTTGATTTCCATGGTTACATAAATTGCAGCTTTATAACATGTTTATGGATAAAGTGCATATTAGTTTTCAAACTTAGAAATGAAGAGTAAGCAAGTTCTTAAATTTTTTTTTTATTAGGCAAATAACCTTACTCGGGGATTTTAGCAATTAAATCCTCGTGGTTAAGTTAATTGCCAAAGGAATTATATTTTTGTTACGTGATTTTCTTTAAGGAACGATTGCCAAAGAGAAAAAAATATAGTTAGAATGGTTTTAGTGATCCTGAGCATTGAGTTTTGTAACTTGTTTCCCTTTAGAAATCGCTGTCACCCTTCATATAAAAATATTGTCAAAAGCTTTATAATATATTTTTAAGCTTTATATATATGTATTTCTATATACAGAAACTTCTCTTTATACAGGCGTGATCTTTTGTTGAAGTTTTGAGAACATGGTTAGAGGAAGAGGAAAGGCAAAGAAAGTAATTGTGACTAACAACGAGGATCGTGAAACTGGGGAGGATGAAAAGATTCCATTGCAGAAACAAAAGGGGAGACCAGAAAAGCTGTCGAAGGATGAGATTGAAGAAGTTGAAAAGGTGGAAGACGAAGACGGCGAGAATGCAATAGCCAATGACATCGCAAGCAAAGAGATGAGAATTTCAAGTGCAGAAAAAAACAATAAAAAGAGAAAGAGAAATTTACATTCGAAAGAGACAGCCGACTCAGCCAACGAGAAAAATGGGAATAATTCCAGCAAGTCTGACGGATTTAGACACAACGGGAGCAGGCGAAAAAACAAGCCTTGTCGAGCTGCCGAGGCCGGTGTTATATGCAGATAAAGTTCAATTCTTCCTTTTCACAGACATAAATTGCTCATTTTGTTTGCTTAACTGCAGATTTCATTATTCTATCTTCTGCTATCTTTTCTGTGCATGGTTCAATATTTTGTTGGATAAGTTGGCCACTAAATCTACTCTATCAAGTATGTTGTTCAAAGACATGTTTGCAAGTTGTTTCCAAAAGTTGTTCTTTGAGAAACTAGTGTTGGATAGCAGTAGTCTAGAAAGCTTGTTTTGAAGATCGGTTTTTGGAAACAGCTTTTGAAAACATTTAGTAAATAACTTTTCTGGTAGTTCTTCAAATTTCCCGCTTTCTTCTTGGTCAAAAGTTTTGAAAGAGCTGCATAGAGCCTCACATTCTCAGCTGGGTAGAAAATCTATGACCATTCCCAATCACCATGATTCTGTTCAATTCTCTTCCTTGCATCGTCTTTAAACCAGTTTTGATCTTCATTGTCGTCGAAAGAAATAAAAAAAAAATGAACAACTCCAATTTTTATTGTTGAATGATGCTTTTAGAGTAAGTAATAATACGTTTATTTTTTAATTTTATATTTCTAATTTTAGCTCTTGACGCATCAATCATGTGTGATTCATTAATAATGATATAATTAAGATAATTTATAAATAATTAAGAGAATACATTAATTAAATTAATAGATTATTAACATTTCAAGAGGGAAGATTATAATATAAAAAGCAAATTTAGTTTTATTTTTCTCAAATATACATATCAACATATTTTTTTTTATTGTTGAATATTTAATGTTAATAATGTTACGCTTGCTCTCTCATTTTACTATTTAAATATACTTGCTAACGTATCAAATAATAATTTGTGCAATTAATATAATAAATTAATAAGATCGACAAGAATATGTGAGAAATATGATAAATATCTCCAAAATTTTTAGGTTATTAATTTTACATAACAAAACGAGTTCAGGTCACACTAAACTTTATCATATATTCAATATTAGGGTTTTATAGTTTCTCTATACATTAATAATTGAGTCGCAAAACTCAATAACACTGTTGTACCACAATTTTCATAATGACTTCTCTTATACTCGTGTTTTTTTTTGAGAGGGTTCAATTTTTCATCAATATATATATACTTTAAAATTTTATGTTAAAATTTGGTGTGACATAAATTATATATATATATATATAATATATATATATATATATATATATATATATAATACTATATCACGATTTTAATAGAAAATTTCTGTTATGGCCATTTTTTTTTTTTTTAGAGGATTCCATTTTTCATCAATATATACACACTTTAAAATTGAAAATAAATACAATAAAAATTGAATAGTTACTATTTTTTTAAAAACATAATCGTGTGTTTGAAACAATAATTTGCTGGGAAAACTCATTGAATTTGACTTTGAAGTGTTGAAAGAGTCATGAAAATATAAATCTAAAAAGATAATTGTTGAACTAAAAGTTTGCCCAAGCTTAAAGAAAAGAACTTTATTTCTATCAGCTGCTTGAAAATATTAATATTGGCGTTACGGCAAACTTAAAACTTTAAAATATAACATACATGTGACGTTTTAGACATAAAAATCGATAAATTACTACACATTTTTTCTTACGATGATAAATCGGGTCGCTTTCCAAGTTTTCAGAGTTCAATTAGCGAATGAGAAACTTATTTTATAAATTAAGTCGATATTATGTTAACAATTATCAAATCATCTGGACAAAGAATCTTAGACAGTCAAACTTTAGGGTAAATTTAAATAGCAATCCATATGGAAAGTCGTACACATTTTTGGAGGTTTATGAGAAAAAAAAAAGTTGATTAATTTCTTCCTTTATTTCTCTGTGGATGATATTTAAATCCTCCACTATGTTTTGCCTAGAAAAAATGACTTTTCTTTATAGAAACAAAACTATTGGTACACAACTTACATGTATTTAATAAATTTTATGCCACTATGTTTAGTAATAAGTCATTTTATGTGCCGCATGATATTTTTAGAAGCGGAAAATTTTATCGCGTCGGTGCTGTAGGCCTTAATGAAGTTCGCGATCATTTGATGTTATCTTTGGATCGGGTTCCTAACCCAGTATAAGAGCCATCGTAGTATTCCCTAGTTGTTCGAAATGAATATCCATGACATTGATTTTGTTACGAATAAGTTTGTGGATTACAAGTTAGTATGAGAGGTTGTCACAATTATTTCTAAGAAGAGTGATTGTCGTCGAGATAAAAGATTTATACTTTTTTGCATCAAATTGTATCATTTTATAAAAAATTATTTTGGTGTGTTGTCACCAACAAAGCTAATTTTATATATATGTCGTATGTTTTACATGTTTGGCATTTATGCATAATATTTCATTTATTGCTTGATATTATATACTGGATGATGAATCATCCTGATGTTTTAAACGATTTTGGTATCAAAGCGTTATAAGGCTATTCTAACACATCTCTGCTGCGTGAAGATATTTTGTTTGCACATTAAAAAAATAGGTAATAGAGTGGTGATGACGAACTCTTTAAGTTCAAATCTCTAAACTTGATCGATGTATGTTTGTTGATTACGATTCATGTGTGTGTCGTCGCTAACTTGTTCGTCGACCACCTAGGTGATGTTGTCGATCTTCGAATCCCTGTCACTTTCATTTATTTCTGTTTTAGATATTTGGATTGTCATCCTTCTGTGTTGGTGTACTGAAGTGTCCTTGAGTGACTATTTTTTTTATTGGGATTGATTTATGAAAATTAAAGTACGATGATTGCATATTTTGGTGTAGTTATCTATGTAAACAACAACATTTTGAATAATGACACATAAGTTGTTCGAGAGGCATGTCCTTAAAATGAAGGAAATGATTTTCTTTTGGAAATGTATTTGTAATGTAACGGCCCAACCCCCCTGACTGACTTATCGTACTGTGGGGTTGGAAGGACTTGTTTGCCCAGCTACCGTACCTCATGATCTTTTCCTTCTGCCGAATGAATTTTTACCCTTCCCAACTCTTGAATCTAAGACCTGCTAAGCTGAAGTACAGGGGCTTACAAGAGCTAGTACCACTTGAGCGGATGACAAAAATTCCTACGTCAGGAAAAAAAGATTATGAAGTGATGTGCAGTCAGGCATTAGGTCCCTCCAACCCCACAGTACGATAAGTCAGTCAGGAGGGTTTGGCTGTTACATGTAAATTGATGTGTGATATCTTAACTCATGGTTTTGAAAATGAAAGTAAAAACTAGTTTTACATGCATCTGAATGTAGTATAATTTTTGTAATGAGCAAGCCACTCATCCTAAACAATCTTCTTCCTTTCCAAATATGGACAAGAGCAATTAGTAGTTAGGGTTTAGTGACCCTTTTTATTTTACCTACTTCTTTATTTAAGTGTTTATTTAGTTTCATGGTAAGAATTTTTACTCTATTTCATGTATGTATAAGCATATTTAGAATATTGACATGAGATGATTCATGTTTGAACTTTGTAGAATTGTTGTTTCATTTTACCGCACTTTTTTTTTTTTTTTTTTTTTTTTTTTGGTGATTGCTATATGGATACATGGCTTTGATTTGCATTTAAATCTTCCGCGGCAAACCAAGCTTGAGGCTGACAAATCAGGATCTTTTCTAAAAATCAAGTCGTTCAACCTGACGTTTGTGTTAGGCTCACCTTCTAGTCATGATAGCCTATTTCAAGTTAAAAACTTCATGAAAATGGGAAGGATGTACTTTTACGAAAGAGAAGTTATGCACGAGCAATAGACAAATGAGTGGCAGAGATTAAATTGTTCATGGCTAATACGATTATATACTATGAGCGATTTATAGTTCAAGGTATTTGTTGTATATTATTCTATACGATATGGTCTAAATGGTAACGTAACATATTTGAAAATATACCATAGACAATGATGCCTTAAAATATACTTTTCAAGACATAATACTTCAAATAAATCAAACTAAGTTTTTCTTACATTTGTTGTTTGTTGAATCTAACGAAAACACGACGAGAATGACAAAATACCATTTTGTCTATTTGATTAGTCTCGTTTTCAAAGTACCTAAAAAAAAGATAGGATGATGATTGAGATTCTTACTACAAGGTGCATTTTGGAATCGACTACAAACATTATGTTTTTAACAGCGAAATGTTGTTAAAGTCGACCAAAGCAAATAATTATACATGATTCCAACATAATTTACAACTATTAATAATAAAATTGATCGTTTTTGCTTCACTCACAACCCTAATCTTTAACGATGATAAAAGATCGTAGCATCAAATCCTCACCACGTGAGAACTGCCTTGAGACACGCCCATGCCCGCAGACTTCGCCTACCACCAAATTATAAAATGACTCATATGCATAATTCTTTTGGAAACAGTTTTTGAAAATAAACTAAAAAAAAAACTAGGGTTACAATCATAATTAGGAGTGGAATCGGTTCGGTTTAGGTAGGAGTTTTGGGTTTAATCTCGATTTTGTGTCGGTTTTCTCCAGTTTTGATATAAAAAATTATGTAAATATTATAAATGAAATTTGGTTCGGTTTTGATCTGTTTTTCAAAAAAAGAACCGAGAACCAAAACAAAAATCTAAATTCAGTTTGGTTTTAAAATAGGTTTTTCCAAAATTGAAACCGAACTAAAATTTTTGATTCGGTTCGGTGTGGTTTTCGATTTTAACCGAACCCGATTATAATGAGCTTATTTTTTCAACAAAGAGACGCTAAGAAGATGAGTAAATAGCAATTAGGTAATCGTACCATAAACACAACAACAAACACAAAATTTCACGCAAAACATGACATTAAAGAGTCACGTGGACCATTTATTACAACAAAACAAAAAAAAAAAGTGAAGAACAGTAAACAATCCTTAAAAATAGATCCACCATGGAAGCCTAAGCTCCAAGAATATAAGCATCAACCTCTTGGAAGTTCTTCACAACAAAGTCCTTAATAACATCTGGATTAGGGACTTCTTCATGAGCCTTTTCATACTCACAAACCCACTTCACAGAGCTCCCTCCATCCTTTGGGTTCACAGTTATATGCCCTGTGAATACTTTGTAGTACTTCAGCAGATCCCCATCTATCACGCTGTAAGAAACCGCCTTAATCGACTCTTCCACTGCCGTGATCTTCTCCGTCGACACTTTGACAAGAGGAGAGCCTGCCGGAAAAAAAAAAAAAAACAAAAACCCGAAAACGAAACGTGATCAGCTTCTTAACCAAGGGATGAAGGTCGAGCCAGCATCTTAGATTTAAATTGTGCAATGTAAGATTACTTAAGATCATTGTGGACCATACCTTTAACTAAGTTATGTGACAAAATTATTCCACTCTTAATATATCTCGTATGCAAACACAAATTTAGAGTCGATCCCGAACATAGATCGACCAAAAGGTTGCAAACCCACATCTAAGAGCAGGACTCATGGTACCAAGACTGACTTCTGTTACAACTTAAAGTATGTGAATGTGATGCCATTTAACTGTTCTTACATAATATATGGATTTTCAGGAGAGATTTGCATACAAATTAATAAAAATTTCACCTTCAGAATAGGTTATGAGACGAACAGAGCCAACAGATTTGCCGTCTCCTTCAAGAACTTCAATGCTCTTATAATCATGGGAGAAAGCCTTGGGAAAAATAAGGGTAGAGTTCCTTATGACCTCCCAGAATTTTTCAGGGCTGGATTTGACTTCCACATCTACTTCAAGCCTTCCAGCAGAACCCATGATTGAAAATGCCAAAATCTGGAGAGGAACGAAGAAAAACCAGTTGGATGATTGCTATACTTCAGATCTAAGCAAAAATGGGGCTGTATATATAAGAAAAACAGAGCCACGATTAATCAGTGAGAGTCTTAAATTCGTCAGCAAGAAGCTCAACTGCCACTTTTAATGGCCGCTGCGGGGAAGAAGAGGGGCCCTTTTCTTTAAGAATTTCTGACTGATGGTGTGAAAATTAAGTGCTGTTTGGGCCAACTACTGTCTCCAAACTTCTATCCCCTTCTTCAACTTCTCGAGAACTAAGAAATTATGAGCTTTTTCCAACCAATCAGTGGGTAATGATTCGTGAAATGTAGGTCGTAAATTTATGGGCGTGTGATGAATATGCATGGGCAGCCATAGCTTCAAGCTCAAGAACATTGGTTCTGTTTCTGGAAATAAATACATGTTCAGAATCATATAGATTGTGTATTTGCTTACGTGAGTACTGTAATTACAGTCGATAAAAAAGCAACATTGTCATTACTACACCAAATAGTTTCTGAATGTACCAGATCTCAGGTGTTATAATTGTGCTTCCTAGAAGCCTCTCTTGAAAATACTGTCTACTGCGCTAGGCTTGTGAATTCAGCTTCTCAGGGATTGCTGGACATGGTATGAGTGTCGAGTTGGTTCATTTATGATCTATATGTTCGCTGTACTGGAACTCGCCTTGAGCAAACTGCTTGTGATCAGCTACAAGTAACATGACTCATTTTTATATTCTGATGTTTCGTTTATTGATTGGTCAAATTATGATAGACTTGTTAAGATTTGGTGTAACCTAAATTTTAATTATACCGGATCGGACTCATATATTAATATTAGGGTTTTACGTTTTCTTTATATATTGAGACTTGAGTCGTAAATCTCATTGTACCAAATTTGATAGTAGTGATTCTCTATTCTGTCCGTGGTTTTTTCCCTTATAGGAATTTTTACACAATATTCGGTATCTTTTATTTTTTCGTTTTTTTTTGTTTCGCGTTCGATTTTCAACAATTAGTATTAGAACGAGGTTGGAAATTTTCGAAAATCAGATATTTTGATTTTTTGAAGGTATCAAATGAATTTTACAAGTTTGCAATTTCAGTGCGTGAAATTTGTAATTTTTGAAAAAAAGAAATTGAAAAAAAATAAAAAGTAAAAAACAAAGTTTTCTTTTACTTTTTCTGGTTGTCTTCTTCACCACGAAAAAGAACAGAGAAGTTCTTCTTGAAGGGGCATCGTCCGCCACTAAGAGAGGTTCCCTAGTTGTTGCCCAACGTCGCACGCCAAAAGAAGAGGAGAAGTCGCCGATTTGCTCCACCACAAATCGCCAACTGTGTAAAGACCCTCATTCTGTACCAAAAAATTTCTATAAAATTTAAAATTTTTTTTTGACTTGAATCTACAGCGTTTAAAGTGCTAAGCAAAAGTTTTATCGTTGAAAAAAAACAATAGAAAAAAACTTAATTTGATATCATATAAATAAAAGGTAAAATAATTAACATATATTCTTTTTAAAACCATTGTCGAGCCGACCGATCCTTTTTCTTCTACTTCTCTTCTTTAAGAACAACTCATTTCAAAATATTTCGAATTCATCAACCTAAAACATAGTGCCGATCGATCGGCTATTCTATATTTTTGAACATCTTCTTTCTTTTCTAAAAATTTGGGCAGCATAACACTTAAATTTCTATGAACTCGAACCAAATAAATCATTAGAAAACTAACAAAACATTTCAATTTAAAATTTCAAACTTATCAATTCCATCAAATTATCCAAAAGTTTATATTATACCAAAAATTTTTTACCAAAGTTTAAAACTAAACATATATATATAATTTCTTGCTTCAAAACATACATACGTCCGGAGTTATATCGCCGTAACAAATAGCCTGATCGTCGCATGAGCATACTCCTCCAACTGTCTCATAGTACTGCACCTGTTCATAAATCTCGTCAGCTAATTCTTTATCACCTACATCACAGAATTCAAACTATAAGGCTAATGCTTAGTAAATATTGTAATAATGAAATGAAAGCAGGTTACATAATTCGTATCCTAACATATTCAGTTTCTACCATCTCATTTCGTTTTCATTTCTATTTCATTTTATTCATTCTTTTTTTTTTTTTGTTCTCTGTTTCTTTACGCATGAGATTGAGTAGACACACCTCACGAGACAGCCAAACTCACTCTAGAAAGAGTAGGCAGACCTTACGGTTCACCTCACGGGATGACCATACTCACGTAAAGAGAGGAAAAAGAAGGCACACCTCGCGGTCCACCTCTCGGGACGGTCATGCCTAAACCCCACTCTTGCATAGTCTTTTATTACATTTTTTCTCATTTCGTTCTTAACGTTAAGTTCAAACTATGTTATTTCATAAAATATGAGAAATTTTTTTTTGTTTTGTTTTCATACCCTTGAAACCATGATGTATGACATAATCAAAACGTACAATAACATATAATTATAAACCTAGCGTCTTGTGATATAAGTCCAAAGGCAAAGTGCATACAACCACTACTTACTTAGATCCGTAGGCAATTTATCTCAATTCATACACTAAATCTTTAAAACATGAAATATAACCGAATTCATTAACTTTTATTCATAACATAATCAAAATGAATGCATATAAACACATTCACTAATTCCAAGCATCCAATTAAATCACTTATACATCAACTAACCATAATTCATACATTTTCTTAACAAATTCTCGAATTTACCATTTTATCGACCAACATCAAAAATTCGTAACAATTGAAATACTTGTCCGAATTTGGTCATTCAAAATGTTATACAATCCTTAAGGTGTTTAGTTTCTAATATTATAAACCATTTATCAAACCAAAGACAAAATCACAGCCGAAATCAACAAAACTGAAACTACCCTGTACATAGCTCTAAATTTCAGTTTTTTTATCAAATTTTCAACAAACTTTAAAAATTCGCAATAAATAGAATATAGATCCGAATTTAATGATTCAAAATGCTATGGACTCCTTAAAGAGTCTACTTTGACATTCCAAGGTCAATGTAGAAATCAAAGACCATCAAATGATTCAGAATTACCAAAACCGAACTGTCCCAGAAATTTTTTCCAATTTTTGTACAATAGATTCAAAAATCCGTAACAAATCGAATATAAGTTCGAATTCGATGATTCAAAATGTTATAGAAACCTCAAAGTGTCTAATTTATAATGGTCAAATTCATTTTATAACCCAACATCAATAGCATAGCCGCAATTTACCAATTTAGAACTGTCATGTTTTTTAAACCTAAATTCTGATTTCTTCCAAAAACTCAACAGAGTATCTAAGTCTTTCTATATAAGTCATTCATATGTTTTTATAACTTGATCAAGCATCCAACAATGAAGGAAAATCAGTAATCATTCAATATTTTCAGAGATCACATTAGAGTTTATAAATAAAAATTCCATCAAAACCACCAATAAACCATCAAAAGTATAAACTACAACCTTTAAATAATAAATCATTTTTACCTTGGTGAAGTCTTGAGAAAATGAGGTATTAATCTTGAAGAGAATGTAGTAACTATTGAGGAAAACTGAGGGTTTCGTGAGAGAGAGGAGAAGTGAAAGATGTATTGTTTTAAAATAATTAACCCTTAAAAACTTAAGAGACAAATATAAAAACTTTGAGAGGTGGTAAACTTTTAGTAAGCAAACAACTTAATTCTCTCTCTCTCATCTTTTCTTCAATAAAATTAAAAGTTTTGGTCTTCAATGTTGACTTCAACATAAAACTTCCACACCTATATTCAAAATTTTGATTTCCAATTGGTTTGTCTTCCTCTAACCCTCAAGTTCAACTTAATTAAACTTTTTACTTTATCTCCCTTGAATTATTATTTCTTTAACCTTTTCTCTTTATTTTATTTATTTTCTCCTTTTACAAAACTTCAGCAAAATCTTTACCCATTTAATCCTTCTCACGCCAATAACTTTATAACATTAACCAATTTGACAAATCACACCCTAGTATAACATTTTTCATTCATCCAATTTAACAATTTACCTATTGAATATTATGCAAACGTAATAGTCTAGCCGATAATATGCGCGGGCGTTATAACCGTCGCCGTTGTGAAGAAAAACAGAGAAGGGAGAGCGTCCGCTGACCACCAATCGCCAATCAAGCAAGCGACTTCAGCTGCTGCCTTCCAAGGAAGAAGATCCTCATCTCACCGTCGCTGTCCACTGCCAAAGAAAGAAAGCTTATGTTCGCCCGTCGTCTTTCCTGTTGGACTAACAAAGACAAAAATATTTGATTTGTTTTGGTTATTCTGAGAATTTTTTTTGGGGCGAATTTATTCAAAATATTTTTGGTGTGAAATTCTGAAATTTTGGGAGCTGTTTTTGGATAATGAAAAGTAACCCGAGCAGGATGGTCACATTGAAAGACTCAAATTATGTGTAGAAAAGGAAGATATGGGATCTTCTATATGTGAAAGACTATTATCTACCTGTGTTTGCTAGAGCGAAGTCAGAAGCTAAATCTAACGCCGAATGAGAGTTGTGTCATCGGCAAGTGTGCGGTTATATTCGACAGTGGGTAGATGATAACGTCTTCAACCATGTCACTGAGGAAAAGAACGCTTAGAGCTTATGGAAAAATCTTGAGAAGTTATATGCCCAGAAGATAGGCAACAACAAATTATTTTTGATCAAACAGCTTCTAGGGTTGCAGTAGCAGAATGGAAAAACAATGACAAACCACTTGAATACATTTTAGGAAATTATAAATCAGCTGGCTGGAATGCAAATGAAGTTTGATGAAGAGGTTCAAGGGTTAATGCTTCTTAGTATTTTACTAGATTCATGGGAAACATGCAGAATGTCATTGTCCAACTCTGCCCCAGGTGGTGTTCTAGCTATAGGTATAGTCAAAAGTAGTGTTCTGAACGAGGAGATGAGAAGAAAGTCAACAAGTTCTTCTTCAGAATCAGGCGTTTTGGTCACCGAAAACAGAGAGAGGAGTCAAAGCAAAGGCTCGGGCAACAGAAACAGGAGTAAGGGTAAGTCGGTGAAATATGCCAGTTTTGAGTGTTATCATTGTAGCAAGAAGGGACACATAAAGAGATTTTGTTAAAAGTTTCTTCGAGAGAATCCGAATGCTAAGGGAAAGGAAAAGAAGTCTGAAGAGGATGACATATGCGAGGAGGTAGCCACAGCCACAGAGGATTTCTTTAGTGTGTACGATGGAGATGTCATAAATCTCGCTTGCCAAGATACGAATTGAGTGATCAATAATGGCGCTACGACACAAAACACTTCGCTGAGGAATTTCTTCACATCCTACACTTTAGGTGATTTTGGAAGTGTGAGGATGGCAAATAGTGGTGTTGCAAATGTCATTGGTATGGGAGACGGGCCTTTGGAGACCGACATTTGTAACACCTGATTTTGAGAGGTGTGAAGCACATCTGCAACATCTGCAAGAATTTGATATCGACCGGCAAACTCAACGACGAAGGGTTTTACAACATCTTTCGTGATGGAAAATAAAAGCTCGTCAGAGGTTCATTGATTGTGGCGAAAGGAGAAAAATTATCCTCATTATATGTGATGCATGTTAAGATCGCGGATTCCACAGTCAATATGGCTGAGAAGTTTGTAAATTCACCGTCTAAGAGAAAGGTTGAGAAGACTCGGAAGAAGTCAGGTTCTCAGGTGAAGTTCAGGTTGGGATCTGAGGGTACATCAGAGCCAGTGAGTCAACCTATTACAGATGTGCAATCACCAGTTTTACTTTCACGTTAGAATGGTATCGTTAAAAATAGAACTATGTGGAAGGTTAAAGCTCCAGGGCGATATGGTGAAATTGAGGATTATGGGTCGAAAGTGCACACTTATGATAATGACGAAGGTTTTGTCGAAAGAGAAGATTGAGACTTGTCGACAAAGAGCAGACTTATTGGAGCCCACAACCTGAGACAGTCCAACAAGGGCATTTTGTGGCAAATGATGTTATTTTAATGAGGTTTTGCAGATTTGTTTCCTTACAGTGAAATTACTTTAAAGATGGAGATTGTCAGAGTTCAGTATTCTGGATTCGCTTTCGGTTGAGTCGAGTAGCCCGTTGTATCTCTCATATGAAATTCGTGTCAAGATGGAGATTGTTACGTTTTCTCTATATGTTGATGTTTGAGTTGCAAAACTCATTGTACTGAATTTGATATTAGTGATTCTCTTATTTGCCCATGGTTTTTTCCCTTCTTGGTGTCCATAATTTTCTCGTTTTCTTTTTCAATTTCGCGTTCGATTTTTAACAAGATTATAAGTAAATAATACAAAAAAAAAAAAAAAAGACTTGTGACAATCAAATGAACATGTATGATTATGACATAAAATTAAAAGTAAATATAGCTTTAATAATGAACTATACATGAAATTTGTACCTTCATAATGTCGCCCAAAGAACAAGCATTTTCCAAAAATCCACAATGTGTCAAGTGATTCTTCGAATCATCTCTAAGAACTTGTATGCTTTATAAGAAATTCTTTTTTCTGCTGTAATTTCTTGAATGTTTTCCTGCCATATGCTCTTTTTTCTCATATAACATTTGTCTAGTATTGAATAAACCAAGATGACTAGTTACAAGCTAAAGAATGAAATGCTACAAAAATACAACAATACAACCTCAAATTCATGTAAAAGAGTGATTCTTACAACTCACATTCAATATATGTCATGACCGGGAGACAGACCTAACAGAACGTCAAGTCGGACGACCCAATTCTCAAAGAGGACCCAATCACCCATCCGAAGACTTGCTTCACAACGGAACACTTAAATACTAATCAAAAGTACAATGTTTATAAATATAATAGCGTCATAAAATAAAACAGTTCAATAAGGTCTAAATAACAAAAACCCAATAGTTAATTTTATACAAACCCAAATGTAAGATAGGTCTTCACCAAGATCAACCTAAACACGCAAATAGAAATAGATAAAAAAAAAAACTATTATCAAGCTCCCGCTACACATTGTTCTTGTTCATTCTTGGAAGAGAATGAGTCATTAGGGTGAGTCACTAACTCAATAAAAATGTGTTATATTGAATGTATGTAAAACTTTTTTTTCTTTTAAAAATATTATGAGATAACAAAATGATTTTCAAAATATCATTATATTGAAAACTCATTTTCACCATTTCAAGAAAACAAACTCCACAAGCCATAGATGAAGCATTAAGTTAAATATTTGTTACATACATAGACAACTATACAAAAATATGCTATCATCGTACTTATCTTATAAAAATTCACCTCAGTGAAAGAGGAAGGCCGCTCAAGGACTCCTCTAGCACATAATACAGAAAGGTGACGACCAATGTCCAGCAACACCTCTTGAGCCAGAAAGAAGAACCAAACAACATGCGATATGAAGATTCAACCTCGTTACTCGGTCGTTGGTGAACAATGGTCATCTATGAAACAACTCGTATGAACGATAATAAACAAGTAATATTATTTCTATCAGATTTAGGGATTCAAAATCCAAGGAGTGTGTCATCACCGCCCTATACTCATTTTCTAACGTGCAAACATGACAACTTTCATATAGCAGAAGGTGTACTGAGATATCCTCGTAATACTTTGACACCGAGACCTTCCAAAGTATCACGAGAATCAATTTTCTATCACAACAATAATAAAATCATGTATCGATGATAAAAGTGTAAATAATACATATATACACACGAAAGACTAACTTACTAGCAACCAGGTCCCGTCAAATTTTTATAGAAAACATGCAATGCACTGCAAATAATATAAAACTCCTACTTTACGTTGAGTGCTCATTCTTCCAACTAAAGGCGCAACCTCAACAACTAGTTTGAAGTCTTCAAAGTCATTTGAGCCTAAAATAAAACTAAAGTTAAGATTTTCCAACTTAATACTAAGGAAAGACACTAGAATAGACCATAAACTGGGTCTAGGAACCTATTTCAGAACAGCATAAACGATCGAGATGCGTAGTTTTAGGGCTACAAAATTTCATTTGATTAAAAATCGTACGGTCAACACCTTAAAGGGACCAGTCGACATTAGGGAACATGTGAAAAAAGAAGAAGTGCAAATGAGTCATGTTGCGAGTCGTGATTAAGCTGCAAACATATTACAAAGCCGCTTCCAAAAATGCTATTTGAAAACTTAAAGGAGATTATCGGAATGAAAGATCGAAAATATTTGAGTTTAAAGGAGAAATTTGTTAGGAGTTGAACTCAAACAAGCTGTCAGTTTTGAAAGGTTGTTTTGAACGAGAATTTGAGGGGTCAAACAACATACATTTTTAACGTATGACCTATGGATTTTAAAACCATAAAAATCTACTTTCCAATGGTTTAAGTTTCAAGTTATTTAGAATTCTCTACAAAAATTTATGACCATTTTAATAATGAAGGGTCAAAAATAAATGTAATGTTTAGTATTCTATTTTTTTAAGTATGTTTATCGTATGAATGTCAAGAGTCAAGCATAACACTATAAATATTGCAATATGTTTTATTAGAGAAAAATGATAGAGACAAAAAATAGAAATACATTTGAAAATTTTGTTGTTAAATGTTCATTTTTCTTCCTCTCCAAAACAAACACTATCGGATTATCAAGTACATCAAGACTTTGAATGTGTTTCCCTTATTCTACTAGTTAAATAAAAGTAAAATCAATGTCAAATGAGCCTTGTGAACATGAAAGAATCTGAGTAATGAAATTTGCATTTCATAGTTGTTAGTCTAACTCCATTAGTATTTAAAGAGAGTAAGCATATTCCGATGATTGGTAACATTAGAGGACAACTCATCTTGGTATGGTTAAAGATAACACTGAAGATAACCAGTTATGAACATTGAATGCTACTATAACTGAAACCCAAACATTCATTCAGAGTGTCCAAGCAATCGGAAATGCGGTGTTCTTCGGATGTTTGGCAAAAGTTGTGAAATTTTGTCGGAAATGGGACCTGAGATCTAAAGCCTAGTAAAATTTCTTGGGGAAATGGGCATTTGGCCTGCATTTGAAGGACAGCAAAGCTGATCATGAAATCTTGATAATCAACTCCACCCTTTGGATCTTGATTCGTTGATTTTATTATGTCCAACAGCCAAACATGTTCTCCCATTTTCTGAAATCTTTCGCATATTTTATGGAGGGAGGGAGGGAGGGAGGGGGAGAGAGAGAGAGAGAGAGAGAGAGAGAGAGAGAGAGCTGAGTACGTAGTGAATATTTGTATGTAACTTTCAAAACTTCCACAGGAAATGTCCAACCAATTAAACTAATATTGGAGGTGAAGAACCACACCAAGACAGGATAACCTTAAATTTCGAAGCCGAAAGTCGAGTAGTGGTGTTCTGAAATCAGACCATTGAATCGAAATCTTCGACAAGTCACCTCCGTTTTCTCATAATCTGCAAAAGAATCTCATTCCACGTATCTACGGGTCCGGGCAAACACCAATGAAGACAATCATTCTGCACTCTATCTTTAACTCCATTAGCAAATGGATTCGGATGCATATACGGCCCCGGATGCCCATCTGGCCGCATCAATGACAATTTCGTAACATCTAACGCCACAATTCTCGCCTTCTTGAATGGCCTAGCCCTTCTCTTCGCTCCCTCCACTTCCTCAACCCCAATTCTCCTCATTTCCCAATCCATCCCTTCAACCTCCTTCTTCCCCTCCTCGAAAGGCCTGGTTTTATCACAAGAGCCAGCCTTGTCCCACTCCCCTTCGAAATGCGCCGGCGAAAACGTTGTTAAAAACACATCGATTCCACCATTTCTGTACTTCGTCCTTTCGACTATAGTATCCAGGGCTGTCCTCAACGCCTTGCTAAACACGTCATAAAATCCAATCTCTGTGTAGTTAACTTCAGGACAGTAATGGCAGCCCAAAACAGAATCACCCTCAAAATAAACTGCAGGGAGAAGATACCAATGGCCAATTGACAACACAAGCATATCGA
The DNA here is from genome assembly GCA_022433055.1 of Begonia peltatifolia. Classification (NCBI taxonomy): domain Eukaryota; kingdom Viridiplantae; phylum Streptophyta; class Magnoliopsida; order Cucurbitales; family Begoniaceae; genus Begonia; species Begonia peltatifolia. Next base: position 13,890,876 of record CM039527.1, on the reverse strand, counting down.
AATCGCCAATATCACCTCCCCACCTCTCATTGATTTTGTCCAAATACAACGTATTATAATTCGGCTTCCCTGTGTTTGATTTCTCGACTCCTTGCACCAAAAACGGCGACCAATAAATCGATACAACTATATTGTGAGAAGAAATGTGCCACCTTCTAAACTTTTTCTCTTCGTCGGTGTAAACGAGATTCAGAGGAGAAGCAGTGGCCAACATGCACAAAAGAGATTCCAGCTGATTTCTAGCCATGGAGTCACCTACAAATGCTAGACGTTTGTTTTTGAAGAGTTGCAGAAAAGCTATGGGTTCGAACCTTTGGAGCTCACATTGCTTTGGCTTCCACCTCCAATGGAGGTAACTCAAATCGGCTTTTCCATGAGCAATGCAGTTCTGGCCTTCCTTGATCGTATTGCAGGCTGTATCGTTGTATAAAGGTCCGTCCTTGTCATTAACCCATTTTCCATTTTCGTAGTTGCACAAAGCTTCTGCAAATTTAAGCGTAGGAGAAAATTTCAACATGGAGAGATAGTATAAAACCTTCTAAACTCGTGTTGATTCCTAGAAATACTAGAAAAATAGTAATCAGAGTGTGGTCAATTTGGAGGAGAATAATGGAAAAACAAAACTCAAATCCACAACAGACTTATTCTGATGAACCAAGAAGGAGATCCATCGTGTTTAAACAAATCCAATGATCCTGCGAAGTTGAACAACTCGACAATAATCAACGATGGTACTAATCTTTTAAAATTCTCATGATTCTTCTCAATATCAGCAAAACAGACATCAAACTCTTCTTGATTAGTTCATGAGTTCCAAAAAAACACAAATTTTATTAATCCCAGAACCATATACAAACTTAAGTTCTGCTTATAAACTTAAAAGAAATCATATAATCAGCTAAGTCATTGTATCTAAAGAGGAAAAAGCAAGGTCATTACCTGGAGGAGGAGGAGGAGGAGGGGGAGGAGATGGAGAGGAGAGAGAAAATGGAGGGGCAGAGAGAGAAGAGGGAGAGATGGAGAAATGGGAAAGGTGATTTGAATAAGATGTAAGGGAATGGAGAGAATAAAGGTAAAAGCTGAAGAAAGCTAAGGGAAAGAGGGCGTAGACAGACCAAGGTAAGAGCTTTTTGAAGGCATTTGAACTTGGAACCAACATCTGTAGAACTCTTCCTCTTTCTCTGCCGATGATCTCACAGTCTTGAGAGCTGAGGAAGATGGTGTAGAGAGAGAGAGAGAGAGAGAGAACCCAGTTGAAATGTTGGCCTCCTTTCACCGTAGAGCTTGAAAGTAGCAACCTTTCTCTCTCTTTTCTCTCTCTCTCTGCCTCTCTCTCTTCAGTTCAACCAATGGAAAAAGAAAGAGGCTGGAAATTCCCATCGGCTGCCCTTTCTTCTGTTGACGTGGGTCATTCCTCGTTGTTACGATTCCAACTACCCTCATTGACCAGCACATTCTCAAGTAGTTCAGTTCATGTTCCAGGACCAACACGTATTATTTTAATTACCAATAATTTATTACAATTATTTTTAAATAATACATTAAAGTAGAGATTATAGTAAAAATAATGTAATTAATAGCTATTAAATTTGACTAAACAATCAACTTTAGATCCAAAAGCACAAACCAAAACCATCCCACCAATCAAATACTATAAATTATAATAATTACTTAGTTGGCTTGGTTGAAAAAGTAGTTTATTTTGTAAACTTAGGTAATTCATAACCCACTTATTGATTTTCTTTAAATACTTAACACCCGAAACTCGAGATCGTGAATAGATCGAACTACATCATTTGGAAGCATATTTGTTATAAGTGCCTATTAAATTTAAGAGTAAAGTTTACTTTTAATTTTAATATATAATTTTATTTTATGTCGTGATGATATTATTTTATATTAATTAACGTGTTTCATGTAAATATCACGTGAATTGCAGTATATTATTAGAGAATGTTTACTTTAAATTTAAGGTGTTTTTTATTTTATTTATTTTAAATTTTAAAGTATAAATTTTTTTTAAAAATAATTTTTAAAATTTACTATTCATTGATCAAAATTAAAAATAACGTGGTTCGGTTCCGAATTGAAACCAGACCGGACCTGGTATTTTTAGATTTTAAAAATTCTCCAAAAACCAGCTCTGAGAGGAACTGGGACCGGATCAAATTTTCCGGTCCGATTTCGGTTCAATCACGGTTGAGAGTAAATGTAATTTCTTTTACAATTTTCAAACGATTAATAAAAAATCGATAAGCTGTAGCTCTTTTGCTTCCCTCACTATTCATGCCATTTTCTGTCTTTTCAAACACACAAGCTCTTCCTGCAAATAACAGTAGCATAATTTTAAGGGAAGCTTTTTTCATCGATGGTGGTCTACTTAAAACCATAAGTAATTACCTCGAGTGCTCTATTTTGGGAAAATAGAAGAAGGATCCATAGCCTTCACCTTGAGAACGGCAAAATCTGTCAAAGTTGTGGAAGAAATAAAGGCCAAAATCTACGAGACAGCCGACAGTGGGCTCTTCGTCGATGAAAATGTGAGCTTCCAGCAAATGCCAGCCTCTAGGGTGGATGAAAAACTTGGTTGTATGATCATTCGGCCTGTCAACTCTATTCCTGGCCTTGTCGGTGAAGCTAATGCTTCCATCCACTGCATCCTTTGGCCCTTCGTAAGATTATCCCAGCTTGGAGATAACGCATCTCCAAGGGCAACGTCGACACTCTGTGAAGAGCAATCAGCGAAGGGCAGCACGATTTGCGAATGCCAAGATTCGGATTTTGAAGATTCGGACTTAAGACATTGGTTCTGCAACTCTGCTCTCTGCACATGGCGAAAGAAGAGCGAAATGAAAACTTAAATCGGAAACTGGTTTTCTTAGATTTAGGGTTTTTTAATTTTATATGGTCCGGTCCACGGTTTTTTGGGTTTCCTATATCATGACCGTGGACCAGACTGTATCCCACATTTTCATGGTGTGTAGGATTGATTCTGAATCGAGCTACTATAAGTACCGACCAAAATCAGACCGAAATACTCGGTTCAATCCAATCCGATTCTTTAGTCTCGGTTCAGTTCTACCCACCTCTAACCAAAATCTAAAAGTATCGTAAATAAACAATTTAAATCTGGAAGATCGGTCAGCCTCCCTCACTAAAAGAAAAACTTGTGACCAAAGTCACGGGTAATGTGAAAAATAGTAGTCTTTGGAACCATGATAATATTGTTCTACCCTGGCAAACTCCACTATTTCATTCACCGTCTCTAGACGTATCATAAATTCTGTACTAAATATGTACGTTCTCAAACTAGTCAAAACTTCATTTCTTCCGGTTGATATAAAGTTCACGTAGAACAAACAAACTATTCTCTCGCAGTTATCGTCACTCAATGCATAGACCCTACATAGGCTGATGCTATCAAACATCTCTTTGATCTCTAACGACTCTCAACCTCTAAAGTCGGCATTCATGCAATAATTAATTGAGCATTTTCACAAATCTTGCTCAAATTTTTTTTGACAATTTTCATTCTAAAATTTCATGATAAGATATTGTCAAATTCACGTAAAATAAAATTTAATATGTTATGCAATATAACAAGTTTTATTTTGACTCATCGTTAAGTTAAAAACTAGACAATTTATCTCTGCACATCAAAGTCTACTTTGTCAAATCATCATAGTCCAACAATCGTACTTCATCACTTAACGATAGCAAATATATAATTATTATTAATTATATAAGCTTATCATGTATCTGTTAAATCATATTAAATATTTCTTTATACTTATCTTCATAGTACTTATATCAAAAATTTTATTTAAATAACATGACTGTACATGACAGAATTTTCAAAATTACTAACATATCCAACTCCATGAAAATTGAAAATCATCAAAATTAATAATTAAAGACGTAATAGTATACGATTGGGGATAGAAAATGTAGGATGAATAGAGAAATAACAACAGAAAACCCAAATAAAAGTAGATATTCTTACCCAAAAAAAAAAGTAACTACAGAGACACATTGTATGGGGTAGGGATTATATTAGAGATAGGAAGTGTGATATGGGTAAGTATACTAGAATTAATGATATCAATTTGGTCAAGAATAAATGTCTACGTTATATAATGAGTATGATTACTAGTGGGGGTGTGGGGTAGGGCATTGTTAGGAAGTGAAGTAGCGAGTTGGTTTTGATTTGATGGGGTAGGTTGAATGTAATGAGAAAAAGAAAATTTTATTTTTAAATCTTAAATCATAATTTTTTTTAAAATTACTTAAATATAACATTATAAATAAAATTTGATATGTTACATAAATATGACATCATAAATGAAAGTAAATGATAAAAAAAAAATTGATACGTAACGAGTGAATGCAAAAAAATATCGTCAGAGTAAGTCGATAATTGAGAGAGTATTAAAAGTTTTTGATTTGATTTGAAAAAAAAAAAAATTGTTTATATAAGAGGAGAAAGGCCGACTGGTATAACTGGACCGCTCGAAATTGAACCTGTTATCATTCTTCACTAAAAGACAAAACTCATGAGATAAAACACGAGTTTTGACAGCAAAAAATCCGGAGAACAGTCGGTTCAGTTAAACCAGTCGTTCTTTCTGTAGAAAATGATCATAAACTGTCTCTAGATTTAAATTATTTATTTACAATATTTTGATATTTTTATTGATAAATAATAAATTTTGTAAATTTAAAAAATAAAAAAATTAATACTTTAAGTTTTAAAATATAAAAAAAATCAAAAATTTAAATGAAAAATAGGGTAATCATTTTCAAAGTTACATTTTGTTTGGAAAAAAACAAATTATTTTTATTTAATATAAGAGTTTTATTTAAAAAATAAATAAATATATATATTTTTTCCAAATGAGAGACACGTTTTAATGTTGAAGAGACACACATGGCCGGTCCATAAAGAGTGCGCCCATGGAAGTCAATGTCCAACTATTACTCCGCTAATCACGCGTTGTTCTAACTCTGTTCCATTACATTATTGTTTTTTACTATATTTTATTATTTTCATTTATTTCAAATTACATCCTCTATTTTATTTTCAATATAATATTCGACTAAAAATTTAAAAATTATTATTATTTTATGCATGAATCTCTTTTAACATTGTAGGAGAACTCGTACTGTTGAATAATCATTGAAAAAAAAACAAGTTTAATCTATCAGTTGTACGAGTAAATGTCCCTAAATATATTGTTAGATTATCCCACATAAATTATAAAAAAGGTTGGAGATCAATTTATAAGTGTAAGAGAAATCTTCATATCTTGATCTAGCTTTTGAGATTGAAAAGACCAAATATCAACTAACAGTGGTATTAGAGTCCAAGTTTATAACAAAATTTCAACATGCCGGGAGAAATTAGATTGTCACCTCTCCGACCCAAGGCCTTATGTGTGAGGGGGAGATTGTTAAATTATCTCATATCAGTTGTGGAATGGGTTGATGATCAATTTATAAGTGTGAGAAAAATCTTCATTTCTTAAACTAATTTTTGGAATTGAGAAAATTCAAGATCACCTAACAGTGACATCAAAGTTCAAGTTTACAACAAAATCTCAACCCACTAGGAGAAACTAAGTTATCAGCTCTCCGACTCAAAACCCGATGTGTGAATAGAATATTGTTGGATTATCCCACATCGGTTGTTGAAGAGACTGATGATCAATTCAGAAGTGTGAAGAAAATCATCATCTCTTAAATTACCTTTTGAAATTCAAAAGATCCAAGATCACCTAACATATATATCATTTTCATATTTGGAAGAGTAAACTTCGAGTATACTCTTTATAAAACTCGAGTTAGAAAGAAAAGAGAGCGGAATAATCTCGATAAAACTAAACAACCATTTATCATTTATAACACCTTTGACATTTTTTCTTCGTACGCTCGTGAGTTTATTTTCATCAATAACGTTTTTTTTAAAAGAACCTAGTGACAATTTCTTATTGACGCCATCTATTTATATCGGTTAAGGTTAAAGAGTTTCAGAAAAAAAAAATAAATCATGTCATACGTTTCATTGATGTTCGACTAGTATTTATAGTTACATCAACTATCCAATTTGAACAAAGAAACTGATACAATTAGGAAATTATTTTACTTGGAACAAAGAAACACGCATGGAGACGAACGAGCGGTGAGGTTATGAGGACTAAATGGACAAAGCCAAAGATAACAAAGACATTCAAAAGAATACAGTACAATTTATTGTAGTTGAGAGAATGACTAAGAAGCCTAAGCAGCAAAAGAAGTTGAAAAGTCGTAGTAGAAAGAAACAAGTGATTACAGTCTTTGTTTCACATATACGGTCTCTGTTTCACGTGCTCTAGCTTCTCTTGATTTAATTCATACTGATGTACGGGGATCGTGTTATGAAATTTCTATCGATGGTTACCGTTATTTCCCTTTGTTGATCAATGACTTTAGATAATAGGTAATTTACTACTCTTGTTGCATTGACATGAGTTGACATTCAAATATAAATTTGATTGGGTCAAAACTAGAGATCATATGTTCATAAAGGGAAGGAGGCCCCCATGTTGATATCCTTGAGGTCAAAAGAATTAAGATTTATAGAAATATATTATTTGAGCACAAAATTAGGAAATAGAAATAAAATTCATTTTCGTTGAAATTATTAAATTAAAAGATTAAAAGAAAAAAGGGAGAGAGTTCTGAGAGATTTGGAACAAGTATTCAAACCGAAATAGACAAACGACACAATTAAATGTTCGTTTTGTGACTTTTTTTTTTTTTGTTAATACTAACGACGAAAATAAATTGTAAAACCGTCCAAAAAGGGAACTGAAATTGTAAGAACTTCATCGACATATATAAACCCAAAAGTATATTTTACCATAAATAAAAAGTATAACAAGACCAGAGCAAGATACTCTCATTTTTAAGGTAAAAAAGTAATGAACAATGATTCATTTGACTGCTCCATTATGAACATGTTATTGTATTGGTACAAGGAAAGCAGAGATTTGGTTCGATGATTCCATTCATCCGGTTTTAGTGTTTGTTGTCAGCATGTTATTTGATGTACGATACCTCAAAATACGTCGCTTTCTCCCCGGCGATGGCTGCCTCCAGCTGCCTTCCATTTTGAAGGTACCCTCTTTCCTGCATCGCGAAAAGCAGCCATCATTTTTCAAATTTCACCGCATCGAATGGTATACAAAAAGAAAAAAAGAAGAAAGCGAGTTATACCAGAAGGCGATACAAGAACGGTATTCCGTCCCGTGCTTTGATCTGCTTCTCGATCACTTCAATTACTACATTTGGAAACCTTACGTTCAGGCGAAGAAAAGAAACCATTGTTTCATTTCGAGTTATTTAATCTTCATTTTACCTTTTGTAGCTTCCCCAGCACCAAGCAAGCTATCATACCAAACTTCGTTGAACACATCGAGCTGTTCACCAGACGCACCGATAATCTGCCAAAAAAAGAGCATCGAGTCTTATTCGATTCAACTATGTTCGAAAAAAAAAATCATCATCGATTGGCAAAATGTACCTTACAATGATTTGCATCGAAATCCACACCAAGCAACTCTAGAGTTTGCTTTTCATTACCTCTCCCATATTCATACAAGGCTTCTGCAAGCTGAAAATAAACACTTCAATAATAAATTTCAAAATGATGCGGAAAGAAGAGAGCAATTCAATCAGTGCAACCATGGGAAGTAAGGAAAGATACAAACCAGAAGCCCTCTCTGCAATTTTGCTCGTTTCTTCTCCGACATTTTCGAGACTCTATATCAGCATAGCAAAATAAAACATGATGAGTCTAAGAGAAGAAAGTTATAAAGGGGTGCCTGGGAAGATCCTTCCAACCTTGATTTCAAGCTCTTCAGCAACTCCTCTGCTTTAGATAGCTCGCCGACATGAGCCAAAGCCCATAAAATTAGCAAATCAAGGTGCCATTCAATATGCCAATTGACCTGAAGTTTGTGATGCCAAGCATTGTAAATTATGCAGAATTTAGTAACATAGTATCGACAGAACTCAAGAAGACTCACTTTATCAGTCAAGTCGTTGACTAACATCTTTAGGCGATCTTCAACGAGATTGATTTCCCCACGTACGTATACCCGCAAGATCAAACCGAGGGCATTCAAATAGACCTAGAGGTGGCAGAAATTAGCAACATAAATACAAAAAACAGCCACTATCCTGTGGAAGCAAGACAGTAAAATACCTCGGGTTTTACAGCATCATTTTTCTCTAACTCTTTCCAAATATATTTGTCGTAGATTTCGATCACATTTTGAATTGGGGAGTTAGCCTCCAAGTAACAGAGAGCTACATGCCACCAATTATGCGTCAGCCTAGACCCAAAATTTGAAGGTACAAACCATGTAAAAGGAGAAAAGGATGTTTTAGGAGAACTCTCATTTTGAAAAAATTTCAGAAATGCATACATAAATGATGAGCAAGAACTCCATGAGGCTGAGCTTGCTTTCATAAATGATACTGCTTCGTGAAACCGGCATTGATACTGAAAAACGTGGCACAACTGCACGAGATTTACAGATTGAGTAAATCAACAGTAGTAGTGTTTCTGACAGATGCATAATAAGATAGTATTCATAATAAACAGAAGAAAAGTTTATTTTACAGCATGGTGTGCCCAGCAATCATCTTTATTGATGTCAAGTCCTTGTTTTGCAGCCTTTTCTGCTTCTTCCATTCGATTTAGCTCCAGCAGAGGAAAAGCAAGCATACTATAAATGTAATTTTCTTCAAGGTTCTGAGGCAAAACCTGCATTACGGATGAAAAATACCATTACTGGACAGAGAAGTTTTAATTCTTCAGTATCCTGTTTCATGCTTCTATCATCAGAAAAACTGATTATTTCTGTGAAGTCATATGTAATCTGCCAAAGAAAAGAAGTCATGAAACTGTAACATTTTGTGCGTATGATCAGACCTGTTCAACCAGATTCAAAGATAAATCAGGTCGACCCATGTAGAAGCATAGCACTTGAACCCTTTTCAGAGATACTAAATCTTTTGGGAATTCATTTAGAAGCTGCAAAATCAAGAATTAAGCTTTCAAAATCAGCTACAAATTAGAGGCATATATAGAAGTACTTATACAGAATGTTTCACTGCTCGCTGAATATTTTCACAACAATTGGAAAAGGGACATCTTCGTCAATATAAAAAACGCGTTCACCAACCTGTTTCCCTGATGGAAGAAGTGGTGGAGACGAAGCCAGTCAAACAAATAGCAACAAAAATGAATTATACAAGATATACAGATTTCTTTCGCTCTTCTACCAAAGTAGTTCTGGAATTCAATTCATGTGTTCATCGACGAATTATATATTCGATTACAGATCCTCGATGAATTATTTATTCGATTACAGATCTAATTGGACGTCTAAAACATAAATATAGTCCTAAGGCATAAATGTAAGTGAATCGAGGATAGTTTCACAAGTATTACAAGGCCAAGCCTGTCATTGACTAAACAGGAGTAAAGCTTTTATCCAAAACCCATGAAAAAAATTCTCCAAAACATCGTTGAAACAAAGATGATGTGATTTATACAAGAAGATTGAAGACAAAAAAAGGAGATAGGACAAACGTAGAGGTAAATCTATTTCCATAAAGTTTAGTACAAAACCTTGGAATGCAATTCGACAGCAATATCGTCGTCTCTGTCCACTGAAATCAAACAATTGATAGCGTCAAAAACTGCTCTCTCGTACAAGGTAGCTTGCTCCTTCAAAAAACCATTGAGTTGACAATTTTAAACGAGAAGAGCCAATAATCAATCATCGAAGAAAAGAGAAGAAATTTTAAATTGACCTTTTCGAACTGTCTGTGACTAGGAATGAAACAAGAGTAGATTGATACAATAGAAACCTCTAAAACTTCTCAAAATTTAAAAGACAAACCAGACGAAACTTTGCAGCTTGGAGATGATACTGAGCGCGAGAAGAATCGGAGGAGCAAAGAAAAGAAGCAGCCAATACGTTGGCAAGCACACAGTCTTTATCATGGACAATAGCTTCCAAAATCACCGACCTCTTTCTTCCATAGCTCAGAACCTTCAAGCGGCGGTCAAAAGTCAGAAACGAATATGCCTCTCAAAGAAAAAAAAAAAAAACAGGAGGACAATAAAGGAACCTGTTGGTAGAAGGCGTTAATGGCGGAAACACAAGCGTCGGAAAATGTTCGGATTTCGTAGCCCCACTGGTCCAACTTCACTCCTGAGTCCATTTCTCTCCCGCCTTCCGTGTTCTTCGCGCATAGAACAGAATTTCTTACCCCAAAATCGCGGTTCAAGACTCCAATGGAAACTTGAGATTAATCAGTTGCAGCTGAATTCGATAAATTTCAGGAAGATTGCAACAGGAAAGTGACGAATTGACGGATTAAAACAAAGGGTGAAGGTCTATTCGGCGAAGTAGACAAAAAACATAGGAAAGATACCGCCTTGATTGGACTACTGAAAAGTGGGCTGACATGTTATCTGGACGGGGACTCTCAGTTTATGCGACGTGGTAATAGATAGAACACCATCAATTCAATCTATTTTCATCTCCATAGTTATAATATAAACTTAACTTTAATTATTATAATAAATTTCCTCTATTAAATCTTGGAGATCTGTGTCGTAGATTTTCTAACATTCTAATTTTACCAAATAAAGTAATCACGTCTAGTTATGGTCCATATTGTTATAGCTTTTTGATAATAAATGTTAATTATTTAATGCATATAAGTGATTAATAAATTTTATTTTCTTTTAATTTTTTATTTAAATACTCGGTGCAAACACGTGCCTTGCACGTGTGCGTCTTTAACGATAAATAGTTAGATATATATAAAATTTAAAAACTAAAAATAAGATATACATAAATTGCAAATGTTGTAAAACAGTTAGAAATATTTACCGATAGACGTACGTAACAATAATTTAGAAAACATTTGCAAGACATTACATATTCCTTACACGTCACTTCTAAATAAAACTGGAAGAAAAATTATTTTAGTAACAACAGAAGAATTATAAAATAACTTCTTACTAATGAATAATTTTAAAACGGTAGATAGAACTAATTGGCAACCTCGTGATGCATATACAAGGCTCATCACTTAGTCTCAATCAAAAAAGCTTCCTAACATGTTATTTATTTTGTAGGTGCTTCTTTTTTTAAAAATCTTGAAGGACCCCCGTTCAACGTGTACAAAGAGAAGTCCACTCACTTAGTGAAAATAAGAGGTTTTGTCTCCATGAACGGTAGGCCTCCAATTGAAGATGGACGCACTCGGCTTGCTCGGCCGCACCTCCTCTGGGCTCTTTAAAAAGTTTAATTTGTCTTACCTCAAATTTTGGCCTATTTACTTATTTTAAGGCATTTCTTATTTAAGCATATTTTAATTTTAGTAACTTGTGATCGAACTTGGATCAATTTGTGATGTTAGAGCCCAGGTCCAATAAATTTTGACTTGACCAATCTAACTTAGTGGTCAACAAGTGAGTTGCGTTTTTACTTTGTACTTTATTTATGTTGTTTTTATTTCATTTAACTACATATAATTGTAACTCTCACTTTGTTTATTCTTATGGACAAAGTGAGTATGTGTATGTGTGTGTGAGTTTTGATTATGGTTCATCACTTGTGGGATAAGTATTGGGTTTGGAATCTATGACAACTTGGTGGAGCTTAAAATGCAAGGAGAAGCTAACCAAGCAAAACCCAAGACCAACCAAGCAAAGTTTAGAACCAACTTAGATTCATCCCTTTTTCACGTAGAGTACTTGACATTTCAAAGCCGATTAATGCACGACCAAGACTGATGTTTTATGTTGGTCAATGCATTGGGAAGGCAAAGAGGGCCATTGAGAAACCATAACGATACCATGTGAAGAGATGTCATTTGAAAATGTGTCTTCTCACCTACACACTTATCCTTTGAAGAATTTTCATGTAATTCTCTCTTTATGGGTCTCGCCAGCAAATTTTGGGATTAAATTGCCATCTATGCTATTGTTGTAATAATTTTTGGATCAATTAAAAAAATAGAGAAACCTTTTGTTTGGATTTTTCCATTCAAGCTACACTTCCTTTTCGATGAGTAATATCTAGAAGGCTGCATAAAACTTTCAACAAACCAAGTTAGAATGTCACCTCTAGCAAGGGTGGCCAAAGAAGTCAATAGGCACCACCTAAGTTTCAATTGGACCAACTCGGATTCATCCATTCACATCTCCCTTTCCACAATGATTTAGCCAACCAAATTTGGAAAATTCTCTTCTCGCCCATTGAGGAGCTTCTTGTTTAAATTGCAGCCAAAGACAACGCTTAAGGTCCAATTTATAGTCTTCACAATAATCAGATTTCAATTGACCGAAAGGTACAATTCCATCTTTCATCGACCGAAATCATTTTCATTATAACATCTTTGCCTAATTGAATTAGACAACGATATTTGGAAGGTTTATTCCTCACTCATTGGACTAGAAGTTGTCAAAATTTCAGTTCCAAATTATAATCGTATTTTGATTTATAGCTGTTGGAAGTTGTTGTCCATGCCAGCCAAACATTACCTACTTGCCAGAGTTACAAAGCTTCCAAACCCCTTAGAAGTGTATCAATATAGAAGGCCTGCAAATTTATTTGTTGCACGATTGTGATAGTTTGTTGATATCAAGGAGGAGATGAGATTTCTTTTCAATTGTGTCTCTTTAAGTTTAAAAAATGCTTAAACTTGATTGGTATATGTTGTTAAGTTGGTTTTGCAAATGCCTCGTGGAACAAGAGATTATTTTGTTGGAGTTTTACATATTTGTTACTTACGTTAGAATTTCTTCAAAAATTGAGACTTTTAGAATTCAGTGCTTTATTCGTTTTGGGTTAGGATGAGAAGGCTGCGTTTTGAATCTCTTATGTAAAATTTGTGTCAAGTTGTTAGATTTCGGTGTGACCTAAATTTTAGTTAAACCGGGTTGGGCTCAAAGTCAATATTGAGATTTTTTACATTACTTTATATATTATTGCTTGAACCGATATATTTATTATACCTTAATTTTGATAGTAAATTTCTTCTCTATCCTTGATTTTTTTCGAAAGCGTTTTCCTCTATAAATCTTGGAGTCACACTTTCACGTATTTTCTTTTTCATTTTGTGTTCGATTCTTAACAAATGATTGAGACAAATAATATTTTAAGTTATATCTAACACAGAGTATATATATCTAACATAAAGTATAATATATAAAGTGTGGTGTATAAATATATATATATATATATATATATATATATGATATGTTAAGTTATATCTAACATTCAGAACATAATGGTTTTGCAATATTTCTAATGAAAATATGTAAACATGTTACTAGAAAAACAACATTTATTGTGCAATTTTTCAAAATGTTACAAAATTTATTATACCATGATACATTAATATTAAAAGTATAATTTATGCACATCATTTCAACATAATATCATGCAACAAAAAGTTATTTATTTTTATCAAAGTAGATTTTATAGTACTAATTTATAGTTTATGAAAATTGACCATGAATTCACCATATAAAGTAAAATACAATGTCCAAAATAATGTCTTAAATTTTGAAGATTTATAAAACAGAAACAATTTTCCATTATTAGATTTGAAATTATTTACTAAGAGTACCAAATTTCAATTTTGTTGGTCTAAAATTCCATTTAAACATCTCTTAATGGCCATAAATGGAACAATTTATGTCTATATATATATATATATATATATATATATATAATAAGAAGTGGGTGTTGAGTGCTTTAACTTTGGCTTGCTTTTTTGAAGCTAATATTCTTATAAAGTTGGAATCATCCACTTTTTTTATTTATTTATTTTTTTTCATTTACAAGAATCCCTCGAGGGGAGTTCCCTTCGTTGATTTAAGATCTTTGTTAGACAGAGAGAATCACTAAGATTTCGTGATCCATCGTCGAACTTATTCTTTTTCGTTAGCGTTATCAAGATCATGTCTTGTTGATATTATATTTTGATGACAACTCAAACCTCGATGCATTTACCACAAGATTTTGAGTCTCCTATATCTTCTATTTCAGAGATTGAAAATCTCTCGTTTTATTTACTTGCCTATTTCCCTATTTTTTCTTAAAAATCCTCTGCTCAAAGTTGATGTCTTTACCAATATCATGTGTGCGTGCCTTGTTTAGATTATAATTGCCCTCTCTGTAACGAAAATAGTAGTAAATAGCAAAAATAAATTAATAATGAGATTTTCGGTAAAAATTCTTAATGAGAAATGCTATGAGTGGATGAGCAAAATATAAAATGGAGAAAAGGAATTATAGAAGAGCTTGTGTGTGCCAATAAGAATGAAAAACCTAATAGACAAAGTAGGTCAAAATTTAAATAAATAAAGAGATCTTCAAAAAAAGGTGACATTACAAATTTCTCATAAAATTAAGTGACATTTGATTTGTCATCTCATGTAACCAGTTTCATGTCACGTTGCGTTGTTAGTTATATAATAGGAAACTCAAGAATATTCATCGCAAATATATTCTAGCTTTGTTTTTTTGTAAGTAAATAAGAAACTAAGAAATAATTTTTAAAATATTTAAAAAATGGTGTGACACTATATATTTTCCAAATAACGCGTCATTTTGTGCAACGATCTCTTGCAAAAGGATCACGGAACTAAAACCTATACGAATGTTTCATATATAAAATAGCACAATCAATTTTAGAACAATCTTATTTCCGAGAAGATACAAATGATCGTAGTAGAGAAAAATCTTCCTTCATCGCAAACGCTTAAGCTTTCCCGGCTCAAGCCTTTCCTGGCGGCCTTCGAGAGCTTCCGGTTCTCCTGAAAGTTTTTAAGAGGATGAGAAATCTCTTTACACTAATGCCAATTAAGATCATTTCTTTAAGTTTGTTGCTTCAAAAGTTGTTTTGCATTACAGGCTGCAAAAAAGTAGTTGTAAATTCTGAGGAAAAGACGCTTTGGTTCTAACTTAAAAGATTAATAATTAATTTCAAATCATTTGGCCAACTATTATTAAGTAGATTACACTTTTTAAGTTAATTGCTAACTAATTAACTTGGTTAATTAGCCGTCCAAAATTATAAGTTCACTTAGGTAGCTCAATGTAACAGATGAAATTCTAAAATTGTTATCGAAATACATAAATCAAGGGAACCAATTATTTATCGAGAAAATGAAACGTTATGTTTGCGACTAGGAGATCGAAACATATGATTGCAAAATTTTAAAAAAAAATTGAAAACAAAATGCTAAAAGCTATTAAAAATTTTAATATAATTTAAAATTATCATATGATCAAATGTTTAAAAAGTGAAACCTGTTATGAATAGGGTCTGCTCCATTGGGAACTCTTCTTTTGATGGCATAGTTTAGATCTAGCTTTGGATAAACCAGCTTCTCCATCCCAAGCTTTTCTTCAGATAACTGAGCTCCAACCATCGTCGTTTTCCTTCTTACAGCGGCCTCCAATGGCGAAGTTGCAGTTGCAGGTGCAATTTCAGCCAACATGAAGCAGATCAAAGCAAGACCTCCGAACAGAATCTGATGGCCTCTCATTGTGGTTTTCTTATGGACTGTTTGGCTAGCAGGAAAATTGATTAGGGTTGTTGCAGGGAGAAGGAGATAGTGATGGAGGAAGGGAAGAAGAGAGGAAGAACATCATTATATGAAAACAGTGCAAAAGAAAGAAGATGAAGGGAAGTGAGAGATAAGGAAAGGAATTTTTCCTTTTTTGAAGTTCATGGGTTAGAGGGATGTGCATGGCTTTGCTTTCTTTTTAGTTTGGGTGGATTCTGTCACTTTCTCGAAAACAGAGAGAGATAGAGAGTTTTAGAGAGAGAATACTAGGAGAGAGAAACAGAGATATGTATTACATTAACCTAATTCTATTTCTAGAAGTCACTCTTTTGGAAAATTATGGTTTTCAGACCTCCAACCTTTTATTTTTTGGACTTCATATTTTTTTTTTTAAACATCGTATTAGTTGGAAATAAAATCTTACTCGTGAATCTCGTTTACCGAGCGATCTGAGATTGTACAATTTTTATGTCAATCACGAAACCAACAATATTGCTCGAATTGGGCCAATATATTATGATTGTATTTATTTATTGTTGGACCACTTGCCCTCACAAGAGTGCATGCGTTATAGGCATATCTCAAATTCGCATCAAATATCTCACTCGCTGCATATGAAAACTAAGAATCGTAATTTTGATGCAAGATTTTATAAATTGGTGTCTATATCGTTTACTTGTAATATGAAAAGGGCTGGAAGTTCAAATTTTTATAAACTAGAGAGAGAAATAAGTTGAGAGAGAGAGAGAGGGATTTGTAGTAGCTTTATACAAAGATGGGTGAGGCAATACGACAGAGTTTCTTTTTTGCTTTAGATAATTTTCATGTAACAATCAACCCAAAAAAGCTCTCTCATATTAACATCCTTGACGTACATTAGAATCAAAAGAGACGTTGATTTCTACACCTTCGTATATCCTTCCTTTATATCTAAAATAACCTTACTATAAGCTCGATAAATATTATCATCTGTTTCGCTTGGTTTGGGCTCAATTTTGGATCGTTACGGTTTGACATTGTTTATAATTTTTAAGGTATGTCCCCTCTCTTTTCGTCTTCTCAAACTCCCCTTTCACAAATAAATGAGAAAGTTTTCCCAGTTATGGACAAATGTGAAGAAACCACAACACAAGTAATAATTAGTGCAATTAATGTAATAAATGAATTATTTATAATTTTTTACATTAATTATATCAATCATTGTTTGACACGTCAACATGCATTAGAATAAGAAGGTAAACGTAGCATTATTCTTCTATGAATGTTGTTGTTAAAAATCAGCGATTAATTAAATAAAACAATCATATTTTGTTACATAATGCTATAAATCGCATGTAGCATCAAATTTGCATAAAATATACGTTTTTTTTTATTTTTTGAGGAAAATCATTTTTTGTAGATTGATGGTGATACAAACAATTTGAAGGAATAAAAGATTTGAAAACTGGAAGTTACAAAATGGAGATTCTCATTAGAGATAAAAGAATAAGGAAAAAACAAGATTTTAGGAGAAAAAATAAGATCTAATTTAAATTAAATATTTTGTTAAACAAAGAAAGAGAAAATCTTTGGGAGAACGATTATTTTAAAATGAGACAACTTTTGTTGCTGAAGGAGTGCCGAACATAGGCTTGAAAGTCGCTCATCAACGGAAAGAAAAAAGAGAAGATTTGGAGAAGAAACAAGAGAACTCCTCCGGTGAAAACCTATAAGAGTTTATACTAGACTTTGTTACTGTGACATTGTGTAACAACATCACGACAAAGATAAATTTAATTATATTTTTTCAGTTTTAAATATATGATGTCTATAATTAATATGATTATGTCTTATATTTTTATGGACTAAGTTTTGAATAGCTGAGAAGAGAGAATACCTCATTATGTGAATGCTATTTATTTTTGCTTGAATAATTTAGATAATTCAATATGCTTTTGATGTTTATTTTATTCTGTGCGCAAAAGGCACGAATAAATATTTAAATTATTATTATACGTAACAGTAAATAGGAATTGAGAACGAAATTGAATTATGTGAAAGATTGATTTCATATATGTTATGTTGTTAATTTCAAAAATTTACACATTGTTTTGTTTTATTCACATTATTTATTATAATTGTGCGTAAATGAATTCTTTTTTATATTTGTCTTTCATAAATATAAAGAAAATATTATGAGAATTAATCAAACAGCTTTAGTAAGACTTGTATTACATTGAAAATTTTATGTCATCTAATCCGTTTTGTTATAGCATTCTCACAACCTTAATAATAATAGCATTCATATGAAAAGGGAAATCAAATTTAGGTCATCTCTCCATTATTTTATTTTTTTATCCAATTGTTTCTGCTCTATTTTATTATTTTAATTTTCACATAATTCATATTATCTAATTTCTAGCATCATTTATTTTATTTTACTTAGATTTAAAGTTTGATAGTTTTATCTCTGTAGGGTTCGAAATTATGTATCACTATTATTTGTTTGTGATATGGGCACTTGTAGCCATTTTGGTAATCCATGGTACGGGAATCTTCGAAGCAAATCTTTAAATCCTTCCCAAGTTTCATATAGGGATTCAGAATCATACACCGCACAAAACATGTAATTTCATTAATCATTCTTGTAGTTTTGGTTAAGAATTTTCTCGTCAGGTCATCCGAAGGTAGTGATTGATCGATCTAGAAGGTAAAGCCTAACCCTTATAGCATCTAATGAACTCTGTTGCATCTAAAGGTGTTAAGTTTGAAAGATGTGCATTTGGATTTGGATTTGGATGATCATTTGGCAGAGGAGCAAATTGCACGCACATTTGATGGATATAATTTATTTATAAAACTATTTTTGATCTTTTATAAACGTATTATTTCTATTAAACTCTCAATATTTCTATGAAAGCTTAACTAACGACAACCCGTTAAAAATCTTAAGTTTTTTTTTTTATATAATTTTGCACGTCGCGATATATTCTATGTAGAAATTAGATCATTCTCATGAAAATAATTTAATTATACATTATTTTATACGGATTCAAACATTAATTCATTTTCCAATTCAATTAACACTTTTCATAATTAAAAGAGAAGTGAGAGTTGAAAGATTATGGCGAGTTGAGAGAATTGGTGAATGAATCGAAAATGTTATAGATAAATAAAAATATAGTTATAAAAAAAATTTAAAAAAGAAAACCTCTCAACTGCTAAAAGAGTTGTTTAGCCGCTGATACTGAGAACACTTGACCTAGCATCATGGCTTGGCCGTAAATAACGATCGGGAAAGTAATCTTTGGACATTGCAACAAGTATTTATATCTAGTGCTACAAACTAATGTCTATCGTCGCAACATCAAGACGAGCTATCATTTTAGGTACGAACTGGTCCATTGACCTTGGGTCGATTGATGAGGCTAATGAATTTCTCTTGCTTAACTTTCAACTTGTACTTAGTTAGATATGAACTAGTTGTATGACTCATGTTTGTGATGGCCCTAACCGAGTATGTCGACGCATGTTGTGCACTTACTAATGAGCGGATAGATATCTAAGTGATGTGCAATGTTCACATGGACAATTGTTGAATCGTGTATTTGAATTTCCAAAGTTGATCATAGGTATATGTTATACGACTGAGCACATGGTCATGAATTTGCATGCATGCCTCTATGCGCCATTGCATGATCATGTGTATGATCACAGTTGTTTCAATAGTGATTGCTTTTCACTATAAAAATTAGTGATAACAATATTTCCTACTAGGTAATTGAAACAAAGCCAATTGTAGGTTCTGATTTTAATCAAAATTCGTATGATGAAGATAATAAAACAATTGTCACACATTTGAATAACGTAGTTACAGAGTCTGATTAGCTCATTCTAATAACCGCTTATTTTTCAGGAGACAAGCACGAGAAATATGACTATATATGCGAGGATTGAGACTTGAATACTTTGTCTTTTCTTTTTGTGAAGAGTGCTTGTTTTCTCTTTTTATTTCATTTTTGTTCCGTAAATGTTTGAACCAAGGTGTGTCGTGGTATTTGATTCAACACAATATTCATTTCATTTTATGATTTTACTTATATGAACTTTGGCTCATGGTTAGTGGGTATCATGTTAAGGCATCCCGAGCACAAGAGATTGTAAATCAGGTCATGAGGTTTCCTTCCTATTAGAATCTCGACTCTCTTTTGGAGATCGTATTAGCCTTCTTTTTTGTCTTCGCTCAACTTGGGACGTGACAAGTAATTTATTAAAAAATTCGACATACTAGCAAAATAATTACAAATCGAGTTCATTATATATAAATAAAATGATATAAAGATGAGGAATCAATACTTCTATATTGTTTTATTGGTGGTCGAGGAGAAGCTCGCCAATTTTACTCTATTACTTCTTTCGAAGCCGCCGGTTAGCCACTCATGCGATGGTGATCCGCAGTCGTATTCTCTGTTTATTTGTGAACGATATGTCGAGATAGTAGCATTGTAATCTTGTTCAGCATACTGAAAATGTCAAGCACTTGAATATATAAATAACAAATACAATTTTAATTTAACAAATTAAGCCTCAAATATAATATTATCTTACGACAACTTTTGAAGAAAACTCTCCCATTGCAACGTCCGACATGGTTTTCGATCTCACTGCTTCAATCTTCATAGATAAAAACTGAACATAACAATGTTTTAAATACATGTTCCAATCTTACACTCACTAGTCCTAAGGTGAGATAAATAGATTTAATTATACCTCAACCTGACGTTGTAGAGATTGAATGTAATTGATTATCTCGTCGAGAACAACTGCTTTCCCAATAACCTGAATCAAAACTAGTTTTGTAAGATTAAAAGTATCTTAATTATAAGATTAAATTAATTAACCCGAAGAAGAAACCTTATTACACCCTGGAACTATGTCCTGGAGAATCTTCATTCTCTCGCTTATCTTTTCACGTCTAGCCTGTCCATCAGAAAAGAAAATATTAAGATAATTCATACTCGAAAGAGGAAAACCCAAATTCAAAGTTCAAGAAAAATTATTAAGAAAATGAACATTTATGATGCAAATGTAATGTGATGAAACTAAAATACAAGAATGGGCCATCAACATCAACATCAACATCAACTTGATTTGATTTTTCTGATAATTCGTAGTTTAATTTCACCAAATTCGTCACATCGCGATCTTTTTTGAGGGGTGCCAAATGAAATTCAAGTCTTATTTAATGGATTAAGATTAATATAGAAGAATTAAGATTGCTAATTACTCTCTCGGCTAAACTGTGACTATCAGTAGCTTGCCCCCTTCTCGCTCGAACGTGGATGTAATCTTTCTTCGCTGTTTCGTCTCCCTCTTCCTTCGATCCTGATTTCTTATTCCGTTTTCCATTACTGCAGCTCTGCTTCAAGTGATTAAGAAAGTTCTTTAGCACTCAAGACGTGATTAAGCTAAAATTCGTGCAGTAATTAAGTAGAATAATGCTTACCGGGCCCTTGGAAGACTCTTCCTGTCCGCCTCCTCGCTTTCTGCAACCGCCATTGACAGGTAATTGCTCGAAGCTGGCCGAATCTGCAGTCGAAACGTCCCAAATCATGCTCGAGCTCCTCCCAAAACAAGGAGTTCTTATGTTTAATCCTCCTCCAGATTTTTCAATAGCGCCGTTGATAGGAAGGTTCCAGATCTCCGATAGATTGTAACACTCCGAATTAGAATTCGATCTCTGAAAATGCCTCTGGTTCACTGATAGCGGATCCATTTCAACTGGATTCAACTTCAAATCCTCTTTTCCAGCGTGAATCTCCAAAATGCATAATCAGAATCGCCCCGCTCCACCACTCGTCCTCATCGGCTCCGACTTATCGTGTGCAACTCTTGAGTATGTCTACAGTAGTTTAAGACCGTCTGATTCTCTTCTCTGCAACTTCCTCTATCGTGATGAGATCCCACGATTCAGCAGTACTTATAGGATTAATTGATTAACTCATGGTTGAATTGATTATGATGAACAGTCCTTCACCCATCGAGATTTTTAAATTTAAGAAAAGTTCCATTCAGACTCTATCAGATCATTTGTCATTGAATCTTTATCGTTATTTTTTATTCAATCATATCATATCGTATATGTCGTTTGTAATTCAAATCATTCCGTTTAATTTTTTATTAAATTGATCGCATGCAAAATACGTGATCTTCTTTTTTATATTTAAAAATTATAAAGTTATAAATTAATTTTAAAAAAATAATGAACAATATTCAATTTAATTAAAATTTTTACCACATTATTAGAAAATGACGAAAATTTTCGAATTATCTTCGCGTAATTTGTTAAATATATAGTAAAAACTTCAACTAAATTGAATATCATTTGTTATTTTTTTAAAATTAATTTATAACTTTATAATTTTTAAAATTTTTAAATATAAAAAAGAAGATCACGTACTCTGTACGTAATTAATTTAACAAAAAATTAAATGTAAATGTATGAATTGCAAACGGCGTATACAATAAGTAACGCTATAGACCAAATGACCTCATACGATAAAGTCTAAATTGAATTTTTCTTTTAAATTTATTATTTGTATGATCTAAATATATTAAACAATAATATTATATTCTTTTAAAAAAATTTGACATGTCAAAAAATAATTACTATAATTAAAATATAATAAATTTTATATTTATAAGTTATTACATTTATTATATTAATTATTAGTGGATTCGTCAATCAATTTTTAAAGAGATTAACGTAATTTTATTTTATATTAAAACCATATTAATAATAATATATGTCATTATTTTTCAAATAAAATAATTAAAAAAATAATATTCTTCTCAAAAATAATATTTTTCCCTTTTCATCCACGTTCATGCTCCTATGGACAAGAATCTTATATAAAATCTTAGCTATTTTCTTGAATTGATTTAATTTACACCACCCATCTTAGCTTTTAAGGTAAAACAATGTTATTAGGTTTAAAACGACATCATTACTTGTCGCATTTCATTAGGCGAAATTATTTTTTTCCATAAAATTACTCGATATATTAGACTAATTAACAAGTGATTATATTAGTGTCTCACCTCAAAACTAAAAAAATCCTCGTTACAATATAAACGATGTTTCTTGGGATATCAAAGCTATTTTCATTGAAGATCGTTTATTCATTTTGAAACACGAGGCTAATTGACGGATCGAGAAAAGTGGAAACCCTAATTTTTAGTGGATGCAAAACACAAGCCATTGAGTTGCATAATAAAAGTTAAGTTAGTGTTATTATGAATGCCAAATATAGGCGAGGCACTCATAATCTATCACTAAAAAGACAGCCAGCTAGCTTCTCTATCAACATATATCAAGCTCTAAGAATTTAAACACGTGCTAATTAAAAACATATTTACCCACGTGCTGATTAGGACTGTTATCAATTTCAACTTGTTACGTGACGTCCAATCAGAATTTCAAAACGTGATGGAAATCGGGAGCTTTAAATCTGCCACGCCACACTAGACGTTGATGGGGCTTGATCATCTCATCATGCTGGTTTATGATGACCGTCCATTTGTGTTGCAAAGCAACACGTGGTAAATTTCATGATCTCACTCTCACCGTTGCTTGTGGACTACAAATTAGGACATTGATGAACATCTCACGTTGTAATTTACTCCTTAACCAGTTCATGTGTTTGGTTGTCTGTTTTGCTTTGTTATCTTGTGGTTAGCTCTCAACACCCTCTTTAAATTTCGTTGTCAAAGAAGAAAACTAGTTTGAACCCGCGTTTGATCGCAATAAATCAAATGTATTTATCAAATTAATATTATATTACATATTTGATTATACTCGTAAATTTTATCTTATATGAATTTCGAAAACAAGAAGAATGTCAATATTTTTATTGTTAACGTGTTTGGTTATTGAATATAACTTTACCATTACATAATCGGTTAAATCTATTATGTGAACTACACATGGTAGATTTTTTTAATAAATATAATTCTAAGAAATCTCGTTTGTTCTACTTTCTAAAGATAATGATTGCTCGATCGTTTTATTTTGCATGTGCTACAATTCTTTTAGATTTAACTATAAAATATAATTCAATTGTCTATCATGTTTGCAAGTATGTAGTAATTGTTGATTTTAAGATCTTCAAGGTGGATTATCGATGTTTATAACACTGTTAACGGGCATACTGTATGCATCATGAAAAAAAATTTAACATAAACATAAATGAATCATTGTTATAATTATTAATTACATGTGTTAAAATATTTTATTTTAAATTTAATATAAAGGGTTAAAAAATTATATCTTTCTAGCTAACTTTGCAGGGATACAGAGTCGAGAAACTTTGATAACAATCTCCTCAAACTTTAAGTCTTTGATCTACTCCGTCAATTTTTATCACCTTGAATAACCACATGTGAGCATGATGAACACAACAAGATTTCACTCAATATATGATAAATCGTATTTTCAGTACATAAAATGATTTATTTATATTAGAAAACAATCTCTAAAACCAACACGAAAGACTTACAGATTTACTTTCAAAATTGAGTATACAATTTCAACAGTCACTTAACTAATGAGGTTGTTACCTCTAATTTAAAGAAAAATAATTTTGTAATGATCATCATAACATTTAAAGAAAATCAATATGAAATTAACCTCTTATTTTAGTTGAAAATAATTTTATAATGTTCATTAGCATAGTTAAAATAAAACCATAACAGAAATCAAAATCAATTTGCCGTCACAACACTTAGAACCATGACAATATCTTAAATGACATAATTCATTTTTAAAAATAATTTTATGAGTTTGTTAATTAATTGAATAATTAATAATTTAATTATTTCATTTAAAAAAATATTAAAAAAAATATTAATTATAACAACTTGTTGTACATGTCTTATTAGTTTGATAATTAATTAAGTAATCAATAACTTAATTATTTCGCTAATGAAAAATAACAAATTTATTATTGTGTATTAAACAATTAATTTGTAATTAATTATTTAATTTTTTTATTATTCGAATAATAATAGAATGTAACGAATAGACTAATAGATTTATAGTTTTAAGCCTCAATAAATTTTATTAATTGATATAAATTTTTTATATCAATTTATGCAATTATTAACTCTAAAGTAATTCACTTGAATATTTAAAGTTACACTTTTAAAACTATATAGCATATTTACTCGTCAAAATAATGTTCATTAATATAGTCATACATATATATTAACTCTCTATTTAAATTCATAATAGTATTTTGTTTATAATTCGTTTACTTCTCATATTACATCGTTATTCTTGACTACTATTAGTTGTTGATTGAATAATTAATGTTTAATGATTATGAATTATATACTAATTATTCAATCATTGAACTAATAAATAAGGAAATCTATACAAATAGATTTCATTGTATCGATGTTAAATTTTTCATTTATTCATTTTATTTCATTCTCAAAATAAAATGTATATGAATTGTAACTCGCACCAAATTTACCAAAGTAAATCAAGAATAAAATAAAATAAAATAAGAGTTTGTTAAATATAAAGAAGTAAGATGATGATCAAGATAAAATTAGTTTTTTATATTTAATATAAATTATTAGAAAAATATAAATTTTATTAATTCAGTTCAATATAATCATATTTTATAAAACATATTTATTTTAATATGCAGTTGAGATATCATTATACATTTTAATGAAAAGAACTATTTTATTGACTATGAATTACTCGAAGATTTCATACCTCAAATATAAATCATAGATTTATTTACGTTGTTACTCTTTATATTTTATTTCACATATATACAAAATATATGTCAATATAAATTTACATAAATAACTAGGAAATTTTTTATAAATTTTATTAAATAAAATCTAAAATGCAAACATAATATTTCTCAATATAAATTTGTTCATATGTTACAAACACTATTCTATTACATTTACTTGTTAGCACATAATTTCGAACAATAATTAGAAAAAAGTTTTGTCACGTGCATGTCACATTATATATAGAATAAATTAAATAAAAGATAAAAGTATATTTGATGGTAGCCAAAAAATTAAAAAAGTCTATTTTGTTGAAAAAATTCAAGATATCCGTTGGAAATGACTCATATGATTAATGTTTAAATTGCACTTTATCTAAATTTTGATATAAAATGAATTGATTAAAATATAAAATTAACAAGGTAACGATATCATAATATTTTTTGAAAAAAGAACACTTAAAATGTGACCATATAAACCTTGAGTATAGGTTAACGATAATTTTAAAAGAAGCACTGATTGTGTATGTGTCCTCGTGTCTTTAACAAAAGGTCATCTTCTCGTGAGTGCGATAAGCTTGTTCAACTAGTCAATCATCTTGTTGGAAATTATATTAGGTCTTTCGACTCTTTGCAGAAAATGATCTCTTTGTCATTTTTCTCTCCAGATAAGATTCAATACCGATACATATACATCTTTTGACTGACTATAGTTTACAAACTCTAAAATCCAACACATCTAGGAATAATTCAGATTAGGTCGAGATTAAAGGATTTCAATGAATTCCAAAAGGAGATTTGAAGGATAAGTGACATCATTCCGGGTGTTGCCCCTTCTTCAAACTCTCACAAACTGCTGTGTGGGTTGGACTAATCAAGTTCTTGTTTCAGACCTTGAAGTAGTGAAGCTTATCTTCACCAATTTTCAATGAATTCCAAAGACCAGTTCCTACCAATCCTCTTTCCAAGTTCTTGATAACTAGCCTGGTTACCCATAAATGAGAGAAATGGGCTAAACACAGAAAGAAATGGGCTAAAGTTTCTTTATTTGTGCAACTTGGGACTAGTGTGGGTAGGAAAGATGTCAAGCAGGTCCATTTCTGTTTAACCTGGGGACCCACTTCCAAACTTCTTTAAATTGGAGTTTCCTAAAGGTAATTCTACGAGTTTGGAGTAATTCGAGTTCTGATATCGAAATCAAAGATGAGTAGTATTTTGATGTTCTTTCATTTCTAGTTTTAT
Source organism: Begonia peltatifolia (assembly GCA_022433055.1). Lineage (NCBI taxonomy): Eukaryota > Viridiplantae > Streptophyta > Magnoliopsida > Cucurbitales > Begoniaceae > Begonia > Begonia peltatifolia. The sequence goes on along the minus strand of CM039527.1, from coordinate 13,864,191 downwards.
TTTCAAAATTTCTCGATTTTAAATTGAAAATTGATTTATGATTGAATACCTCTTGATTGGAGAATTTTACATCGAAAAATTTAGATTCGAAATTTATGGTGGTGGACACTCCTGTGGTCGGTCGTTTTGTGTAAACATGCAATTCAGAAGGTTGACTAGGACGTATTTTGTAACCATTTTCTAAAGTTGATTAAAGTTATCTGTGGTTCTTTGAGTGTCATTGTTGTTATTTTATATGACTATTGCATTTTGATTGAGATTTCATATTATTTAGTAGTTATCTATTTTATACATTCACTACACTAATAGTGAAAGATGTGTGAGGGTTGGTGACCGACTCAATTTTTTATCGAAAATTTCATATTATTCAATTGTGCCCTATTTTATGTTAAAACCACAAAACTAGTAGAAGGTTTTGTCATTCACTCAACCAAATGTTTTCCATTCAAATGTTTTTATATAAGATATCGTAAATTGCCATGACCACTTATTCTTTCATTCGTTGTATATAGACGTTAATTCATATTGAGTTCAGCTGACTCATCTCAACGACAATCCTTTTCAGATTTTAGTTAAAGAAAGTTAAAGCAGTCGACGCAGGAGAAGACTCGATAACTTTATTTTCTTTAGTAGTTTCATTTTCTTTAGAAATTGAGAAGACTAGAGATTTGTCAACGCTTTATATTTTCGCTTGAATTTCTTTGTTATTTTCTTATTTTGCATAGTTTATTGAATTTATATTATCACTTTATCTTTGATATCACATTTGGATTTTCAGTTTAGCTCAATGTTATTGACTACTGACTTTTCATCTTTACAAATCTTTTGGTGTTGAAATTAATTTATTAAGATCAAATTTGAACGGTTTTGTCCTCACATAGGTTGTCTCATTTCTCGTTTTTATCAGGTCCCTTGTAAGTTGTGCGAGAGTTTGACATAAACTATATTTTGGTAGAGAGTTTGGATTTTGCCCCTATAATTTGGAAGATAATGTACAAATATATCTTACTACATTAAAAGTACTGATTTTTATATTTTTCTTCCAAGGTTTTCATTTATTTTATTGATATTTTGTTAATTATTATTTTAACCTTAAAATATAATATATTTATACATTATTTTTTTTCATATCTCAACATTGTTTTTAATGTATTTTATTTTTCATTTATATATTATCCCTTTTAATGCAATTTAGTTTTTATACACATTTTATATGATCTCTTCATGTATATTTAAAAAAAAAAAAAATCTCTCAAGGCATTTCATTTCTTATATCTATTTTATCTTTTTTTTTTTAATGCATTTCATTTTGTATTTCTATCATTTTTTGATTTTTTATGGATCTTTTTAAATTTATTTTATTTATTTTTATCCATTATATCTCTATTTATTTTAATACATTTTTATATTTTACCTTTTAATTTTAATATATTAGATTTTAATTTTATTTAATATTTGTTCGTAAAAAAATGCAAAGAGTCTTCATTTTAACATTTTGTTTATGATTTTTTTAAAAAAAATTTCATCTTCACCAACTAAAAAAATATAGAAAGTTAAATCAGGACATCGATATCGATTTTTTTTTTTTACTCTCTCTCTCGAACTTTACCATGCTATGTTTTTGCATCTGGTCTCATTTTCTATTTGACATTTGTATTTTATCTTCAGTTTGATTTTTCATCTTTATTGCCACGGTATGACACTATTAAATTTCTTCGTTATATTCATCTCGTATTATAATGACATGTCTCGATTGACTGAATTTTTTAAAGAATCAACATTTTTTTTATATATGGATTTTCACAACACATATTGTGTTACGAGATCAATTGTTCTTTTCTACATCTTAAAAGAAAAAGAAAAAGAAATTAAATATTAGAGTAAGAAAACAACATTAAATTCATACCTATTTAAGAGAAGTGGAAAATGTATACAAGAAGTTAGAGAAAACAAAGGGACTACTTAATAGTGAAGCGTAGAGTTGTACACTACTGCCTTCCCCCTCCGCAGTTGTTTCCTACGACCACAAGAAGACATGTTTATTAATTATATAAGAAGTCATTTTTGTGTTGAAAATGACTATGAACTGAAAGAAATTATATGTCATAGTAGATATAATACACTAAAGTTGACGATAATTTCATTTAATTTTTCTTTTGTAGAAAGAACATATCCCGCTCCTCGAAAGTGGATGCATGGCAAAGGGCGTATGACAATACAATTTGGTTGTTGTTACACTTTTGTGGTGGTATGTTTATTCCATTTTTTGTACTCATTCCGTATCATTCAACTAAAAAGAAAATAGACTACAATTTTCAAACTAGTTAGTTGTATCTTCTTATCAACATGACAATAAAAGAAACCCACTAGGTATAATGCGCGACAAAGAGATTGATTTACTTCCTCTGTTGTTTAAGAAGATGATTAAGAGGATGATTCGATAGCGTATTCTACCTGTTGGTATTGTTCTTGATAATTACATAGTGGATATATATAACCAAGGTGACTGCATCCTCCACACATCTACCACCACGACTTTATTCGGCCATTTTGCACTATCTCCTTCATAGTTGAATGCAATATAACTTTTGGTACAAATCTAAAAGGGGTCAATCCAAGAGAGGACATTGGGCAAATTTCCATTCCTTTGCTTCTCGGGTAAATCAAAACTCTTACATTTTCCCTACTTCACTCAACATTTTTTGCTTTTTTTTTTTTTTTACATTTTGCGTTTTATTGCTCTTTCGGTTCCGCACTTATTTTAAACGGTGACGGGGCTAACATTGCAAAAATGTATTCCTAGACTTCCACAAAAAATGTTTGCGAATTTCTTCAAAGTAAAACGTGATTCTAATCTTATTTATACTTTCATCATTTGTTTAATTTATCCATCCGCCATCTGCACTTAGAATGGACTAGTATTTAAAAAAAAAAAAAAATATTTTATCAAAATATAATATTTTCTGTAAATCTTCAAAATTTGAAAAAGGGTCTTTTTAAAAAAAAATCATAAAATTTGGTTTTTTTTTTAAAAAACCCGTAAACTTTATTATTTACAAAAAAAATCAAAAACTATCATAAATCTGCAAAATTATCCTTCCTGGCCGGCCGGTGGGTGGACAGACTCGTGGAGGCCGGCCGGTTCACTTGAACCGACCGGCCTCTATTATTTTTATCCGAAAAAATTAAAGAGGCCAGCCGGTTCAGTTGAACCGGCCGGCCTCTAATATATTTAATAAAAAAATAAAATGGAGGCCGGCCGGTTCGATTGAATCGGCTGGCCTCGAATAAAAAATTAAAAAAATATATAGGGAGGCCGGCCGGTTCATTTGAACCGGCCGGCCTCCACGGGTCTGTCCACCCACCGGCCGGCCAGGAAGGGTAATTTTGCAAATTTATGATAGTTTTTGATTTTTTTGGTGAACAGTAAAGTTTACGGGTTTTTAAAAAAAAAAACCAAACTTTATGGTTTTTTTTAAAAAGACCCTTTGAAAAATTATATTGTAATGACGGTGGTGATACCACCCCGTCTCTGAAGTGCAGGAGGAAGAAGACGTCTAAGCGATGGCGGGAAATGAAGACTGAATTCGTGAAAGCGTAAGAACAGGGGAAGGGGAAGTGGAAGAGTCGGAGAGAAAATGGAGCTGCTTAAACTGTCCAAATTCAAGCTTCAACTCCGAGCCTTAATCGCCGAAGTGCGAGATCTCCGAGTAAGATTGATTTATCACTGTCACTGACTTCTTTTTTTCTCTCTAACTGCCGACGTTTCAATTTCGCAGGAAAGAGAACGCTCAGCAAGTGAAAAAATTCTGTTTCTAGATCAGGTTACGCTGAATTAATGTTCTATTCTCTCTAGTCACAACTTTTGGTTACGGTTTTGAATTTGTGCGCTCAATCGTGGCTCGTAAATGTAGAATAAAAAGCATACCGAGGATGAATATTGTAGGAAGTTCCAGGAATTAGAGACAGAGTTAGCTTCCTCAAACGATCTTAAGCAAAAACTGCAGAGAAAGGTCTGCGATATTTCCTTGTCAATTCAACTAAATTTCAATCAATAGCTCGCTAGATTTCCCATCAAATGAAAATTCTCCTCTGTTATATGTACAAACTTTTTGTTTTAGGTAACCTACCTACAAAATGACAATGCTTTGCTCGAAAGCAAACAAAATGAATTGAAAGCAACGATAAATAGTCTCCTTCAGTCTAGAGAAAGTTTCATAAATGCTTATGAGGTTTGCAGACTTTAAATTTCTCCAGTTTATAATAGTTCTTTGGACTAATGACTTATGACTAAACCAATCTATTATTTTGTGGACAGTTTATTTTAAGGGAATCTGTAATCATACTTATTGTGCTTTAAATTGGATTAGCCATGAAAATATTTGGAAATACAGATGACAATGTGGTGAAAGCCACACCGTAATTTCTTAAACTATTTTCTTGAGCAAAAAGAGAGAAAATAATCACATCAGACAACTCTGCATCTATTTTCAGTGTTTAATCGATTCCGAATGATATGAAAACTGACTTATTATTCTTGGAGGTATGTGAAAATTTGTATGTATGTTATGTCATGAAACCATACTCCAAGGTGTCATTTAAGAAGTTTATGACCATCTAGGAAGGTACTGTCCGTTATTATGTGAGTTTTCATAGTCCTCCAGAACTGATTTCAAATTTGTAATAACGTAGGGACAATCCAATTTTTTTCTGAAAGGAGTTATTTTTTATCTATATTTTTGTACTATATTCTCCTACTCTTAAGCCATTGAACTTCTCTACAACATATATTATGTAACCGTTGGAAATGTCACCATAATTCTAAGTATAGTCGTGCTAAGTTTGTATTTTAAGGTATTGTATTTAGTGAGTATGTTTGCTGTTTGCTTATTCACATCCAGGAATCCTTTTACGAAGCAAAACGCTTAATTGAAGCCAGAGATAGAAAACTCACCATTTTATCTGAGAAGATAGACTCTTTTGCGACTCTGTTTGAGTCTATCGAAAAGGAAGCATTATCTGTCAAGCGAGTGGTGGATAATGTACAACACCTTGTGAGTGAAAAAGAGGGAGTAGGCAAGTTATTTATTCAATCTAATCAATTAAGTTCGTTGGGAAGATGGGTGTACTCCTATTTAATCTTTTTTGCTTTTCAGTGACTGGCTTAAGGAGCAAATTGGATCAGGTGTCTGCATTTGAAAAGTTATTTATAGGTAAATTAATTTTTTACTAACTTGAATGCGAGTTCTTTTCTCTGAACTCTATAAATATTAGAGTTTACAGGTCACTAATATAAGGCCATTTAACATTGATTTAGCTTTAATGACAGCAATACATATAGTTCGTTACAAGGTTTACTTGGTGAGTGATGTTCAGAATATTTTCAATATAATCATTGAATTAACTAATTAAAATTGTAGAAATCAGAATCATAATCGATATACGTTTTTGAATACTGCATTTAAACATTGTAATGGCTTTGAACTTTCAGTTCAGAATTTATTTTCTGTTGCTGTCTTTTGCAGAAAAGATCTCTGCGCTTGAAGACAAGCTAAAAGATAATGAAGAAGAGTTTTTTAGAAAGAACAATAACATTTCAAAGCTAGAAGCACAGTTGGAAGCAGCAGCCATCAGAAACAACCACCAAACTCAGACACAAGAAATATCCATGCAATTATATAGATTTCTCTTCTTTTAATTTCAGAGTCCTTATGACTAATTATCAAGGGTTTGCCTTAACCAATCTCACCTTCAGAAAATGCTGTCAACGAAGGATGTGATTATAAGTAATTTAATTTCGGAGAAAAAGGTAGGTGTTCAGGAAGTTGCTTATTTCATAATCTGCTGGCCAGTTTCCTTTGATGCTATTTTTTGTTTCTCTTTCATTTTGTCAAGGCATTGCAGAGGGACATGCTGACTTTAAGGATTATTTTACAGAAGATCCAGGGCAACATTGCAGCCTTGAATGGGGTCGGAAAATATATTAACTTTCAGCCTATTAAAAATGAAAAGAACCTTAAGCCAACATAACAGATGGCATGTTATGAACGGATAATCTTTTAATTTGATGGCTAGAATTTTCATAATTCAACATCAATTGATCAGCCAAGTTAAATATGTTTTACATGCTAATCAATACACAACCTTACTCTGTAAACTTTTCACTGGAGGCCTTTCCTTCAAATCATCGTGGTAGATGTCGCCATAATTTACTTTATAGTCTGAAAAATATCTTGTTTTTACGCCAGGAACAAAGATCTTTGATGATGGAGGACCATGGCGGATGTGATTTGGTTAACAATGAGGTAAATAGAAGGTAAATCTGAACATACTCTATTGTTGACGAATTTGAAGCTGGTGACCTTTTATATTCATTTGTCTGTTGGGTTCTTAGGCATGATTGTGTCCATATCATATCATGAGGATGGGAAAAAGGTTTTCATCAGCATACAACTTAAAACAATCACTAATAAAATTTAAAACTTTGTTTCTGCTCTGCACAAATTGTTGCCTAAAGACTTCGTGTAGTGTTTCTGCACAAATTGTTGCCCAAAGACTTCTTGTTCCTTGAAGTCAGAATTGTATGAAGAGGACAGTGATACAATGTTTCTCTATAACCTAAAAAGTAAATTGCATGTATATTTCAGTAGCTGAACCTTTTTCTGTTAAAAGTTATCTTATTTCTTAACATGGAACATAAATTTCCTGCTTTAGCAGAATAAAGGATGAAGTCCCTAAGAGTAGAGGAAAGTCTCCAAATAGAGCCTGTGAAACAGGTGCAGGAAATCCAGCTTTACTTTGTTTCATCATAATATTATACAACTTATTAAGCATATTTCCCTTGTTTCAATGATCATGTGACTGCTACATATACAGCCTACAGGAGTATGTTTTCCTGGGAAATCTGAAGATTGAGAAAAAAAGAAAAAAGAAAAAACTGACCATTCATTCAGAAGAGTCTTTTATTGCTGACAACAATAATGAAAGATCTCACTCCATTATATTTGTCTCTCATGCAATGCCCTGCACAAACTGTTAAAGGCTCCCATTGTGAACCTGAAAAATCATCTACACTTTTCATTCTCCATAAAATTCCTAAATTTACACGGGATACACATAGAGCATTTGTGCAGGAGGTCTATATTTACGCATTATCCTTATTTTAATGTCTTTACCAGAAATTTTTTTCCTGTATATTTATTTTACAAAAATGGGCTACAATTTCATACGTAACTTCCTCATTTCCTCTTGGGGATGTATGTAAATGCAGATTCACCTCACTGCCAAGAATGTACTTCCGTTGGTATTTCGTTGCCAGAGGACAATTATAATGGATCCATTGCACAAGAGGCAAGTCAATTATTTTGCAGTGAGATTTGGAGGAGTGTCAACTTCATTTATCTATATTGTATACGGCAATACTAATGACTAAACTCTCGACATCTCATTGAAGTTTTCCTCTTCTGGGCTACAGTTAGTGTTTGAACCTTCTCACTTGGTATCTCATAGCATTTCTGTAAAGGATGAGAAGGTATTAAGAACTGTTATCCTGATATTAATTTGGTTCTTAAGATCTATAGCATTTATTCAGGCTCAAAATATCAATTTCTAAGAAAATAATAATGTGACTCGACACTTGACAGTAGGCATGTCGTCACAATTCAGGCTCAATTGTAAACTCCCTTTTTTTCATAGGAAGACGAGATAGTGTCGCTACACCCATTCGATTATGGAAGCTCGACTACCCACACCGAAATCTCATGAGCTCCAGGTTGTTCTTTGTGTAATTACTTACTTTCTTTTTCCATTGCTACGATCTATTTGTTCTTTGGTTCTATTACAATGATGGGAATAGCTATTTAGTCGGTTAAATTCGTGATTAATTTCTGGAGGGAAAGAATGATATATTTTTTAAGGTCCATATGGTGAGGTGATGTCCCCATTTATCCTTTTAGTGGTCAGTTTTAACGTTGTCGTTTATGAACGGAACCTTCTTTTTGGTGAGCCATCATTTTCATTCTATAGGCTAATTTTCATTAGTTTCCAATTTGATGAGATGCTTAAATGTGTAAGTGTATCCCATTTTCTATATGCTCTCGGCTCTTCGTGCAATGGAGGATCATTTGCATTGACCAAGGACTATTTTACTTGATTTTGGTGGCCTAGTCTAACCAATAGCTGGCTTGTAGTTTTTTATTAGGCTTCTAGACTCCAATGATAATAAGGTGAAACTGCAAAATGCTAACACACTTGTCTTAAGCATTTAAGGGTCATGCTGGTGGTTGGATGTAAAATTTGTCTGACCAAGTTAAAAATAATGTCCTCGGATCTTCTGCTCATTGTCCCTTTTGGCTGGTCAAAGTTGGCTGGACAGTCAAGGAGCAGATCTGAATTGCCCAGACAGTTGTGATGGTCGATAAACACAATATTAAATAAGTCCCAAGTTTTTTCATATTCGTAGGGTTGAATGTTGAAAAATGTAAAGTAGCATTGGGTAGGCAGGGGAGGTTTAGGGAAGAAACGATAATCAATTGGTTGCCCAACGAATTAGGTTTGTTGTGTTAGAGTTATTTTTTTTCGAATCAAGTTGGGTGAGATTGATATTTAAAAGTCATGCTAATCGGTAACTTACCTTTTCTCGGGAACGCTCAAACCCAAATGAAGTCACTTCATCTTAATGCTATTCTATCATAGACCAAAAGAAATTTAATACCTCCAACAGACAGCTATCAACTTTTTTCTGTTTCTTGTCTACCAATCTTGTGAAACATGAGGCTAATTGTCTCTTATTTTGGTTGTTTTTTTGTTACTATGTCTCAAACAATTGGTTACCAATACGTTGTTGGAGTAGTTGGACTGCTCCTTTCTTTTAGTTTTACTAAATTCCTTTCCAAAAACCCAGGTGGGAGCTAGGTTGGTGAGCCAAGTTTACCGTGAACGGTACGTTTATCTTTTCTCTAAGCTGCATTTATTGGTTCATTTGACCTGATTTTCTCCCTGCTCATTCATTTAAAATTTTACCTTTTTGGTCATAGAGACTTAGATATAACACTGTAACTCCTGACCACTGTTAAATTTAAGTTACATTACATGGATTGAGACCCTGAGTATATGATTTTGGGAACTCAAAACTTAACAATTGGGTGCCTGAAAATTTCAAGTCTTGGCGCTTTTCTGAACCTAGGTTGTATATTTCATATGATTGTATGAAAGTTTCCTCAAATTTACACGGATTAATAGGACTAACAAATTTTGTACTAGGGCGATCACTCCCGGATTTTATTTGATTTTGGCATATGCTAGAACCAAACCAACCAAAAATGAAAACCCATTAGGCAAGCGTTACCGTACTTGTTCCTCGATGGAACGAACTTAAACCGAACCAATGTTTTTGGACAATTCAACAGTTGACCATTTTAAAGACGGTTGTCGACTGAAAAGAGACCCGAGTTAAAATTCAATTTGGCATACAGCCGAATAGATTTTAGTTGGGTTCTATCGATTCCCAATGTCAATGATGTACCGGATATGGTAGGTTCACCTAAAATATAAGCAACAGTTACACTAATTAATTTTCAGGGGGTCGACTTCAATGCCTCATTCAAAACAGCGCAGCTTTTATCACAGTTACTGTCCACTGCAAAGAGCATAACACTAACGAAGATTTCACAAAGGTGTTTTAATTCACTATGTACACACACAACTGATTATAGTTTTATTTTTTGAACATATTTAAAATTTTTAAAGTAAAGGTACAAATATAATTTGTATCTGTATAGTTTGTTAATGTTGTCCTTTTTTTTTCTACAATGTACTTTGTCTATTTTTAATCTACAAATTAAGCAATGCATATTATAGGTTTTACATTACTGTTAGTCCATAATTTATAATGATTGGCTCTTAGTCTCATTCAATTATTGAGGTTAAATGTATATAAACTTGGAATTACCGTGGTCAACAGGGTGGTTGACAAGGAGTTGAGAATTAGGAAGCTGCTTTAATTTTGCATTTAAATAATTTTTTTACCCCGTGAATAGATAACAGTAGTTTTCATGTTCTAGTAGTGGAACTGAACCAAGGAATTCGGTTCAGTTCCACCAAACTCCAACTTGTTTGGTTCGATTTCGTCTGTACTGTTGTGAAACCGAAATTGACTGTCTAGTCCGACTTGATTCCACACCCAAACTAGATCAAACGGAATTTTGCCTAGCCTTGAAGACAAGAAACGTAAGAATTTGCAATATGGGTTGGAGTATTCAAGTATAAAAAAATATGATTTCTTGATGTAAATTAAAAATGGGTGACGAAGAAGAATAATGATTACGTGATGCCATTTTATTCAACAAAATATAAATGGTTTATTATATAGATAATATCACTGTCATCCTAGTTGTCAACTTTTCCAAATTATTGCCTTTGTGACTGCTTGATTTGAATATTGAATTGTCTTATAAAGATGGGACTTCCAAATATTAATAAATGTATAAAGAAGACATTATTATGGGCGGGAGTCCTATCTTCTTCATATAAATAATATGGCGTTACCCTTGAGAAAGAGTCTGCTTTATTGAAAGTAGCCATTGCAACAGGTGTAGAGGTGTCATTTAAGGCTTTGTTTTTGTACCAGAACTGGTCCTACCCTACCTTCTAGACTTTTAATGGCTGTGCTACCTTCTACAATACGTACGTGCTTGGATTTAGAGCTTTTGTTAATTGATTTCTTTTTAAATAGAATTATTGTGTTGCAAATCAGGACATAAATTGAGATTGTTGCGTGATGCGGAGTTTATTAGCTCTATCTCTATCTTTTCGTGCTGTGTTTGCTAGTATGACATGAAAGTCATAAGAGTAGCAGTTTTGGAGCAAGATTACTTGTTTGAATCTTAATATTATTGCTAAGATTGTCAATAGAATTCAAAGTTACTAGTCTAGCATGCTCTCTCGGACTTTCACTCTCCATTGCTGGGTGTAATTTAGGTCTTTAATTGGGAGGTCAATGGTCATTGATACTTTCAATTATTTTTTTTTTTACCAAAATTACCCTTTTGCTTTGAATAGTTGGCAAAATAGCTTGTCAATAGTAGAATTTGTCAAATGTCTTGTATTTTTAGTTTGTAATAGTCATTTTATTTTAGCTCATGCAAATACTCAATTTCGCAGGTAGATCTTCCTTGACCTTAATTTAGGAGATCAATTGATACTTTAAATTATTTTTTACTAAAAGCTTTTCTTGTACTTTAAATATCTCACGTTTTTCACTTGTAATGCTTATTTTAATTCATCCAAATTATCTTAACTCGCTCAATTTTACACTAACACTTAATTTTAAATATAAATCTTAGTTAGATAGTTTATTGAGTGGGAAATTGAGCTAAATCAAGATATCAAAGGTAAGTTAAAATTACCATTACAAGTGAAAAATACGAGACATTTGATAGAATTTTTACTAATGCATGTGCTGTTTTGTTGACAACCCAAAATACGCAAGTATTTTGCTTAAAAAAAAATTTATTATACCAATTGTGTTTATAAAACAATTATTTTATAGTATAGCTAGTAAGGTATGGGTCATACTGCAAGGAGTCTAAGAGCTTTGATAACATAGTACCTACCATAAGCAATAGATGTTATTGCCATTTTACTACTAATAAATTTTTTCGTATAACTTTCGTAGTTTAAGGTCAGGTAATAAAAGAGGGGGAGCACTACACGCTTAAACTAAATTAAAAAATATCAGTTTTCAATTATCATTAAATATAATAACTATTAAAATATTATCTCCTTTATTCTTGAATTAGTGCAATGCAAGCAATTAGATTCAGCAAGACTATTCTAAGAGAGAGGGTAGAAAATTATTTCCGTAATTTTATTTATTTGGAAAATCCAAAATGTCAGTGGCTAAGATCTTAACACGAAGCCTCCTCCAATTTGGAGAAGTTTTGGTTGAATGTACACCTTCGCGTGCCCTCATCAGATCTTACTTCCCATCAATCATCACCCCCAAATGTCACTCTCTCCCATCATTTATTTATTTTAATATTATGAACAACTTGCTATGTTCATATTACCAAGTCTTGGCCTTGCCACCCATTTTCTGATTCCACGCCGGTGACAAATAATTCAATTAATATTATAAGTTTCCCGTATTCATTTTTGGCATTACCTTTTTTTTTCGACTTAATTAATGTCGAGAATAAAATGTAATTTCAATTGTCATTACGTCTTTAATTGAAATTAAATGACATGGAGTCATGTTCAATAATAGAATAATGTTACTCGTACATTATGTACTTCTGTGTGTCGTTGAACCACGTAATTCTACCGAGTAATAAAATTAATAGTTGGAAAGTTAAGAACGGGAAAGCATGAAACGGACGTCGCCTTGAACAGGAAGAGTACGCACTGGCCCACCACTCTCTTTCTCTCTCTATCAAAGCATTGGAAATGGAGGTAAGAAAAGGCAGAAGGTAGACGAAGACCTCCCACACGGTTGGCCGGAATCAATCACATATCGCCACGTGGTCTAACGTTCTGCGCGAGTGGGTCCCGTCTACCACCTTAACTTGCCGTTAATGGCCGAAGACGAAATCGATCCCTGACGCTGTCAACTACTGCGGATCAACTGCCGTCACCCCCTGTTTTTTATTGACCCCTTTTTAGGATCCCTGGAAGAAACAAAAATGTAATGTAGTCTAGAGAAAGAAAGCCGGATTCTATCTCTCTCTCTCTCTCTCTCTCTCTCTCTCTCTTTTCCTCACTACAACCTCATTTCCTCGTTCTTGATTTATTTAGGTTGTAGTGGAGGTTGTAGTTGCAGAGGGGTTTTTGCTAGAGGGTGAGTTTTTTCTTTTTTTTCTTTTGTTTATACAGACAAGATGGGCGGCTGTGTTTCTAAACCAGAGGGTTGTTTGGGAGGGAAAAAGAGGACGGCAAAGATCAGAAATCAGAACAAAACGAGAAGCGATGTAGCTAGGGTGTCTTCTCGTATGTCCGATGAAAGATCGCGGGATATGATCGCCAAGGCTGCCGCAGCTGATCACCGCTCATTCAACAACCCCGCTTTTCAAGGTTCTCTCTTTTTCATGTATCTTCTCTTTCAAACGTAAAAAGAGACGTGGGTTTATGGTTTTTTTTATTTCTTGATTGATGGATTATTCGAGGACAATGGATTAGTCCTAAGCTGACTGCGTCAGTTAATCCAATTTTTCTTTTGATGGGTCAGTTTTAATAGAGAGCTGAAGTTCTTGGGTCATTGTAAATTCAATGGTTGGAGTGAAACATATGTCTTGTAAACATGTCTTGTAATCCGTGTAAGATTAGAAAGATTCGGATAAAGCAGCTTTACTTTCTATGAAAACAGGATTTCAAACGAGTTTTATCAATCGATCAGCCTTCTATGTCTTGGTTTCTCCACAAACAGTTTATTTTGTATTGTTTTTGCTTAGGAATCTTTGGATGATTTCAGTTTTTTCTTCTTTCATTTTTAATTCCTTTTTTTCTTTTTCCAATTAGCTAATAGTTGGATACGTAAGCGATAAAAATTATCTGCAATTTGCTCAAATTTCCCATCGAATGACAATCAGTTACTGAGTCTCGCTTAGTTTGATTTGAGGATGATTCCCTAACTCAGTGCCTTATTTTGTTTATTGAAGTTGATTGATTAGTCAAATGCTTTGGATGAACCCAGGTTTTCCATCTTCATCTTTAATTCAACCTTATTAGCAGATCATTTGATGTGTAAAACACAAGGACGTGCTCATCTGAAACTTGGTGAAGTTTGTCGTAGAACTCAGTTTGCCATATCTATCTAGTTAAGGGTATTGTTAGTAACCAAGTTCGAGTCATATATTTTCAAATGGAAGTTCGTCTTAAAAAATGAAAGTTCTCTTATGAGTTCTCAGAGCGGAGCAGTCATCTAACTTAGGTTCATTCTTGCTTTTTGTTTAGTAATGCACTATTGCATGATGGTAGTTCTTTGATTAAGGGATTTTTGGGCTCTTTTTCTTTCTTTATTAATCACGTTCTGAAGTGTTATGGACGATATCTATCACTTTTTGTTACGACACTCCGCATGTGTGTTTCCAATGTTCGGAAACTTTGAAAATTACTTCTTCAAAAGTCTTCAAACTGAAGAATTATTGTTCATAATTTCCCCCAAGTATTGCAATCTGAAGAGTTGGCCATGCTTTACATTCTGCTTGTGACCTTATTGATTTCTTAAGCTTTTTTTTTTTTGGGACAACACTCATTTAACGTTAATAAATAACTGATTAATATTATATTTTTTCATGCTTCCTTAGTTTCTTTCTTGAGATTGTGTGTCATGGTGTTAGGTCCGGGACCTTCTGAAGACGCTTGGTATGATTCACTCACATTATTTGATTCAGAAGGTGATGAAGATTACCACAGTCTGCCTGATGGTACCTTCTCGAACAAATTCTTGCTTCTATCATCATGAATGTTTTGATCATTATGTCAAACTTTGACCTAAGCTGTGTTTATTGCCAGATATGTCATCTCTGAGTGGCATTGAAGGTACTTCAATGCCGAGTACTTCATCCAATCACATTGACAATAATGCCAATCGACATAGTGTTTTTACGAATCATCTGCAGTCTTCTCACGGAGTTGGAAAGGATTTGCATGCTCGGGTATCGAATTTAGATGAATCTGATTCTCAAGATAAAGGCGAAACACATTTGAGTGAAGCAAGTAATGCTGTTTTCATCGACGAGATCGCATCCACTGTAGATGAAAGTTCAGGAAGGGGTGAATTGATTGATAACTGTGGAATTGTTCCTGGAAATTGCTTACCTTGTCTTGCATCTACTGTTCAAAATGCAGAGAAGAGAAGATCTCTAAGTTCTAGTCCTCCAAGTGGAAGGAAAAAAACTTCTTTGAAACTCTCATTCAAATGGAAAGAAGGACATGCTAATGCTGCTCTGTGTTAGTGTTTTGAGCTATCTCTGGCCTTTTTTTTTTATAATCTTCGGCATATTTGAAAGTTTTAGTTTATTAATCCAATTTTTCAGCCTTAAAATACTCTGCACATCCACTTGAAAACTGTGATGTTGAATTCTGGCAAATTCTACTTGGAACAGTCATTTGCTTTCTTTCGGGAGTGAAGTTAAAGGACATTAGGACCTTCATTCTTTATAGCACTTACTACAGAACTATTGTATTACTATGTAGAGGTTTTAATTGCTTCTTCTTATTTCCATTGTTCTTTTTCTTTCAGTTTCCTCGAAGACGCTTCTTCAAAGACCCATTGCAGGATCTCAAGTACCTTTTTGCCCACTAGACAAGAAAATGCAAGATTGTTGGTCACCAATCAATCCAAGTAGTTTCAAAGTTCGAGGAGTGAACTACCTCAGGTAAAATTTATATCATTTTTAACTTTTTATCAACTCATGTGAAGAGCAAGTAGTAGTTATAGAAACATTATTAGATTGTTCAGTGTTTTCCTATAGACACTTCGTTGAACTCAGGCTTTTGAGCATTTTATTGAGTACCAATAATAAAAGAGGTTAAGTTCATTGTTTTCTATCAAGGCATTCCAACTTAGCGAATAATCCCATCCATGACAGGGACAAAAAGAAGGATTTTGCTTCAAATTATTCTGCATACTATCCATTCGGCGTTGATGTATTCTTATCACCGAGGAAAGTTAATCACATAGCTCGATTCGTGGAACTTCCTTCAGTTGGTTTGTATGGAAAACTTCCGTCTATTCTTGTTGTAAATGTTCAGGTAACATCCTTGACACTTTTCTCTCTGTTTGTATGGCCCTTTGAATGCCTAATTATGCATAACATCTCTTCTTCAATATCTTTGTTACCTTTTTTCATTTGTTTTTAACTGTTCCTTTCCTTGAATTCTGCAGATTCCTTTGTATCCTGCTGCAATTTTCCAAGGGGAAACTGATGGAGAAGGAATGAGTTTTGTTCTCTACTTCAAGCTTTCTGAAAGTTATTCTAAAGAGCTCCCTTCTCATTTCCAAGATAATATCCGAGTATGGCTATTCGTTTTAAATTTTTTTTCTCAAAGTATTCGACAGCATTATTATTTGTGTTTTCTATTTACAAAAACATTTTGGAACAGAAAATAATTGATGACGAAATGGAAAAAATCAAAGGCTTTACAGCAGATACAATGGTTCCTTTTCGAGAAAGATTGAAGATATTGGGTCGTGTTGCCAACGTCGAAGATCTTCCCTTAAGTGCGGCAGAACGAAAACTTATGCAGGCCTACAATGAAAAACCTGTTCTTTCGCGTCCTCAACACGAGTTTTACATGGTACTTGCTGTTCCTCGTTTCAAACTTATGATATTTTTTGGTCCTATGTTTTGGATAAAGCCAATAAACCTTACAATTTCATAGTCTAACAAGTCTATATGTGCGTGCTTCTTCAATTATGATCTTGTCTGATGTAAAGATTTACAACTTTCCTGCAGGGAGAAAATTATTTGGAAATTGATTTGGACATGCACAGATTTAGCTACATATCTCGGAAGGGGTTCGAAGCGTTCCTAGACAGGCTCAAGAACTGCGTTTTGGACGTGGGTCTGACAATTCAGGCAAGTTTTCTAATCTTATGAAAGTAATAATAATACATGATTGATTGATAAACCTTGAAATGAAATGTTGTTGAAACAGGGGAACAAAGCTGAAGAGCTGCCTGAGCAAATATTGTGTTGTATAAGGTTAAATGGAATTGATTACTTGAAATACCAGCAAATTGGAATTGGACAAGAACCCTTTTGAACAAACCCATTGTTTTGATTTGGGGGCTTTGACACATTCTAACTTAAATTCAAAACAAAGAAGGTAATTGGAATTTACCATGTTTTGATTTGGTTATTCCTTCGACGCTACAGTGGATTCAAAGTTGAACTACAAGATCCCTGGGCCGACCTCTGCCCCGTATCGAATCCAAAATCCGACCGCGTATGTATTATGCACGCCTATGAAAATGTTGGCTAATCTTACTCCTCCCATTTTATTCAATTAGAGGTTATTGACAGTTGGTAACATGGATAATTTTTTTAAAATTATTATAAAAAAAACTAATTGAAAACTCCTGTTTTCTCGAGAGGATGCGGGAACAGTGGGATACCAGATATCCTGTCCCCATTTATCAGAGGGTATTGTGTAACTTCCCTTCAGGTTCTTTTCATTCCTTTCCTCTCTCTCCCTCCCTCTCCCTCTCTCCGAAATCTTCATTCATTAAAGCCAGGAATTGGCTTGGAGTGAAGATTTCGATTCTGAAGAGGCGGAGAAGGACCCGCCAGTAAGATGAAATGTGGCTGTTTGAGAAATTTTCCGTCGGAGTGCTAGATTTCAATTACGGCAAAGAAGGATTCTGAATGCTGTTTTTGAAACTTTGATCTTCGAAGGTACGTGCAAGTTCGAGTTTGTTTCGATTTGTCCCTTTAAATTGTTACTCTTTTGGGTTTCCAACGCGAGATTTTAATTTCAGTCCCGAATCTAGCCCAAAAAGGAATAAGTTATGTTCAACGATGCAATATTTTAAAATCCAAATTAAATAATAAATCTAACTATCAAATATTTATATCAAATCTAACGAACTTAACCAAATTATCAAACATCCAAATTAAATAAATACAATCATCTAATATTAAAATGAAATCTTAAAAACTTAAGTCAACTATCCAACATTAAAATAAAATCTATGAAATTAAATTCAACGTCTAAAATAAATTCAACTATCTAATATACAAACAAAATTCAACTATCTAACATTAAAATAAAATCCAATAAACTAAATCTAACATCCAAAATTAATCCAACTACTTAAAAAAAAAACAAACTAAAGAGTAAATTCAACTAAATAGTCAATTCTAATCCAAGTAATCAATTTCAAACCGTAATTGCACGAATTACAAACTATAAGTTTATAATTGCAACTATATCAAATCATCGATGTGTCATCTTCTTCAAACTTTTCATCGGTAGCGGAATCTGCAAAATGAAAATATTGAAAACATTAATTAATCATTAGAGATAAACATGTAAAACAAATATATATTAGAATGTTATAACCTTCTTCAATAATCGTGATAGTACTATCATCGAAATCATTATTAATGTTTTTAGAAATTTTAAAAGAATTGAATGTTTTAAGTTAACTTTGAGCGCATATAAGAGTTTCAACACTTTGGGGGGTTAAAGAACTACGAAAGACATTAAGAACATGATCACCATAACTAAAAGCATATTCTGACACCACCGTAGAAATTATAATGATCAATATATCTTTCGCAATTACACTCAAAACTCGATACTTATCAGAGTTTCTTTCCACCAAAATAATATGTCAGCACTCTCTGAAAGATTATTTAATTTCTCAGACAAATATTGATGAATCTTTGATATATTACTTTCATCATTTCTCTCAGAAGAATTTTCAAGATCATAAAACAAAGAGTACACTGCAGTTAAACGAATTTGCACCAAAACACTCATTGACTTTGGAAACCTTTGTTGACTATCACCGCTACGTTGATCTGATCTTCATTGGTTTTATCACTTTTATATTCGGTATATAACTTTTCAGTTATATCTTCCACCTCCTTTGAGTATTGTGCATCTCTTTCACTACCAAATAAAATAGCTAAGCAATACCGTAAAAATCTTGTTTTCCAACTTGTATCAAGAACAACAATAACATATACAAGCATGTTTATTTTTTCAAAAGATCACAAATATTTATTAAACTTCTTTTGCATCTCGATGGTCATTCTTCTTAGCGTCATATTATCACCATTAGCATATATTTCAATAACAATCTTCAAATTACAGAATTCACCTATGTACATATTTGATGTAATATGCAAAGAAACAAAAACATTAAGTGTTATAGTATCAAATGTCTCTAAGAATTTTATATACTTTCGAATGCATGATCAATCTTCAGTTGTGACCTGTGAATCTTCTCGTCCCATTTCATGCAAGAAAGAGCTATTATTCTCTGCTAATTTTTCAAAAATCGTTTCATACTTCTCAACATTTGCCAACAACAAATACGTAGAGTTCCAACGAGTAGAAACATCGAGCGACAAATTACCTTTACAAGTAATTTTAACCGCATCAACGCAAACTTTGAACAGTTGCAATCTTCCTTGGGAAGACTTTCTGTACTTAATAACTTTCGTACTTAGCAATGTCGTTAGAAAATGCATTGTCAACAGTTATGGTTGTAACATTTTCAATTTCCTAATTAAACAAATATTTTTAAACTTACTTACTAATAGATTCACCTTTATTGTTTGAAATCAAACAAAAATTCAATATCTTCTTTTACACATTCCACTTTTGATCAATATAATAACATGATAGCACCATGTAATTCAAATTTTGAATAGATGTCCAAGTGTCGGTGGTTAAACATACCTTTTATGATGTTGTCAAAAAATACTCTTTAACTTGCTTATTTCTTTCTAAAATATTTTGTAAATATCTATTGCAATTGTTCTTCTAGATGACATAATAAACTTGAAATTGAGACACATACAAAATGTTCTAAAACAAATTTCTTCAACCACTTTCAGTAGCAATTTATCCAAGATAATCATCTTTGCAAGAAATTCTTGAGCAGCTATTAAAATAAATATGGGTACACCAACAATCTTGCTATCATTAGGTTTAAAGATCAAAATTTTTTGCTTACGGTCTAAATTTTGTGAAAATTTTTTGTATATTTTAATATGCATTATTAAACTTGAAGTTTCATTTTTTGTCGGGTGTGCTACATAAATTGACTCACAATAATTACATTTAACTGAATCGATATTTGATACCCTATTGTAGTGATTCCAAATTAGAGACTTAGTTTTTTTCGAATCTACATGTGAATTTTTACTATGAGAAGAATCCATTCTACAGTCGCACTGGGAGCAAAAATCTATTTTATAAAAAAATTGATTTAAATATCATTTCATGAAAAGGAAAAACTGATTTCTTTACAACATGAACAGGAAAAACTCATTTCATATGCAAAGAGAGACCAATCCCTAGGCAATTTACCCATTGCTTAATACCATAAATAACATTCTGAACAAAGACTTGGCCATCCAACTTCCATTCCAAATAAACGTTACCCGCCTTGGAGTTAAGATATGAATTTCTCAAAAATCACATGATCAAGTAAATCCGTTAACTTGTAAGGTTAAGATTTCGACCAAAATCATGATAGAAGTATTTATTCATTTTACTTTGAACGAATAGAATATAAGATGTCATCTCTATAAACTCGCTAACGAGAGATGAGATCTCCAACAAATCAACGAGGATAATCAATCTTATTTCTACAAAGCTACGCATTAAGTATCCCGCCTGGGGAGTACGTTTGCAAGAATGAAACTCAAAGGAATTGACAGGGGTTCGCACAAACGGTGGAGCATGTGGTTTAATTCGATGCAAAGCGAAAAACCTTACCAGGGCTTCACATGTCGCGAATCCTCTTAAAAGAGAGGGGTTCCTTTGGAAACACCGACATAGGTGATGCATGGTTGTTGTCAGCTCGTGTCGGTAAAGTATTGGGTTAAGTCTTGCAATGAGCGCAACCCTAGTGTTTAGTTGCCACCTTGAGGTTGAAATCTGAACAGACTGTTAGTGATAAGCCGGATGAAGGTGAGAGTGACGTCAAGTCATCATCCCCTTATGACCTAGGCGACAATGGTCGGGACAAAGGGTCGTGATACTACGAGGTTGAGCGAACTCCAAAAACCCGTCCTCAGTGAAAATAAAACAAGAAACAATTAAATATCTTATACCGATTCAACACCAAACCAATAACAAGTTACCCAAATAAATCCTTTTTTTCTTCCTGCCTACATAGATTCAACTGACAAAAATAATGATATAGAAAAACATTACGCAAGGTAAAATCACTAAAACCAAATAAGCAAAGGAGATCATCAAAATTTCACTGAAACAGACTCAAATGTAAGCCCTAGAATTGTAAAACAGATAGAAGAAACTAACCTTCCTTCTCCCAAAAATTCTGAAAAAGTAAATTACAGGAACCAGACAAATTTACAGACAACAGTGCGTAGTACAGATTATCAGACAAGTGACGAGAAGGATGGGAGTGGGGGAAGAGAACGGGTCTCGGACCGTGCAATGTGTAGAATTGACCGAAATCAAACCAAATCATTTGGTCCGGTCTAATCCCGCGGTCACGGACTGGTTCTGTCCACCCTACTAGGGAGCCTAGAAAGCTTAATGAGCCGAGATTAATGAATTAAACCAAAAAAATTTCAACATAAATTGTCTCGTAAGTCGATGTCAAACGAGTTGAACCGAACCGAGCTGGCTAAACGAGCTAACTCTAATAAACTAAACGTATATAAATGTTTTCAATTAATATAAATTTAATCTATATTTTTAAAAATTTTAATTATTAAAATTATAATAATTATTTATCATTGTAATATCAAAATATAAAGTTAACTGTTTAGTTAACAAAATTATTTTATTAATATATAAAATATAATGCATTTAAGAAAAAAATTGAGATGATCTAATAACAAGTATCACACAAATATCATTTCAAATATTTAATAGTTGCATCATTACAAATTATGTTGGGATTAATTAATTTGTCACTTATTTAATTGTCAATAATTTGTAATTAAAGTGACAAACTCTAGCTCATCGAGCTTGGTTAGATCAACGAGTTGATTCTCACGAGATAGCTCAAAAAAAATTTCAACCCGAGTCGACTCGCAAGTCAAAATTAAACGAGTCGAATCATGTATCATCTCATTCATTCATCATCTTTGCGACTATGACTAATATATTAATATTATTTTATTTTTAAAATAATATTATTAATTATTTACTTAATTTATTCACTTATTAATTATAAATATTAGTGTTAACTACTTTATATATAAGCTTAAAAGAGGCTTAGATTCATACCGATAAAGATGCTACGACTAGGTACTGAAAATTAACAAGTTTTGGACTTTCATATACTGGGACTTTGATCAGTGCTAGGCCTAACCCTAACTGACATAGAGATTTAATTTTATTCTTAACATGATATTATTTTTTTAAAATATTATTTCGAGACACGGTCTTATATTAAATGACATATTTACTCATAACTCGTCAAATTTTTATATTATGTATATATTTTCACTAAAAACGTTTAAAATTTTGAGCATGCATATTTAATTTATTATTAAGTTCTTTTTAACTATTTTATTTTTATATTTTAATTTTTTTTTTTAACTAGAAGTAATACGACTGTTGCACGAACTGTGTCTTTAGGTGCGAAACTTTAAACCTAAACATGACGCTTTGTAACTTTAGCTATTGACGAGTATTGCTTTTATATTTTATTGTCTATGTCATGGTATGTTCGGAGTCTATGAGTGATTCAATTTTTACAGAAACTTTATACAGAAGAGAATTATTTTATTTATTTGCTAAACTATAGCGGATTGTTTCACAACTGTATGATTTCTAACTTTCTTTATTAAATTGTTTCATAATTGGTATGCTCACATACTGGTTTAAATTAAAAGTTGCTCATAAAACTTGATTCCTATTGATTTTAGTCGACTTACTCCAAACGTGCTCATTTCAGATGACAATTAGAGAGTATATTGATAGTGGATGTGTGTAGCTTTGTCGATTTTAAGTTTGTTGTTTTATTTTTGGAAAGTTAGACCTTGTTAGAAGTAATGTTAGGTGCACTATCTTATTTTTCTCTTTTGAAAAATTCTTTGTCAAGTCAAATATCAATTAATATAATAAATTATAAAATATAATTTATTAAATCTTTGATTTAGCACAGTTATTATAGTTTTATCTTATCACTCTATCTAAATGTCGCTTATTAGACCTTGTAAAAACTCATTTTTTTCGACCTAACTTATAACTAAGTCTTGGTTGCTAATTAAGAATTTTAAGGGAAAAGTTGAATGATTTGGTCTAATTCGGGTTGGGTCGTTCTGATAGGGCGTGACAAATAACATGTCATAACATAATTGTAAATTGAAAACAAGAATGAGAATTAAAATAGAATGAGAACACATGGGTTTACTTCAAAAGCTCTCTAAATAATCTTCAACAAAGCATAAATTTCTTTTATTTTTAATTAAAATTAAGTAATTTAAAAGCTTTAGACGTGAAATCTTCAACGAAGACAAAAACAATGGACGATGCAATCTAGGATGGGAAATGTTGACGCCATTGTTTGTTCTCTAAGAACAAGAATGTTCTATCCTTGGTTGGATACCTCAATGTCTGATATCAATTAAGCTCTTTTTTAGGAAATCTCGGCGTCACCATGGCAGTAATGGACCTTGTTCTTATAAGCCACCACCATATCCTTTGTCTCCATCTTCAATTTCCTCATCCTATATATAACTGAAACTGGAATCCCACCGAACTCAGACTCATCTCCAATGGCGGTCATCGCTGATTTTCCCACCGTGGAGAAATGCCAGTCCTTTGGAAGAGATAAGCAAACGGTGGTTGCGGACATGGACGGAACTTTGCTTCGAGGAAGAAGCTCTTTTCCTTATTTCGCACTCATCGCCTTCGAAATTGGAGGAGTTTTACGGCTTTTGTTCTTGCTTCTAGTTTCTCCGATCGCCGGAATTTTCTACTACTTCATCTCTGAATCCGCCGGTATTCAAATTTTGATCTTCGCCGCGTTTTCTGGCGTCAAAGTTTCTAGTATCGAGTCTGTGGCTCGAGCAGTACTGCCAAAGTTCTACTCCGGAGACCTTCATCCGGAATCGTGGCGGGTTTTCTCATCGTGTGGAAAACGTTGCGTCCTGACTGCAAATCCGACGGTGATGGTGGAGCCTTTCTTGAAGGATTTTTTGGGAGCTGATTCAGTTTTAGGAACTGAGATTTCTACGTTTAGAGGTATAGCCACTGGTTTTGTTCGCCGTCCCGGAGTACTCGTCGGTGTAAACAAAGCCGACGCTCTGAAAAAGGCATTTGCCGGTAGCCCGCCGGACGTCGGCCTCGGTGATCGTCATACTGATTTGCCCTTCATGGCTTTCTGCAAGGTTTGATTTATTTATACTTTTAATTTTCTAACCTGAACATAAATTACATAATCAATTAAATAACCAATGAATTTGAACTTTTTATAATCATCATAAGTTTTTATCAACAATTAATTCGTCAAATCATTAATATTACTGGCTTATAATTGAACAACCCATCATACGTAAACTTCAAATAAATTTAGTTCTACATGTCGAGTTTTATTTTTAAGATAATATTAATTTTTAAATCTCACGGTGGAGATGATAAACATTGTAGGAGGGTTATATAGTTCCGCCATCGCCGGAGGTTGAAGCAGTGAGCAGCGACAAGCTTCCTAAGCCGGTGATCTTCCACGACGGAAGGTTAGTCCAAAAGCCAACTCCGTTCATTGCTCTCCTCATAATTCTCTGGATTCCGATCGGCTTTCTCCTTGCTTGCCTGAGAATCGCTGCCGGCGCACTCCTTCCGATGCCGCTCGTGTACTATGCTTTCTGGGCTCTCGGAGTTCGAGTCACCGTCAAAGGAACTCCACCGCCGCCTGCGAAGAAATCAACCGGCCAATCCGGCGTCCTCTTTATCTGCTCCCACCGCACACTTCTCGACCCAATCTTCCTCTCCACCGCCCTCGGCCGACCTATCCCGGCTGTTACCTACTCAGTCTCCCGCCTATCCGAAATCATTTCTCCGATCAAAACTGTCCGCTTGAGCAGAGACCGAGCGACCGACGCGGCGATGATAAAAAAGCTTCTCGAAGAAGGCGACTTAGCGATATGCCCGGAAGGAACAACTTGCAGAGAGCCATTTCTTCTCCGATTCTCAGCCCTATTCGCAGAGCTCACAGACCATCTAGTTCCGGTAGCAATGGTGAACAGAATGAGCATGTTTCACGGTACCACCGCGAGAGGGTGGAAAGGGATGGACCCGTTTTACTTTTTCATGAACCCTAGTCCGGCTTATGAAGTGAGGTTTTTGAACAAGCTGCCATTGGAGCTAACAGTGAGCTCTGGAAAAGCAAGCCATGAAGTAGCGAATTACATACAGAGGGTAATTGCTTCTACTCTTTCTTATGAGTGCACCTCGTTCACCAGGAAAGATAAGTACAGAGCTCTTGCCGGCAACGATGGTATTGTGTCTGATAAACCAATGCGGAAGCAAAACGCAGTGATGGGCTGCTAGAGAGAGAGAGACTGTATGCTGTGTGTGTGTGTGTGTGTGTGTGTGTGTGTGTGTGTGTGTGAGAGAGAGAGAGAGAGAGAGAGAGAGAGAGAGAGTACACTTAATGGCCATGGGTGATGAAGGGAAGCACCCATCATATCAAGTCTTCAAATTAGGAGCTTTGTATTTTGGCTTTCAAAGCCAAAAACAAACAAACAAACTGAAAAAAAGTAAAAATTTATTACCAAGTTGTTGATCCGAATTCTATGTTTGTGTAGCTCGAAAACCCAGCTGTGCAACACAATTTAAAACCTAAATTCCAAATACTTCCACAAATTTGGAGTGAAAAATGAAGAATTGGCAATTGTGTACAACAACTCAGAACAACACAAAACAAGTCCCAGTTTAGCTAAACAAAAATATCAAGAATTTATTCATGATAAATATCCTCCGTGTTCAAACAGCATTACGCCAGATTTAAACATGAAAAATATTTGACATTTACGAAGACAGAAACAAAACACCAACACAAACACAACCACGAAACTAGAATAACACGAAAACTAACCTTCAATTGAAACACTGAGTCCCGTTGTTCTACGAAATAGAACTGAACGACAAAACAAAAGAAGCAGACAAAAAGACAAACGACAGAGTAAACACAAAGAATAGAAATGAGAACAATGAGCAATTCCGCTCTGATACCGGATGATACACTTTGGTCTTGCAGATCTCTCGCTAAGCAGGAACAAATGCAAGCAGGAGGCAGAAAACGATCAGCAAAACTAGTAGACTAAATCAAAGGCAGGGAGCAATCAAAGGTTCAAAAGCATCGACGAAGATGTGTAGAGGCCTCTTGTTTTAAATAGTAGAGGCCTTATAAAATAACCAAACGTGTTACTAATGTTCATGAACGATGTCGCACATATCTGTCACGAAATTTTCGGGTTTTAAATCTCTTATTAATCAAAACATTTCAATAATCTTTGACTTTAATCTAAAATCATGATCATCCTGCTTTTAAGAATGTTAAAAATCCAACCAAATTTGACCTACAACTTGTATTGAGTTTTGAAGTCTTATTGTTTCTTTTCTCTCTATATTATGTAGTTTTGCGTAACATATTTATTTGCTAACTACAAATATGTGTGATATTTATTTACTATGTACTTCATGGTCATGGATTTGTATTTTTTTTTTTTAATTTTTGTCTATTAATTCAAAGTTGAAACCAAGTGTAGAGGAACAAAGACTGAAATTTAAAGCTTTTTGTCAGCCCCCCTATTTTCTTTTGTGATTTGTGTAAAACTTCCCTAGCAAAAACTTTCATCCTAGTTTGGGTTTTTCCCCAGATGTAAAACTTTCTAACAATAAAATATGAATGCTTACTTCGACATTGAATCCCAACAAAACAGGATCAAAAATCTATGTCGCAAGATAAGATTTGATTTGAGCATTCTAAATGATATGTCTGGGGTCCCAAACACCCGTCATGATGTGCCTACGGTCACAATTCGTCAAGCACAAAGCAAGATATGTAATTTATCTCTTTACTTTTTAATAAGCTTGTGGGATCTTGTAGCTAAATGACTTCTCAAAGCTTGAAATGAAATCAAGAAGCAGAAGGATTTATTTTCCTTTCTCAAATTTTGTAACTAAGCTTTGTATTTAATTTATTATTTACGAAACTTTAGTTTCATTAAACTTTGTAATTGGCAAACTTTAGCCATTATTTTCTTTAGTTTGGTTTTTTGTTATAGTGCTTAGAAAGGTTAAGATGGATCCAAGGCTTATAGCAAAAGAGGACGTTGAAGATCAAGTTGGTATCTCTTTGAGGCATTTCATCGAGCCGTTGTTGTGCGCTCAAGAAACGAAGGCATTGCACACACGAAGATGATCCATAGCGCCCAACTAGCGTGCGGCAACAATTTGGTGCACAAAGAAGAGCTATGGCCAAGACATTGGCACGCAAAGGAAGGCCATGGCCGAAGAGAGGCGCGCAGGAGCAGGAGCAACAACGCCGAACGGCGTGCGCGCGGAGTCAGCTGTGAGCGCGCATGAAGAAACAGTGCGCGCCACAGCATGGAGAGCGCGCGCACCTGAAGACCGCGCCCAGCGCCGCACCCGCAACGCCAACTAGCAAGCAGCGTGCGCGCAATTCAACCCAGCACCACTTTCCAGTTTTCACTCCCCGACCAGTCTGGCTCGCTCAAACTGGTTCATCTCCAACGGATACATTTCAGAAGCCAACGGCTTCTTCTGAAAAGCGTTCAGCCTTTCCTTCTCCCGCCGACGACCTGAAAGCTCCATTTTCCCCTTGTATTTAGCTTCCATTCCTTTCCTCTATAAACAGAGACATTGTAGATAATATTTGGAATCAAAGTGAAGTGTTCTTCATTTTCGGAGTACTCTGTGAAAGTTTCTCGGCGTTAGTCGATGCCAAGCACCAGGATGGCTTCGCCCGAGTGTTCCTCGAGCTCAAGGTTGCTCGGAGGAATCCTTAGTCATCTTTTGTCGGCTCCATCAAGGGCTAGATTGAAGGAAGATGGCAAAACCTTCATTCCCAGCCACTGTGATCACTTCGCCGCGAAGGATCAATCGTCGAAAGGCACCAATGGCCTTGGACCAGCCAAAGGTCATCGACCCTCATCCCTTCGGCCTTTTCTGAGGACGAAGCAACGTTTTGCAGGGCTTTTCCAGGCTCTGAAGCGCTTTCCCGATTCAATGACGAAGTTCTTCCCGTAAAGTGCAGTTGGCATCCTTTCGGCCAGCGATGGTTCTCGCACCGTTCCATCACCTCCATGGAGTTCCACTCAATCCCTCGCAACCCTCTGAGGAGTTAGCAGACGTGCCCACTTCTCAGTATCCATTTCTTCCCTTTGCCTCCCTTGTTTCTTTCTTTTCCTTTTTCTTTTTGTCTTGGTTGTGTCTGTTTTTGGAATTTCCTTGAGTATCGATCGTTGTTTTCATTTTAAACATTCTGCATGCGTTTCCTTCTCCCATTTACAGACTCGGATCCTATCACTAAACTTCTCCTCGACTCTACCAACTAAGGGTAGGAAACCAATTCGCAACTCAATTCTCGGCCTTTCCTAGAACAAAATTACGAAAAAGTGAATCGATTGGGATCTCAGGAACTAAAATTAAGTCTTGGAAAAAAGCAAATAACCTCAAAATCAAAATCAAGCAATGATTGATTGATTGAGAAGATGAATAACCAGCACTTCTCTACCATAGTGGGTGGGTGGGTGGTGGTCCAGATCACATGCAATGGTGGCGCCATTGAAAAACAAGCACAGAAAATCCCAAGTTTGGTCAAAAAAAAAAAGGAACAACCTTTAATATTAAGGGGTCCCTTGCAAAAGTAAGGTCACTAATCACACATCATTCATGTCCTCACTCTCTCTCTCCTCACTCTCTCTCCATCTTTTTCTCCAGTTTTCCTCAAGAAAAGTTAAATTCCTCACTAGGGTTCTGTGCTCGTCTCGAAATTAAAGATGGCAGAATGCTGAGAAGGAAGAAGACATGGTTGAAGTTGCAGAAGACATCAATGGCAGTAATTGAAGTTTCAGAGTTTTGTTCATCGAATACGGGAGTTGTTTAGAGAATGAACTTTAGAACAACAAAATTTTAATATTGTAATTTTTATCGATTAATACAATATTATCTGTTTCTAACTTTGAGTCGCATGGATTTGTTTCTCGATCTTTATTCTACAAGATTTTGATTTATTGTCTTTGGCCTCTCTTAAACGATATAAGATTTCAAAACTTAGAGAATTGAATCATACAGAACATGGAAGAGACTATATCTAATTGTTTTATCGAAAATTGCTTCTAGATGACAAATTATCGACGATGTTAACAGTTTAGCTTGTTGATTGAGATCATCGTTTAAATCATATCTTAACATTATTGCTCACAAATTATGTGAAAATCTTTTACCGGTCCTTACACGTAAATTTTTCTTTTTTATCCGACGTTAAAGTTAAAAATTTAAATTTGTCCATTGAATCTACTTCAATCATCATTTATATCACAGTTTAACATCCCCTCTTGTATAAATTGGTTAATTTTTATGAAAACGTCAACATCCAAACTTGAGCTTGAGATCTTCGCTCGGATAAATTACCGACTATAACAAAAACTCAATCTCGTGCGTCCGCACTTAACTAAATTATCATATCATAATATTAGATATTGTTTTCTTGCTAGCGGCTTTTTTGTTATAGTGTTTTCTTCATTTTTAGAGATTTTTCAACTAGTTTTAGAGACATCTAGGACTCATAATTTCAGGGACGTGACAGAGAATAAAAACACCCACAAAAGTTATAACAACAGTGAGTTGGAATGAAACATAAACTAAAAGACATGAAAGGGAAGTTCACCTAATCAAAGACTTCAAATTTCATAGAAACCTAGCAACCTTTTCAGTACAATTATTAGAGTTTAATGACAATGTCTCTCTAACAAAACATACGGACAAAACAGTCTACTTTGTCTAAACATGTTCTTTTAAGGTCAAACTGTACAATTCTAGAATGGGTTGTGTCCCCTTTGATTTAGTCTCTTAAACCCACTCGTTCCAAAATAGGCCAGCACATAGGCTTTGACTAAGATTCCAACCAAACACTACAACTCAAATCATAGCAAAACCTGAAGGAACCGGAGCCATACATTCGGTAAAGGCACCATTTGCCAATAGTTGTTTTTGAAAAGGTTAAATTGTTGGGTCAAAATGAATTTAATCATTGTCACCAAGCATCTTTACTACTAATCTCATAAAACCTCAAAGTTAACATGTGTAAATCTTGATTTTAGGAGGACTCAGAAATTAGGAACTCATTAAGCAGCATGAGATCCTTACTTTACCATGTTAATTTTCCAAACATGATATACACAAAAGAGTTAATTTTGTCATTACTAGACATTTCTGTGTTTTGAGAAATGACTGTGGAGGACGAGTAAATGAATGGCCAGACAGAATAATCGTACTGCTATGAGTAATAGCGGTAGAGAAGAAGATTCTTCAACTGAAAAAGAACTGGTTCTTGACTACTTCAAAGCTAGAACTACAATGCATAATCATTCTAGTATGATACAGAAGAGAAACAGAATAGAGAATTATGCCCAACTGGAAACATACCATCTACATAGCTGAAAGTGGGTAGTGATTTGTCTTTGTTTCTACTCCTTCAAGCTCGCATCTTGCTTCCCAAAGATCAAAGGAAATTGTTCGTATTGCTCTGAAAACCAGTGTTTTTCGGCCATGATCTTTAACGACTCGTAAACTTGAAGCATTGAAGGCCTCTCCTTCGGCTTGGAAAGCACACAATTACAAGCAACCTTTAAAAACTGCATAATTTCATTGTCATTACCTTTCCCACAAAAAGCCTTGTCTATTGCATCGATTAGTCTGCCATTTTTCGATAACGAATTAACCCAGTCGGCCAAATTCCCTTTGAATCCTTCCTCTGCATTAGATATATTTAGCGGTTTCTGGCCTGTCACTAATTCGAGAAGAACTATACCAAAGCCATAAACATCTCCTTTCAGTGATGCCACCATTGTACTTGAGTACTCAGGAGCTATATAACCGAATTCTCCTAAATCACCATTCATAAACGAGCTATCATTTGAATCACGAGAACTCACAAGCCTTGCCATTCCAAAATCTGTCAAACGAGCATCAAAATCATCATCAAGAAGAATCACATTGGAGCTTATGTTCTGATGCATTAGAGGCGGATTGCACACATGGTGAAGCCAAGCAAGTCCTCTTGCAGCACCAACGCCAATCCTCAGCCTGTTGGGCCAATCCAGCAAAGCATTCCGACTATCATCGTTACCATTACAGTGCAATTGGGAGTATAATGTTCCATTACACATGTGTTTGTATACCAAAAGCTTCTCTTCTTCCACTACACAAAAACCCAGCAAAGGCACCAAATTGGGATGCCGTAGTTGTCCCAACCGATTCATCTCTGACCTGAAATGCTTCTCGCTAAGCCTGCAAGAGCTGAGCCGCTTCACTGCAAGAGCAGATCCATCAGGCAAAACAGCCTTGAATGAAATCCCTGTTCTGGCTGACATTATAATACTTTGTGAATTAAAATTGTTAGTGGCAACCAATAAATCGGCTAATTTGACCTTCACTAAAGGCTTCTGAAAAAGAGAAACCTGAACGAGTTTATGAGATTTTAGCGATTCAACCCAATTTCTCTCATCTTTAACTCCAGCTTCAAAAGGAAATTTTGTCTTCTTCTCACCTGACCTCGCGTGAAACCACCACCAAATAGCAAAGCCAAGAAGAAGGGACGCAGCGGCACCTATGGCACCGGCGGCAATAATAATGCCTAGACTTTTCTGGCTCAGTCGGCTACATTTCGAACTAAGAGGCTGGCCACACAGCCGACTATTTCCGTCAAAGTTGCTCTCTTCGAAATGCCACAAATCAGACGGAATCGAGCCTGACAGATCATTATTCGCAACGGACAATCGCTTTAACCGGTCAAGACGACCAAGTTCATAGGGTATCGAACCAGAGAGCTGGTTATCATTCAAAAGAAGATTGTTCAAAAACTTACAGTTCACCATCTCCGGTGGAATCGAACCAGAGAGTTGGTTACCGGAGAGATCCAGGATAACCAAATACGGCAACCAAGTGCAGATTTTCGGAGGGATCGGACCCGACAGAGCATTTCGAGAAAGATCCAAAACTTGAAGACTGCGACAAAACTCAAGAGACACTGGCAAACGACCGGAGAGTTCCATGGCCGGAAGCTGAAGGTTAATGAGTCGATTCTCCTTCTCATTCCAACAAGAAACACCATCAAACTTGCAGATTGAAGTCACATAATCATTATTAAACTTCCAAGAGCTCAGTTTCCCGAGCGGATCAGAAAGCGAGCTCTTCACCCCTTCCAAACACATGACGTCATCTTCAATGGCGGCACAGAGAATATAGAAGCAAAAGAACAATGCTAAAACCGTAGAACCGGAAACCATCCTCTTCCTCATTCCTCTGCAACTCATTTTTCGGCGAAGACGACGAGGTTTAGATAAAAGAAAATGGAGGGGGGAGAGAGAGAGAGAGAGAGAGAGAGAGAGAGAGAGAGAGAGAGAGAGAGAAGGAGCGGGAGGGCGAAGGATTTGACCAGACAGTAGAAAAGGAAATTGTTGCGGAGCATTTTATTGAAAAGGGTGGGGACCCAATTCGACGTCGTTTCTCACATGGTATGCTGTGGTCCTAGACGACATGGATAGTGAACTTTGTCCCTTACAATGACATTTTTAATTAATTCATTAATTCGTTTTAAAATAATAATTAAAAAAAAAAAAAGAAAAAGAAAAAGCAATCTACTCCCTCCACTCATGGCAAGAACACAAGTTGAAAAACATAAATATTCAAAGAATTTTAACACGAGAAATTTAAATTCTACACTTCCCACCCGAAAAGAATTTTAAATCGGTTGAAGCGGTTCAGCAGCAATCCATAATCCGATAAAGATGAGAGCACGAGTTTATCAGAAGAAAAATTCTTCAAAGGTATTGGTCTTTTTCGTACTCTTTACGGGATCAAATTGTAACTTTGGTTACCCGATCATTTAATCTCCTAATCACTTGTTATTTTTCTTTAAACTTGATTGGTTAATACTATAGTGATGATGTTATATCTCATGATTTGCTTATATCACACATAAAAAAATCATGTTAGATAGTGCAATTATGGTTCTCACGTTGTATATTGTGGGTAAGCCTCTCTACATCAAGCATTAATTGAATTATACTAAATAAAACTATATTATAAAATTAATCAAATAATATTCTGATTTACATCTTGTCAGTGTGGTCTATTCTAAGATTGTTTTCGTTGACGGGTGTCCGATCCAACGGTCCAGATTGCTCTTCTGCGATGTCGTCCGATGATAGATCTGTTTACTTCACTTCCAGGCAATCCATTCCCATTCTGACACCCGGCTTCCGCCATCTTTATCAGTCTTCGCCGACCTTCGAAAGAGCTTATTCGTGTTTCTTTAGGCCTCGGAGAACGAAGAAGAATTTGGTTGCGGATTGGGTTTTGAGCAATGAAGACGTCGTTTCAAGCTTGCCTGTATGCCTTCGAGTAATCTTCCTCCTGGATTTCCTCTTTAATCTCACCGTTTCTGGCATTGCTCCCGTCCCTTATACTTGCAGGGGTTTTTTATTCTTCCGTTTAGGTAATTGAGTGTGACTTAAATGATTTCATGGTTATGTTTATCTGCATTTCAATCGTGGTTTGATTTCACAGTCTAGAGCTGATTTATTGACTATTGGATTAGCTGTAACGAATATCTTGACTGGGCTTATGTGGCTGTCAATCAGATCGAAATCGATAACTCCCGGTGAGGGTTCCTTCCAATGGTTTTTGAACTCTTCTCCTGCTCCGTTTTCCTATATGGTTTTGTTTCTTTGGTTTGCTTTTCGTTTGTGTGGATTTGCCACTGAATAACTGGTTTTGGTTAGCTCTATTCGTTTGAATATCTCAGAATGTGTAATTTTTTAAAAAATTATTCAATTTGCTCAATGAACTCTCCTACTTAAAACGATTACTTTAGCAGTTTCCGTTTTCTCGTTTTTGTTTTTTTTATTTGCCTAATCTTTCATACAGGTAAGTCCTCAAGAGATTGAATATCAAAGGGTTTGCTTTAGTCTGCCTGAATCTGAAGTTTCTGAGTTGACCTGGTAATGCAAGTTTGATTTCGCCGTGATGCTCAACTTTATCAAATCATCTGCCTCACATATGCTTCTTTGTTTTTTTTTTTTATTTGCAAGAAATGTAATTTCAAAAGTAGTCTGATGAAACAAAAATCTGAAATTGTGGATGCGCATATCTGCCAACTGAACTGTAGAAATTCTATATTTGCTGTGATACCGACTAACTCGTAGCACACTATTTTGTGAATATCCAACTAAAATGTTGTCAGCCAATTGGACTGAGCCAGGCACTTGACTAGCGACTCTTGTATGTTTTCTTGTAATCTTATTTTTCTCACTCTATGCATAGCATGTGTTGATCTTGGCTTTATGGCAAAGCCACCCAACATCTTAGTATAGCAAAGCAACAGACGTAAGAATTCTATACCTTCTTAAGGAATAAAAAGGTAAACCGATGGGACATCGAATTTATTTACTACTTCCTTGACTAATTCAGTTTTATCTTGAAAGCTGCATTATTATCTAGCTTAAACCTTCAGTTATGTTTATTTTGCCTCTTAGAATGGCATGCATATAATGACAGATGCGATCATGATGCCAAACTTTAAACTCCCATTTTAAACTGCCATACGGAAGTGTTAACGCAATAAAAGAATTAATGGTATTTGTGTTTTAATTGTCAGGTAAGTCATTGATATTTATTCATATGACGGCTGGTCAGTGGCTGATTTTTGCTTCTTTTTCGCGTGAGTGGAAAACCCTCTCAGTCGTAACACGCTGTGTGCCTCTGGTTATAGTGTATGATAGCATTTTGCATCATTCAAATTGGTTTTGTAGCCAATTCTTTAAAAGAAAACGGCAAGACAATGACTGTGGAAGGAAATAAGTTGGGCAACGTTCACTCTATGAAGGAGTCATGAAATCTGGTTCCCGTAAGTAATTATGCTCAACTCGTTAAAGTCCTTCCCATTTCTCTGTAAGCAAGAGTCTTTACGATGCTAATATCTGAAGTGTGCCTTTTTTATTTCAGAGAACTACTTGGCCAACTTTTCGCTTTATCCTGGGGATTCTGAGTAGCCATTTCTGAATTCTATCACGCTGGTGGGATTATTTTTCATGTTCATTTAAATGCAGGGTGACATAGTTGGGTTAAAGGAATTTTTCTTTTTCATGTACATAATTGAGGATAAATAGAGAGCAATAGCTAAGAATCTATTTCTGGGCCTCAAATCGGATTTTGTTTCCTAAGGAAAGGAAAACACAATATTTACTGGATTTAAAGTCATAGAATGTACTGATGATACGTTCCTGCCAGTTGGAGACAAAGGTATTGCAGTAATTGGTGGTGACACCATTAGAGGCTGCACGATCTCCGACCAGGTAATTCTTCCTTATTATCTCCATCTCCCATGGAAAGCCTTCTTGTTTGCTCATGTGTTTGTAGTATGTATCCCTCTTTGGGCTGTGAGCTTTATAAATTTCGACCTTTAGAACAACCTTCGATATAAAGAGAATCCTTTCTCATGTTTATAGGAACAGCCCTGTAGTGGTCAATTGAATAAATAGAGAGCCAATTCCAACCCTTTCCCGGAATCGATGTTACCTGTTGGTATGGGTATGCAAATATTTTAGCATGCACCCAGATAGCTATTGACCACTCCAATCCAATAGTTTACAGTTTTACCTGCAAAAGAGACCCTCATGGGTGTGCAACACTTTCCTAAAAGATCAACTCGGGTTATATAAATCTTCGTCTGTCCTGATCAAAACTGTCTGATTCCATGTTTGTGCCATAAATTAGCTGATAATTTCTTTATAAACTTTTGTTATCTCCTCCTCCAAACTGTGACAGGCATGGATTTCATTAGCTGGAGAGAAACATTTGGCTAACACTCAATTTCCAACTGGCTTGAGCCTGTGCTTGTACAAGATGATATTTCATGTAAAAAGCAAACAAATGGAGGAAGAGCAAAAAGGTTCCTCAACTCAAGTACTCCTAATTTTGATCTTCATTATGCACATTCAAGGAGAAAACATAAAGAATCATTAGCTCACACTGATTTAATTGTTCATTTTTTAGGGGTTTCTTTTTTTGGGTAGTTTTTAATTGTCTGATCATACTGTACAGTTAATATTGCACTGTAACAGAGCTTATATTAACAAAATTCACTGTCCCAAGTTTGTCTGGGACACGTTGATACATCATAGTATAAAATTAGATTGTACATGTAATATTAACTCTATTAGAAACAAATTTGATTAACAGACTTCGTTGTTGTCGACGTTTATGTATGATAATACATCGATTTGTAGGATATGTACAGTTTAAATATGAAAATTGTACACAAAAAAGTACCACATTTGAAAGGGAAATATAATTCAAAATTTCATTGAACTTTTTGAGTATTACATTGAAGATTGCAATTTACAATATACTCTTTAACACAGTAAATCGATTTTTACAGTTCTATGTAATAATTTGCTTCAAAAAATGAGTACTGTATTGTAAGCTAAAGGAAATGAATGATGATTGCTACCAGCCAAGCGACGCCGTACGACCTTCGTTTTCAACAGCTTCATTGAAGATGTGGAGCTCTTTCCCATGGAAGCAGTCCGGTTGCTGAGTCTGCGAAGAAAGCCATGACATAGTCTCTCATCGCAGTATCCCAGACTTCACAGAATCTTGTCGGCCAATCTGCGGGTTCGATGGCCTCCCTCCCTAGCCCCGGTGCTCTGTCCTTCGACCCCGGGTTCTGTTCCTCCTGCCAATCGACAACGTACGTTGCAACCCTTCTGGAGAATTTTGCTCGGAAAACCTCCCACACCTGGTATTTGTAGTGGTTGATTGTGGCGATGTTTTCCGGAATGTTGAAAGTGCTGAATTCCTTTTTCAGCTGAAAGTGATGAATTACGTTGAGGAGAGAAGGTGCGAGCGAGTTAGGGCGGATGAATGATTTATGGCGTTCGGGCCTTTGGAGTCGGCAAGTGTACCCGACTGTAACTCCTTGTGATGGATGTGAGGATAAACCGGAAGGTCCGAAGCTATGGCAGGCTGTTCTGAGCTCTGCGATGGAGGTTGAGGATGTGAAATTCGATACGAGAAAGCGTAAAGCGTTTCGGCCGGGGAGATTTCGGTGTCGACGGCGGCGATGGTGGTGCGAGAAGAAGAAGAACTCGTCGACGTCAAAAAATCCGATCCAGTTGCATTCTTCTTTCGCTCTCAACGCGCAGTGGGAGAAGCCTGCCTCTTGCGTCTTTATCCATGGCCAGGTTAATTTACTGACATTGTAGTGTTCTAAATTAAGTTCTTTGATTACGTCATCAATGGCGTCGTCGCTGTTATTATCGTAAATAAACCACCGCTCAACTCCTAGCCAAGCGTGGTACATAATCCACTCCCGGAGAGCGGTTGCTTGGTTCCACACCATCGTACACGCACAGAGCTCGTATTTTTCTTTCCCCTCTGTTCGACCTTCCACCATTGAATTAGCATAAATTTTAGCTATGGATGGGAGAAAATCCGGAGATGAAGCTTTACGACCACGGCCGACGGTGATTCCAATTCGAATTCCCTCATTTTCGTTCAGTTCCCTCAGCAAACTTCGCGGCACCGGGCATCGGATGATTTCTTGCGCTGATGTAATTGCTTTGGTGGTCAGCTCAATTGATTCTTCATCGTTGGAATTTTGCAGACTGAAACGGCAGCTGAATGGAGCTGGGTTCGATTCCCTATGCGGCCGGAGATTCAGTCCCTTGGCAAATACAACCGCAGTCTCTCCGTCCAGAACCGCGTCATAAACAACTTTATCCCACAAATGAACCTCCCCCTCATTTCCACCATCAATCCCAGCCGCCTTCCCCCGTCGACGCAATTCAACGGCGGCCACA
Source organism: Begonia peltatifolia (assembly GCA_022433055.1). Lineage (NCBI taxonomy): Eukaryota > Viridiplantae > Streptophyta > Magnoliopsida > Cucurbitales > Begoniaceae > Begonia > Begonia peltatifolia. The sequence goes on along the minus strand of CM039527.1, from coordinate 13,826,413 downwards.
GAGTAATTCTGCGGCGGAAGTTCACATCTAGCAACGGACTGAAACTCATCGAACCTATCCTTCGACAGAACCGGCCGCTTAAGAACCTCTCCTTTCATCCCGTCGGGGGACGACTTGAAGTAAAAACAGTCCAGCTCCTCGTTTCGCTGTAATATATTACCAACCATAAACAATACGTGGTCGGGAAATAGGATTCTGATTTCGATTCTAAGCGGCGAGAACTTGCTTCTGCTCAAAGAATCAAGAATAGACCTGCTCGAAGAAAACGACCAGCGAGAAAGAGAAGATGAAGAAGCATCGAGAACCGGCCGAAACGACGCAGCCCCGGCCGGAATCCGCAGCCAACTACCAGAGGCGAGGAACAAAAGAAGCATAAAAAATAAAATTAATCCGATTAAAGATCTGAGACTCAACAACTTGGCCGACGAACAAGTCCGGGCAAAACGCCTTCTCTTCCGACTGACCTCCGATTCCATATCGAGCTGCAAAAGTGAAAACGAACAACAAACAAGAAAGAGGTAGATCCGGTGAGTGCGACGAAAAAAAATGAAGAAATTGGAAGGAAGACAACGCCGTCAATGGCGGCGTCGGTGGGGCAAGGACCGACGACCAGAATTAGGACTGCAACTGATTTGCAGTGAAAAGCATCAGAAGTTAGGCCTCTACGGAGCTATGATTTCTGGACTATGGCTGTAATGTTTTTATTTTTAATTTCAATAATAATTACTACAACAACATACTTGAACGAGTATTTAAATAATTAATTAATTAAATTACAATGATTAATTTTTCAAACCAAATTACATTTATACCCTCGTCTTCTTCCTCTTTGGTTGCTTCTGAATTTCGTCAAGGTTGATTTTTATTTTTAAGGAAAGAAATTAAATGCACAACCATGTTGAGCAAGATTTGTTCTCCCAAGTTGGATTCATTCTTAACAAGTTGGTTTGATTCTATGTATTGTAATAATGTTCACGATTTTTTTTATCTAGTACAATGCATTTTAAGTAGCAGTAAACGCCCTTCGCGTGAACTCAATTTTACTATATAATCGTCACTCATGATTCCACAGAATTGGATTATGAAACAAGTTTCGAATTCGATCTTGGTTCGATTCTAAAGTTTTTAAAATAATTTATATTTTTTGTTGTTTTTTAGCCGAGTTTTTGAAGTTTAGTTGAGTTTTTAACTGATTTTTGTAATTATAGGTCAGGTTATAGTTGTTTTAAAGTTGAATATTTACTCACGATTTGGTTCGGTTTCACAATTCTTAAAAATAGAGACCAAATTGCACGATTCTTGAAAATGTGAAACCAAAATCGTGAGTGCATAAAATTAGTGCAACTAGAATCAAGTAGCACAATTCAATTAAAACTGTAATTTTTATTCAACTTTATCCATCCTTAATTTTAAAATTTTTTTTAATATTTTAAATTTTAAATTCAAAATCGTGGCCGAATTGAATTATTTAATTGTTAAAATAACACTTTATTCACATCTTAAGGACCTAATTTCAATTTTAACAAATGTCCCATTTTTTCTTATTATTTCTAGAGTAAGATCACCACCTTATTGAAAATGTGTCTCTCCAATGGATTATACAACGCTGGAGTCGCCTAATTTATACACGGTACTAAGTTCGAGCATTTTAAGATTAGGTTTTAATTTAGGTTAGGTTGAGATAAGTTGGTGACGAACGTAAGTAATTAGTGGATGCATCTACTAAACGGTATGGAGAAGGAATGTTGAAGATAGGCATCAAATTCGTGGATCCCACGTCCATATGGTCACTGCAAACCAAAACTCTACCGGAAAAAAAAGGATGCTTAATTGTTTTCATGACTGCAAAACGCCGAGGAGCCTCTCCCCTTTAATGGCAGAAAAGAATCTAGAGAGAGAGAAGACAAATTGCAGTGGCCATACGAAAAGCCTGTTTGTTTCTCGAGAAAATACGTACCCAGAAATTAACTTTCTGACCACGTCTCTCTCCAGTCTCCTCCATTACAGAGAGAAAACGGTGACAAAGTAACAGGAATCCTCCATTTTTGTGAGTTGGAGGAGAGGAAGAAGACAAGGGTATTTGCGTCCAAAACTAAAGAGTTTGGGGAATTATTTTAATCGTATATTATCTTTAATTGGTAATTAATTTTGGTAAAGACAAATTAAAAGTCGTACGAGAAATAGAAGGCATATTCTGGGGTTACACTTGGCAATGTATTATTAATAGAATAATTAATAATATATAAAGGAAATGGAGGGTATTATCCAATAATATATTAATATTTAAAGAGCAAAATGAGTTCATTTGTTGATAATATGCACTGGCTTTACGCGTCAAAGGAATTCATTGTTGAATGCAAGTTGCTTCTCCATCCCTGATTATGATGGAGATGCACCCAATTTCTCCTCCTTTAAATCTTGCTTAATCCTAACCTTTCATTACATTTTCTCTTAAAATAAGATTTTAGGGGGGGACAAAAAAACATCTCCTGTCAAAAATAATTATTTTAGAGTTGGTTTCGTATTTTTTAAGAATAATTATTTTAGGTTCAGTTCGGTTCGATTTCGTCTCCCATCGAAATCGAATCGATCGATTTTCATAATCAAAGTCGAACTAGACCGATGTTTTAGATTTCGTTTGATTCTGTTTCGATTCTTAACTTTTTCAATTTAAACTCTGTTTTAGTTTTATTTTGTCTAATTTGAATTAGTTTTGAGCGGTTTATTTTTATAATTTTTAATATAAAAATTATGTAAATATTAGAAATTCTATTAAGTCCGGTTTTGCTGGGTTTTTGGAAGAATGAACCTAGAACATAATCAAAAATCTTGATTCGGTTCAGTTGGTTTCCAAATTCAATTTTCTCAAAATTGAAACCGAACCAATTTTGTTCAGATTTCAATTTTAACCAAACCAATTCCCACCCCTACATTAATGATTATCATATCAGAAAATAAGAAATAAAATTAAAAATTAAAAATAAACGTAGCATTAACTTATTTGCATAGTAGTTGTTCTATCTCTCGTGCTTTCTTTTCTCATTTATTTTGAAGATATCCTTCTTAAAATAATTAAGTGCTAAATAATTCAATGGCAAATATTATACAAAATAGTTGCTAAACTTGCAAATGACATAAAGTCAATGACAATTAAATTGAATTTTAAATAAAGCTTTTGGATAAAATATTAGACAACAACCATAATGATTACATCACTAAACAAATGACTTATTGCAATTTTATATTTTGTAGAGCATAAAAAATTAATTTTACATTAAATAAAATTAAATCAAATAATTAAGATTTCCAACCTCCATCTTATTATCAACACAAAGCCGATAATGAGCCATGCACATGCATTGTCACGCTAAACATGATGCGTAGAACAATTATTTAAAAAAAAAAAAAAGAGTAACGTAAAAAAATTGAGTGCAAATATTAATACGTAATTAGACGTGTCAAGAAGCAGACTCTTCCGTTATTATTTTTTTATTATTGCATTGCAATAAAGGTTGTTCTACAAATTAGTCATTGACTTTAAATGACATTTGTTTATTAATCAAGTTAATTATATATTTTTATAATTTTCCATCTATCATTTTATACGTGGTCAAAATTCATAATTAAATAAATAATTAAAAGAAAATACAAATTATTATGCATATATTGAATAATATATGTGCATTTTCATTTAAATTTCTCTTTTATTTTCTTAGTTCGTGTAACATGTTTTCAACAAAATCGCGATGAAACATTTTTGTTTTTTTTGTATTTTTGCCTTTTTTCTTCGTGTATAGCAGTAATTAAATATATTTTATTGAAGATTATCGATAACATAACTGATATATGTATAATACATGTTATTTATTTATCAAGTAAAAAATTGTTATTAATTAACGAATCACACGTCACACTATAATTATACTTAAAAATAATAATAATAAGGTATATCTAGCTGTGCTCGCAAAAAAAAAAAAAAAATTATCTTCTTTCCTCTCGATTATTTATTTAGTCAAATCTAAGGCGTTACAATTAAAGATAGTAAGTTATGAATCATATTGAAGTTTCAAAAGTAAATAAAATCATATGTTTCATGGTATGAACTTACAATTATTATTTTTAAAAAAAAGTTAATTTTCTATTTAGCTCACTAAGCCCAATACCTTAAATGTGATAGGTTTAATGAATCAGTTTACAAACATGGGAGGGCCCAAAATAAATGAGATGGGCTATTAGTATAACCCCTCTGTTCTAGGTAGTCTCGGCTCGGCCAATCTTCTGGTATCGAGTCAAGATCAGCTCGTTATTACAGAGGGCTCGACGAGCCAGTTCACTTGTTCGTCAACACTAGTTAGTAACGTTACAATATAAAAAATAACAACTTTGGTAGAAAAATAGAAGTTTTCCTTTAATGGATCAATCAATTTCATCAACTCGAGTATGATTGTACATGTATTAGCTTATACAATACAAAAAAAAGTCAATGAAATTGATCATGAGAATGACTTAAGAAAATTAATATCTAATAATACTATCGAATTTGGTATGATCGTGCATGTGATAACATATATTTTACCCTAAATGTGAATAAACGTGATTATGGAATTGTTCATGCTACCAATTTTTAGTTTAGCATATCGAATCCGTTTCTTAATTTTGAATCAAAGATCGTATCAAAGACAAATGTTCAAATTCACTTCATATCTAGTTTTTACGAACTATAGCAATATAAAAAGAGTATTACGTAACATTAAATAAACCTTGTATTATGTTCAATTCAATGTTGTACTGATGTTATATTTATTAAGTATTTTATAAGTTTAGTAACATGTTAGAATTAACTTAGCTACGTTTTAAGCTACACAATATCTTATTTATTTTTAATCTTATTTCCAAACAAACAAATAAGATAATAAAATTAATACGTTAATATTGTATTTAATTAATTATTTTCCAGTTTAGTAATAAGATATTTGATTAATTATTTTACCGACGATTATTTGCCAATTTTTTCACATTATACTCGTAAAACATGCTTTCGTTTTCGTTCTTTTTCTTCTTCTTAGTGTATTTATAACTATAGTAATGTCACAAGAACATCTTATTTATAATCTTTAAATCTTGACTAATGACCATAATATATTATTGTATATGCGTTAATTGATAGTATTATACTAAATGATACGTTATCTTGTCACGTAAAATTTTAATTTCTCACGTATTATTATTTGTTAGATTTCTCATGTTTCAACCCTAAATGCATGTATAGTTACATTAAATGCTACGTTTATTTTTAATTATCAGTTCAATTATCCTAATTTCAAACATGTTATGGTCTTGTATAATTACCACTATCGTAATATCATTAAAATATCGTACCCCGAATAGTTGAATCTTAACTAATAATGTTTTGAATAATTGTCAATTGATATTGTTATTTTAAGTGTCATGTAATCCTATGTTATAAAATATAGGGTATAGTGTAATCAAGTCAAGGAAAGCGAATGGCACGAGCAATTATTTTTCGAGCAATTTGGACTATTTACTTTGTGTGGGTAGCAAAAGACTATTGTTGTCACAAAAATCACTAAGTTAGTCATGTGCGCTTCACTTCATGTGTTATATTATTTTCAAAGGTAAAGCGATGTATAACCCTTGAGGCTTGAACTTAGAAATCACACATAATTAATTGTTTGATCCATTTTTTGGACTAATTTGGTCTTGTGTTTTGTGCCATGTAAGTAGTGGATGTCTAACATTTATGTTTGTTCATAAATTATAAAAGAAATAGGAAAATCATAAATGTCCCTCAAAATTGTAATTTCATGCCTAGAATAAATAGAAATTCTTACATTAGTTTCTAATAGAAAATTAAGAAAATTTTAGTCTACATATTATAAATAAGAATAATATTTTCTCTGCTATCTTATTTTACTTTAAAAAAAAAACTTACTGCCAAACAATTATTGATGTCATTAAAGTACAATTAATGCAATAAATTACTTTTTATAATTTATTACATAAATTGCATCAATAATTATTTGATACGTTCAATAAATTTTTTAAAAGAGTAAACGTAACATTGCCGTTATGTTAAGGATATTGGTTCATATTGACACAAACACAAGTTAAATTTGGTACGATAAATTTTCAATTTTTTAGAGTTTTATTTTGTTTTAAATTTTAAACAATTTAATTTATAATTAAGAAAAAATTACATGTTCTATTTAAAAATTTGAGGGATATTTGATAAAATAAAATACAAAATTTTTAGTGGCATAAAACTCATATATTTAATGAATTGTTAAATGAAATAAAGCTAAATGTGCAAACACATACATGAATAGATAGAGAGATGGTTTTACTACCCTACAATAGAAGGATTAGATTTATCTACAACATTTGTTTGAGTATTAATTGTCTTTGACAGTTAACTTCAAGAGGTATGTTGCCCTTTATTCTAAACAAGATAGTTATGTGAATTGGACATGGGCGGAGGAATGAGTTCGAGTTGAATCGGGCAATCCGAGCTGAACAGATGTTTTAGTTCTTATACGATTCATTTTTTATGCATAAGAAATCAATTTTGAAAGTAAATCGAGTAAAACTAAAGTTCTAAATTACCCTGATGACAGAATCTGAATAATTAATCGACTTAATTTCTCGTTATAATCTACATTCTCTAACAAAACGAACCCTTAAAAAATGACTCAATCTAAAATTGATATATTTATGCTTGAATTGTTTTACTAGCGACCAAAGATGGATAAAATTGTTCAAAAAATTATTAAGTCGATCTTGAGATATAGAAAGTAAATTACACTTTATCTTAAAATTTAAATCTTTTAAGCATAATTATCCGTTGGGTCACAATCACATGTTAAAACCCTAATTTGAGACATTTTACAGCCCGGAGAATTTATGGGTATTAATTAAAATTTCAAATAATATGTTAAAATAAAATTTTTTAAAAAATAATTTCTCACAGTGTTACCCTTAATTGTGAACTTATTTACGTTAAGAACCCCCCAGTGCTTCAATTTGGATAATCTAATTGAAGCCCTAATTCGAAACCGGGTACAGCACGTAACCAATCCAGGAGTGACCGGGAGAAGAGCGTCAATAGTGCTGCCTCCCACCCCCTAGTTTTGCTTCTTTCCAAATTCATCACATATATATGTGCACTCCAAAGATTTACAGCAGTAATTCATACATAATCCATAACCACATTCTGAATTCTCTCATCTTCCGTTTTCACAATTCCTGTTTCTCCATTTGTTTTCCCGGAAAACGATATGGAAATCTTTCAATTTCGTTTCGATTTTCGCTTGCTTTTGTCATACGAGGTTTAGAAGCTGGTTCTATGTATGATTTTGCGGGGAAGCTCTGTTGATTGCACCTCTGGATCATTTTTTGCGTTTATTGAAGTATTCGCTTCCGTAATGTTTCTAGTTTCTCTCTCTGTTTTTTTTTTCTGCGTCGGTTTGTGTTTGAGTTGGGATTGAATTGCTTTGGGTTTTCGTCTGGGGGATTTTGGTTCTTCTAGGTGATCCTCGAGGAGTTTTGGATTCAATTTCTGTTTTTTTTTGGTTTGTGTGATTGTTGTATTTTTGTTGGTTAGATCTGCTTTTTGCTTGTTGCTGTTTTTTGAATGAGGAAATTTGGTGTGCAGGATTTGATTTTCAACCGGAGCTAGGAACATGCTTTGCTTTTGAACAGAATACTGTTTATTTCAGGGATGAAGAGGGCCAGAGACGACGTCTATATGGGCTCACAACTCAAGCGATCCGTGGTCACTACTCGGGGAGAGCCGTAAGATTATCTCTCTCTCTCTCTCTCTCTCTCTCTCTCGGTCCTGTTTTCTAATTTTTTAGAAAGAGGGTTAATTTTTGGATGCTCATGTAGCTCAATGATTTTTCGATTTTTGCCCTGGATTACTGGAGTTAACTATTTTTGAGATTGGATAGAATTTCTAAATCTCGTCACCTGTGATCTTCCGCATTCTTTTTTTGGTCGTATGAATTGGATTATTATTCTTTTCTCGATTCATTTTCTCATGGATAATTTGAACCGTTCCTGGTGTTGGGAGGACTCTTTTCATTCGAACCAGAGGGAAAAAAATCATCCTCTTTTATTCTTTCCATGCTACTGTTTGTTCGGTTCTCTTTAGATGTATTTGTGAAGGATATCATTGATATTTTCGTTGTTATATGTAACAAATAGGTTTTGTTTTTTTTTTTTTTTTTTATTGATGATCTGCTGAAAAAATGTGTGAATTGCTAAATATGTTTGCAATATTTTTCGCGAATGAAGCTCTGGGCAACCACAAATGATGGGAGGAGGGACTACTCAGAAGCTAACAACCAATGATGCATTGGCGTATCTGAAGGCAGTGAAGGACATATTTCAGGACAAAAAGGAAAAATATGAAGACTTTCTTGAAGTTATGAAAGATTTTAAGGCTCAAAGGTTTCTTTTCAATGCAATTTATGCTTTGTAGTTATTGATTTGATTCTTTTTACTTTGCTAAAGAAGGAAATAAGTGTTGTTTGTGTTCATTTATTGATCTTTATTGATTTTATGTGATTTTAGAATTGATACTGCGGGAGTCATTGGAAGAGTAAAGGAATTATTTAAAGGTCATCGTGACTTAATTTTGGGCTTCAATACTTTCTTGCCCAAAGGATATGAGATTACTCTTCCACTTGAGGATGAGCAACCTCCTCATAAAAAACCCGTTGAATTTGAAGAAGCCATCAATTTTGTGAATAAGATTAAGGTTAGAAAATTTGTAAAATGTGTGATTCCTTTGTTTAAATTGACATTTTTTTTTTTTTTTTGCAGTTGTAGTATAATTTTATTTCTTGCTTTCAGACTCGGTTTCAAGGGGACGATCATGTTTACAAATCATTTCTGGACATTTTGAATATGTATAGAAAGGAAAACAAGTCAATCAGTGAGGTCTACCAGGAGGTAGGTTTGTTCTTGAAAATGCAGATCTCATTTCTTGTGAATATTCATCTGTCTATTAGTTGGTGGTTGCAATTTTTGTAAAATTTTGATAATTAACTTGATTATTGAAGGTTTCTGCACTTTTCCATGATCACAAAGACTTACTCTTTGAGTTCACTCATTTTCTACCTGAGTCATCAGCAGCAACCTCCACTCACTATACTCCTGGTAGAAATTCTATTCTACGTGATAGGAACTCTGCTATGCCTACAATGCGGTCCATGCATGCTGACAAGGTTTTCACCATCTCACATTTTTTTTATAATGTGAGTTGAACATTAAGTGACATCAGCTCTCTTTTGATGGTTTTCAGAAAGTTGCTTCACATACTGACAGTCATATTAGCATTGACCGTCCTGATCCTGACCATGATAGAGCCTTGATGAAAGTAGAGAAAGAACACCGTAGGCGTGGTGAAAAAGAAAAGGATAGGAGGGAGGACAGAGATAGAAGAGAACGTGATAGGGAAAGAGAGGATAGGGATTATGAACATGATGGTAGCCGGGATATTAACATGCAACGGTTCTTGCATAAGAGGAAGTCTCGTAGGGTTGAAGACTCACTTGCTGAACCATTGCATCAAGGTGAAGAGGGTGATGAAAACTTTGGACTGCGTCCAATGTCATCCTCCTATGATGATAAAACTTCTGCTAAGAGTGAGTAATATAGCAACTCTTCTCTATCCAATCACCCTTTATAATACATTTTTGAACTTAAGTGCTAGACATATTCTTCATATTTCTTAATTATTTTTTGAACTTGTAAAAAGCATCTCCTTGTTTAACTATATCTTGGGTATTGGTGTGGGCATTCTTTTTTTTTTTTTTTTTTTTTGTCTCTGTTTCTGCTAACATACATGTGATGGTTTTTAATTATTTCAATGGTCTGAGTTTCAGTTGTATCAGCATGGTAATTCAAATTTTTTTTCTTATTTCATTCTTTTGGCAGCACGACAAAAATTCTTATAATTATTCAATGCTCTCCAAGCATAAAAGTTCATTGAGGTGAATTGTTCTTGTAAGAACACCATTTTGGAAACATTAAATTTTACTTTTGGAGCTTTTAAATTTCTTTCTTTTGTCCTTTCTATGAACTTACACGTATTACTGGGACAAACCCTCTTTTGTTTCCCTAAATATGAGTTTGGAAAAAATGAACTGGCGTGTGGCTTAGAGTTTGTTAACTTAGTGCTCATTCATTTTGTAGTTTCTTTATTTTGTTACTCCTTATTTCTTATGTTATTTATATTTATTTTCTCTCATGGCAGGTATGTACTGCCAAGAGCTTGCTTTTTGTGAGAAAATGAAAGAGAAGTTGAGAAATGCTGATGACTACCAGGAATTTTTGAAGTGCCTCCATATCTATAGCAAGGAAATTATAACCCGAGATGAGCTGCAATCTTTGGTAGGCATATTCGTTGGAGATAGTTAGTATACTAGATTCACCATATATCTTGAGTTACATTATATTTAGGACAGAGAATAAAAAAATGTTTATTCTCAGTACTTGATGGGCAATAGGATAGCGAAGGAAACACTTACTCTATAGCCAGCAGATTCACCTCTTGCTATTCCTGCTACAAATTTAAACCTCTTTCGTCAAATGATGTTTTAGTGCGTCACTATACTTCGCCATCCCTGTTTTAGAAAAGTATGATCAATGCAATTTTCTTTTCAAGAGCATGACAGTTGGACAGTTGGGATTCAGAATTTGATTTTACCTGCGTTCTGCAGCTGATTTTGTACCTACTACCTATGTACCGGCAGCTTAAGATCAGTATCATTAATACTGATGGCTGAAAATTTGCATCTTTATTTATAAGAATCTTGGTGTTAATATTAAATTGCTTTGGACATGCATCTAATATTAAATCTTTAAAATTCTTTAATAATTATAAATTCAGTTAAGTCTCCAAGAACTTGAAAAATAATTTATTATAACGTGTAATGAAGTATGATAAAATATTGTTGAGTTTTAACCGGTGTGGTGCTTGAAATGGGCCCTTTGAGTGATGTCTCTCAAAACTTTAACATGTCTTGTTCTGTCAGGTGGGTGATTTACTTGGAAGATATCCGGATTTGATGGATGGATTTAATGAATTTTTGACATGTTGTGAGAAGAATGGTAAATGCTGTGACTAATTTTTAACTTGGATTTTGGTGTTTGATTGTAACTAATCAAGTCCTTTTTGCAGATGGATTTCTTGCTGATGTCATGAGTAAAAGTAAGTGAACTTGTTTGGTTTTCTTGACTCAGTTTCATATTAAATCAGGGTCTTCCTTCATTATGAAAAGTGTTTTGGGATTGCTCTGGTTTCCGACAGAACCTTTAGAGTGACTTGTGCAAAAATGATCAGAAATATGACCAAAGTTTATAATTTCCATGCCAATGTGTTTTTCTTTTACTGAGATATTTGTTTCTTCAGAGACCTTGTGGAATGGAGGAAGTCTCTCAAGATCAGTGAAGATAGAAGATAGAGATAGAGATAGAGATCATGAGAGAGAAGATGGATATAAAGACCGAGAAAGGGATAGACCTGATAAAAGTGTTGCTTTTGGCAGTAAAGATGCTGGAGGTCACAAGATGTCTTTATTTCCTTGTAAAGACAAGTATTTGTCAAAGCCTATTAATGAACTTGACCTCTCTAATTGTGAACGCTGCACTCCTAGTTATCGTCTTCTGCCCAAAAATGTATGTGTGCTCCTAGTAAATTGAACTTTTTGGCATGGACTGGTCTTTTATTTTTTATTCACCAAGTGGTTATCTTGCAGTATCCTATCCCTACTGCTAGCCAAAGGTCAGAGCTTGGGGATCAAGTATTGAATGATCATTGGGTATCTGTTACTTCAGGGAGTGAGGATTATTCCTTCAAACATATGCGCAAAAATCAGTATGAAGAAAGCTTGTTTCGATGTGAAGATGATAGGTTAGATTGCACCTGAATTTTCATCAGTTAATGTTTTTGCTCTTTGTTTTCCAAATGTATTCAGAGGTCATGTCGCTTTTTAGCATCATTTAAAGTTCTGGTTTCTCCTTTTCTTTTCTAAATCATCGTGTCAAATAATCAATCCTTTCTTGGCTGTGTTTGCTTTTTTGATAACTGGTTGCTCTGTATTTCCTTGCAGGTTTGAACTGGACATGTTGTTAGAGTCTGTGAATGTCACTACCAAGCGTGCTGAAGAATTGTTGGAGAAGATAAACAACAACACAATTAAAACAGACAGTCCAATCCGTATTGAGGACCACTTCACTGGTTATTATTTAATTTTTCTTTATACGAGGATATTTATTGTTTCCATATGATTGAGTAATTGTTTTGTTTTTCTTCATATATTAATGAGAAGTCTTTTTTCTTTTCTTTAGCTCTGAATTTAAGGTGCATTGAGAGATTATATGGTGACCATGGACTTGATGTCATGGATGTGCTGAAGAAGAATTCATCCCTTGCTTTGCCGGTTATTTTGACCCGCTTGAAGCAGAAACAAGAAGAGTGGGCACGGTGCCGTACAGATTTCAATAAAGTATGGGCAGATATATATGCAAAGAACTATCACAAATCACTTGATCATCGCAGCTTCTACTTTAAGCAGCAGGATACAAAAAGCTTAAGCACAAAAGGTAACATACAATTTTGAAAGTTGACTGATTCTAGTTTGGTAGACTGCAATTTATAAACGACTTCTATTTATTACAAATAAAGCTGGACTAATTGTCAAATTATATTTACATGCTGGCAGCTGATTTCCACCACACATTCAAAGTCCTGCATGCTTTTTACTTCTAGGGGCTTATTATTATTATTTTACAGGGCTATTGGCAGAGATCAAAGAAATAAGTGAGAAGAAGCGTAAGGAAGATGATGTATTGCTTGCTATTGCTGCCAGAAATAGAAGACCAATTAGTCCGAATTTGGAATTTGAGTATCCTGATCCAGCCATTCATGATGATATTTATCATCTTATGAAGTTTTCATGTGGAGAAGTTTGCAGTACTGAAATGTTGGGTAAGATAATGAAGATTTGGACGACCTTTCTTGAACCTATGTTTGGTGTCCCCCCTCGTCCTCTCGATGCTGAGGACACTGAAGATGTCATCAAGGCAAAAGATGATGTTTCAAAAGGTAGTGCACTAAGTGCAGTAGAGAGTGATGGCAGTCCTGGTGGTGCTGCCATTATCATGAATTTGAAGCAGATAAGTTCTTGCCGAAACGAAGATGAAATTATTCCACTAGAACAATCAAGTTCTTACAGGACTTGGCCTGTGAATGGGGATAATGGTGTTAAAGAGGATGGTTTTCATGAGGTGGATCGCACTGCTCGGAAAAGTGATGCTTTCTCCATTCCTATGCATTCTAAAATGCAGCCAAATGTATCGGCAGCTGATGAATTGTCTGGAGTCTGCAAGCAAGATAATTCTAAAGAACGCTTAGTCAATTCAAAAGCTTCACTTGCTGCTGGAGGGGAGCAAAGTAATGGGAAAACTAACCTAGAAAACACATCAGGTTTGAAGAATGCTTTGAACTGACGAATCTTGCTTTGTTCTTTTTTGTATCCATCTGGCGATATTTTGCCTTGTTAGTTTGTCTCTTGATTCATATTTTTCTTTCTAATTTGCATGGTTTATACATTTGACAAATATTCTTTTCTTTTTCAAGGATTAAATAATACTCTTTCCAGACCAGGAAATTGTGCTTTGGATAGTGGGCTTGAGTTGCCCGCTTCGGAGGTATGTCTTACAGTCTTGTTAGCATATCATTGGGGATGCTTGTTCCATATACCTGTTGTTGAAAAATATCATAGTGAAAAGCTTTAATTGCTGTTATTTTTTTGTTCTTTGATTTGTCTTTGGAGAGCAATTAATGTTTAGTTAGAAGACATGAATGCTGATGCCTATTAAATTTTTTCTTGTTTGCATGATGTTGTTGTTAAAACTGAAGTTGGGTGTTAAGCTTGTGAAGATGTCGTTATGTTATTCTATGTTCTAATTTTGTCACATCCCTGCCACTTACTAGTGTTTGTATTGAATGTCATTCTAACTGTAATATACTGAACCCATTTCCTGCTAGTATGCAGTTATCACATTTTTAAACAACTACATCTTGCTTTTGTCCTATAATCAAATGTGCTTGAAACAACTTTCAAGGTAGTATGTGGTGGATGAGGTCGAATAAACAATGATTTTACTTTATAATTTTGATCTCTATTCAACTGTTACAATGAGATTTTATGAAGTGCAGAGTTCTTTGGACTCTTGATGTCGGATGAACTCAAATATCAATCTTGATAAAACTTAGATATAATGTTCTGCTTGGCCTGTTTGTCAATCTGATTCTTGTTGTTCAATCAATCAAATGATGGTCGATTGATAGGAATATTATACTTTGTAACAAAGCAAGTACTTTTTATTTGGTGTTGCAGGATGGTGACTCAACAAAACCTTTAATATCTTCTAATGGAGTGACAACTGAAGGTATGAAAAATCACAGGTATATGGAAGAGGCTGTTGGACACTTTAAAGTAGAAAGGGAAGAAGGTGAATTGTCTCCAAATGGAGATTTTGAGGAGGATAATTTTGCAAGTTATGGAGAAGCTGGTTTAGAAGTAGTCCATGAAGAAAAGGATGGTGCTAGGCAGTATCCAAATGTACCTGGAGAGGAAGAAGTCTGCTGTAGGGAGGCTGGTGGAGCAAATGATGCAGACGCTGACGGCGAAGGTGAGGAAAGTGCTCAGAGGTCATCAGAGGATAGTGACAATGTTTTCGAGAATGGTGATGTTTCTGTAAGTGAATCTGGAGAGGGTGAAGATTGTTCTCATGAAGATCACGAGGAAGACGGGGACCATGATGAACATGATCATAAGGCTGAGAGTGAAGGCGAGGCTGAAGGGATGGCTGATGCTCATGATATTGAAGGAGACGAAACATCTTTACCATTTTCAGAACGATTTTTACTTTCCGTTAAACCCCTCGCTAAATTTGCCCCACTCGCACTGCATGGAAAAGAAAAGGCATTACATGTTTATTATGGGAATGACTCTATCTATGTGCTTTTCAGGCTTCACCAGGTAAGGCTTATTGAATATCTTAAATTGGAGCTATCTGTATACTCATTTCTTATTATTCATTTTACTCATCTGAAGACACTGTATGAGAGGCTACTATCAGCTAAGACAAATTCGTCATCTGCTGAGAGGAAGTGGAGGGCTTCAAGCGATGCAACTTCTACTAATCTTTACGCCAGGTAGATATAGCTATTTACCTAGATCCAAACTTAGCATATTATGAGTTAATTCTTTTGCAATGATTCAATTGTTTCTAATTGGATGGACATAGTTCTGGCCATCATTTTTCTTTTGTTGCTTCACCAATTGGGAGATCTTCTTATACTTCCTTCCATGTACATTTAAAATTTCTTTAATAAAGTTAGTTTTTGATAAAAATAGATAAATGTTGATTTTGTATACTCATGGGGAACCAATTTATTCGGTCACAGGTTCATGGTTGCACTTTACACTTTACTTGAAGGTTCCTCCGATAATACCAAATATGAGGACGATTGTCGAGCTGTCGTTGGAACCCAATCATATGTTCTATTCACATTAGATAAGCTGATATATAAAATTGTTAAACAGGTGAATTCTAACAACCACATATCGTCACTATCTCGTTATTTCTTCCATGTTCCTTTTCCTTCCCATTGACTTGGAAGTTGTACCATTTCAGGTTCAAGCAATTGCCTCCGATGAGATGGATAACAAGCTTCTTCAACTTTATGCTTATGAAAAGTCGAGAAAACCTGGAAGATTTATTGATTTAGTTTATCATGAAAATGCTCGTGTCCTTCTGCACGATGAGAACATTTATCGTATTGAATGTGTAGGTTTCTATTTTCCTTTTTTGGTTAATGTTGTTGAATGCAATGCCTAATTTCTGTTTCTTAGTTTCCTGACGATTTGCTTGTTTCCACAACAGTCATTCTCTCCCACTCGTATATCTATTCAGCTTATGGACTATGGTCATGATAAGCCTGAAGTGACCGCTGTATCATTGGACCCTAATTTTTCATCTTATCTGCACAATGACTTTCTATCTGTACTTCCCGACAAAAAAGGGAAGTCTGGGATCTTCTTGAAGAGGTATTAATATTGTTAGTAAACATTTTCCTTACTGCTTATCTATTTTATGCCGCATCTTAAACCTTACATGTGTATGCAGAAACAAATGTAAATATTCTTCAAATGATGACATTCTTTCTACATCCCTGGCCATCGAAGAAGTTAAAGTTGTCAATGGTCTGGAGTGTAAGATAGCTTGTAATTCATCAAAGGTACTATTTTTGCAGATTATTTTCTTTTATGCAGGCTTTTCTTTCAATTTCTGCAATCCTTTATGCTATTATGTGCTTTTTTTCGTCGTTATAAGCATCCTATTGATAGATGCAATACTTGTCTTGACGGGGTTGGTTATTTACTTGTCTTCACATATTTTGTTAAAAAATAGAAAAAGTGGGAAAAAATTTGGCTTGTTAAAAAATATTGATTTTTTGTATGACAGGTCTCGTACGTTTTAGATACAGAAGACTTTCTGTTTCGTAGAAAAAGCAAACGAAAAAGATGGACGGCAAAGGGTGAAAGCCAAGACCGGTCGTCTTCAAGTGGTAGTACTTCAACCTCAAGTAGACTACAACGGTTTCACAGATTACTTGGGAGCTCATAATACACCTCTGACATATGAAGTAAATATGGTACTTACCTGACCCTTTTTTTGTCTGAAGCTGCTTTGCTTGGTCGACACTTTTTATCTCCTTGTCTGTCTTTACTCAACTTTTATCCATTGATTTTCTATAATAGTTTTTATTTAGTCAACTTGTTGGTTGACAATCTAAATTATTAGATTGGAAACAATTGCCTAGTATTAGTCAATGATAAGCTAACAGGAAAAAGTAACTGAGTACAGGATCATTGCTCTTTCTATTCTCTAACATGTAGTTAGACCTTTAGATTTAGCCTGAATTTTAGCTGGATTATTTCGTTCATTATACTTGTTCTATATTTCTTATTATGAATCCTAGTGCTTAACTAGTATTTGAATAGTGGACGATCATGAAAGTGGCACATATAACTTTGTCACCTCTAAATTTAGACGTTTCTATGATTTCATGAACAGGATAATCACCCTTTACAGAGTCGAGGATAATTCTACGCACTATGTAGTTGAAGTAATTTGATTTGTTTTCGGCTAAGCTGAAAGAAGACGATTTAGATGAAGTAGATCTGATAGGTTTAACGCGTTCTTGTGTTTGTGCCATGCAGTAGATTTCTTCCGTGTCAATTAACTGAGTTGCCGAAAACAGAGGCGGGGAAAGTAGTTTTTCTCCCGGATTATCTTTGTTTGCTGTATTAGTGTTCGCTCAATACTCATGAATCTCCACCAAGAAAGAAAAGACATCGAGGAGGGAGGGGATTGAGGCTTGAGGTGGTGGAACCCTGTACATAGATAGAGGTAATTAAATGATGTAAAGACTCAGATGAATGCTTTCATCTATCTATTATTTCTGTTGAACTCTCTCTTATTGAATATTTTAGCCCTGTTTAGCCCATGTACATATCAATGTTTGATGCAGTGCTGCAACTTCTCCGTTCTTGCCTGCGATGGGAGTCTATTCTACCAAATTCTTAGACCACCACTGTTGACATTATCTCTGTAAAGGGCTAGTTTCGTCTTAATCTTGTTTGTATTTACCGTCCATTTCAGATGAAAAAAAAAAAAATCATGAACGGTTACGATGCAAGCAAGATTTAAACCGATACGAAAAAGAAGAGAAGAGTCTCTCCCCTCGGAGAAGCATTACATTATAATTCTAAATGTAGTGTAAATTTAAGGCAATAATGACGCATACAATAGTTTCTTTTTTTTAATTTTGAAGTTTAGTTAATAACAATCACAAGCATTATTGTTTAATGGTAAAAAATAAATTATTAATTATATTAATTAATAAATATTTCGGATGCTGAAAGGAGAAGACATGAATGAATCATTGTAAATTCGTTGATGGAAAAATGATAAAACCCAAATTAAATTGATAAGTAGATCGATTTAGGGAGATTCAAAGATTAATGCTTAATTCTAGTAATTAATTTGTTAATTAATATTTTTATTTTTTATTTTTTATTTTTGGTAGCTCTACCAAACCACTTGGCACTTGGCGGCTGGCGCTGCTTCTTCAGCTGACACCTTTCCACCTTCAGGAGATCTCTCCCTCTCCACAAATCTAACCAGAAGCTTTACCCGTTCGGTAATGGCGTTTCACCACGTTGCCTCTTCTTCATCTTCTCGATCCAACCTCCTCAAGCCGTTATCTGCTACTTGGTCGTTGAATCAGTCGCTCCGCCGTTCCATCTCTTCCGCTCCCGATGATTCGACAACTCTCACGATCGAAACCTCTGTTCCTTTCGTTGCTCACAAGTGCGATGCTCCATCTCGCTCTGTTGAAACGTCGCCTAAGGAGCTGCTCGGATTCTTCCGTCAGATGGCCTTGATGCGGCGGATGGAGATCGCCGCTGATTCTCTTTACAAGGCGAAGCTGATCCGAGGGTTTTGCCATCTGTATGACGGTCAGGAAGCCGTGGCTGTGGGGATGGAGGCTGCTATTACTAAGAAGGACGCTATAATTACTGCTTATCGCGACCACTGCACATTTCTTGGCCGCGGAGGGACTCTCCTTGAGGTCTTTGCGGAGCTTATGGGCCGCCGTGATGGATGTTCCAGAGGAAAAGGAGGTTCGATGCATTTCTATAAAAAGGAATCGGGCTTTTTTGGTGGACACGGCATTGTTGGAGCTCAAGTTCCTCTTGGTTGTGGCTTGGCCTTCGCGCAAAAGTATTCCAAAGAAGAGAATGTCACTTTTGCGCTCTACGGGGATGGTGCAGCGAACCAGGGACAGTTGTTTGAGGCTCTGAACATTTCTGCTCTTTGGGATCTCCCGGCGATTTTGGTCTGCGAGAATAATCACTGTAAGTAGATGGAGTTGACTTTTGATTATTGTTTTCCTTGTATGTATCTTACACATTAAAAAAATGAAATTGGGTCCATTTGCTTCATCAACAGATGGTATGGGAACTGCAGAGTGGCGAGCTGCCAAGAGTCCAGCTTATTATAAGCGTGGAGACTATGTTCCTGGGCTGAAGGTAAATGATTATTCTTCAACATGGATTAGCTTTTACTGAAATGACAGTATTTGATAAATTTCCAACAATACCAAAACCATGAGTTGTGTGTTGAAGTTAATTTAATCATTCATATTTCTTAATGTTATCCATACTTTTGTTGAGCTTTTTGTGTATTTCATAATTACCACTGTTTTTCATGGCTCACTTCCTCTTAATGCTTTGTTTACTGTATGTTCAACGTTCTTTTGGTGGCAAAAGCTATTAGGGAAAAACTGACTAGCAAGGAACGATGAGAAACTAGTGCTAGGCTATTAGAAAAAGATTTAAGATAGTTTTATCTCTCTTGATGTTCTTAACAGAAAATTTGTGACCAGGCTCTACATTCCTGGCTAATGTTTTGGTGGTATTTTTTGGTCGAGCGTGCTACAATAATCTTATTATATGAAACAGGTAGATGGCATGGATGCCCTTGCTGTTAAACAAGCTTGCAAGTTTGCTAAGGAGTATGCTTTGAAAAGTGGACCCATTGTAAGCGTTCTCTTTCTCTTTGCACATATAGGAGTTCATGCTTATGAGTCTATCAATGTATTTTTTATCATCATTAAAATTCATTTTCCGAGCAATTTTCTCGTCAGCTTTATCTCATTATCATTTTTAGCTTAGTTGGTCTCATTTAGAGTGAAATACAGTAGCTAGTATTGGGATATTGAAGTTCATGGAAGATTATGTTGAGATAGTGCCAGGCACCTCAAATCCCCTATTTCTTTTAAATGTCCTGCCTGGAAATCATAGAATTTCTATTCATAAGGTAGTTTGCTTTTTCTTTTTTTTTTTTTAGTTCATAAAATGATGCATGTCAATAAAAGGAAACTATACAAAAGGGTGGCGACCAAAAACAATTTTGGCAAAAAGCTAATTTACCTTCCACCACCTAACAAAAGTAACGTAAAATAAGTTTCTGAAAGTTACAAAAGTGGATGATCTGATATGGAACTTATTCTAGATCTCTTCACATGTTGATTTCCTGGCTTTAAAACCTTGATCTGTTTGATTTATTAAAGCTCTAGAAATCTTCCCATAGTTTACAATTAATTCCTGATACTCTGACATGCCGCGATTTAAAATCTTCACATTTATTTGTTATTTGATTGGTGCTTATTTCGTGTCTTTCCATTCCAAATTCAAATTTTGTTTTATTAATCTTTCACTGCTGTTTTTCAGATTCTTGAAATGGATACTTATAGATATCATGGTCACTCTATGTCTGATCCCGGAAGTACCTACCGAACACGGGATGAGATTTCTGGTGTGAGACAGGTTCATTCCTGTCTTAAAATTAAATATCTTTGGAAATTTTTTTCTAGATGATATTTCATCTAAATGTAATTTTCAAAATTGATGTCAGGAGCGTGATCCCATCGAAAGAATGAGAAAACTCATTTTATCACATGATCTAGCAACCGAAAAGGAATTGAAGGTACTATCTAACATTGAGTTTTAAATGTTAGGACTTTTGGTAGCTCCAATCTAAATTTAATCATAAGTATAACCTTGTGTCTGTAATTATATTATCAGGATACTGAGAAGGAAGTAAGAAAAGAAGTTGATGAAGCTATTGCTCAAGCAAAGGTAAGAATGTTAATTTGGGTGTCTTGTAATACTAGTTATCATAGATGTGATCTTATTGTTTCCCTTTTTTATTTTATACGTTTGTAACCTTTTTTATTTTGTACGTTTGTAACATTTTGGAAATCATATTTGGCAACGTCAATCACCTTTTTACCCCCATGTTATAATGTATGTTTCCAGGAATGTCCTTTGCCAGATCCTTCCGAACTCTTCACAAATGTGTACGTGAAAGACTTCGGCATTGAGGTAGCTTTGTTTCTTCATCTCTATCAGTTCTGTCTATTTTCCATTCAATACTCGCCTCGTCTTTCCGGTGAATTGACAATAATTTTGTTGCCATTTCAGGTATTCGGGGCTGATCGAAAAGCACTCAGAACCGTACTTCCCTAGTTCAAAGTACACTCCTTACTCATCTGCTGCATTTTGCATTGACCCATTATCTGCTCAAGCAAGAACAATAAAAACTATGTGACTGCCTTCTCTCCCTTTAGATTTTGGTGTTTTCTTGTACAAGCTGTGATAT
Source organism: Begonia peltatifolia (assembly GCA_022433055.1). NCBI lineage: Eukaryota > Viridiplantae > Streptophyta > Magnoliopsida > Cucurbitales > Begoniaceae > Begonia > Begonia peltatifolia. The sequence goes on along the minus strand of CM039527.1, from coordinate 13,805,083 downwards.
CATCTTCTCAGTTGAGTTTCAATTTAGTTCTACTTTTGCCATGCCCTTTGGATCATGACCTTGAATAAGATTGGATGACTCCTTCCCTCTTCTTCTTTCTCTCTCCTGTCTATTTTCTTTAACGCACATTTGGGTTTCGGGCATTACTTACTAGCTGGTCCTCACACCCACAAACATTGCCCCATCTAGTATTTTTTTTAGCCGGAGTATGGGCCCGGATGCACGATCTAATCCAAGCCGGATCTAGCTTTACGGATGTAGTTCAATCCGAGTTACACTATCCGATTTTTACTATACCGAAATACACTTAAACAAGCTTAATTAGATCTTAAAATGAGTTAGGCAAGAGTCTCATCTGGCACAAGTTTAATAGATTCGATTAACACGTGGATTTTAGTAATTTAAACACACGTTTGAGATGGGTAATTTTGCTGCGACGAAATTGTTCAAACTGGTGTGTACGTTTTTGACATAGAAACGACGTCGTCTAATCGGAGAGGATGCGGTCAGCTGTTGCCAGGACACAATAAGTACGCAATGATAGTTGCGTGACAGGTGGATAACAGCCGTCAACATCTCTGCTGAAGCTGTCACGTCATTGATGGAGGCATAGAATGTTACTTTACATCCACTGGATGTCTGGCCCCACCTTGCTGACGTGTTATCCAACACACTAAGATTACGTAGATTTGATGGGAAATTACATTGACTTGACGTCATAATTCATCATAATATCTAAAATTAATATTAAATTATTAACATAATTAGATTTTGAATTAGTTTCTCTTTTAATTTATTCAATAGCCATGAATTCAATTACCTAATAATTTATTATATTAATTATTTAATAAAAAAATAAACATAATATTATAAAATACCCTTAATTTTCAACCTAATATTTTTTATTGTTATAAAAATATTTTATTTTGCTCATGTTAAAATATTTCATTGTTATTAAAATTAAAAACAAAATAAATGTGTCATCATATTATAAGATTTATTTTATAAAAAACAAGATTCAACTTTATTATAATCAAAATGAAATTAAATTAAAGTTGAGTGATTATTTTGTCCAGTGTGACAAGACACGTAAGTAAATTACACGTATAAGCACCCTAAATATAACTCTATTCTTTATTGTAATATAGTCTAATATAAGAGAAACAAACAATTTAATTTTGAATAATCTATGTTGATATCTTATTATATTATTTTTACGTTGATATCTAATTAGTATAATTAATATTATAATTCAGTCTAATTAATATTAAGAAAATAAATTTATATTATTAGTCTAATTTGATACTAGGATGATAATAGTTATTTGTAATGTAATGAATTTTGATTGAAAGGATGATTAAGGTATAAGATTTCAAGAAATATTGAAAGATATTTACCATATTTATTATGGTTGGATTTTTTGGTATTAAAAGGTGATTAGTGATTAGTCCAGCTAATCGTGACTATATTCAGGCAATTAATAATAACCAGTTAATTAATTATAAATAATTATTTATGACGAAGCAAACTGTAATAAATTCCCCCGTTACAGAAGCAGCAGCCATCTTCTTCCTCACTCTCTCTCTCTCTCTCTCTACTGCTTAGAGAGGGAAGGAAAACTGCGTTGCGATGGAAGCTGCTGCAGGAGGAGGAAGAAGAAGAAGAATGTTGTAGATGGGTTGAGGTTGGTTTTACTTTTCTCGTATTCTTCTCCGTCAACATGGAGTCGCCATTGTTGTGATTTGAGCTTTTTCGCCTGCCTGTTTGCAATTTCTGGAACTCTCTTTCTGTAACTCCATTTATGATTTTTTTTGAAGAAGAGATGAAACTGAAAGTGCTGCCTTTCCGATTATCCTCCGTCGTCTTCTTCGTTGTTATCTTTTTGATAACCCCAACGTTTTGCCTCGGTATCCGTTCGTTTCAGGTCGGAGCCGGCGAAAGTCGGGATGTATTAACTCTCTTCAACGAAGCGCCGGAGTATAGAAATGGAGCAGAGTGCTCGGTTCCGGCGACGGCAAATTTCGCCTCCTCTTGCGATTCGACTCTGGTTCACATTGCGATGACCTTAGATTCGGAGTATCTCAGAGGTTCAATGGCGGCCGTTCATTCAGTTCTCCGGCACTCTTCTTGCCCGGAAAACGTATTTTTCCATTTCGTCTCCGCCGAGTTCGACAGAGCGAGTCCTCGGATTTTGACTCAGCTCGTCCGATCCACTTTCCCCTCTCTGGATTTCAAGGTCTACATTTTCAGAGAAGATACTGTTATTAACCTAATTTCTTCGTCTATCCGTCAAGCTCTCGAAAATCCATTGAACTACGCGAGAAATTACTTGGGCGATATCCTTGATCCCTGCGTAAATCGGATTATCTACCTCGATTCTGACATCGTCGTCGTCCACGACATTCACAAGCTATGGAGCATCAAACTCACCGGATCCAGGGTCATCGGAGCCCCGGAGTACTGCCATGCGAATTTCACGAAATACTTCACCGATTCCTTCTGGTCCGATCGGCTTCTGCCGCGTGTCTTCGGTTCCAGAACTCCCTGCTATTTCAACACGGGAGTAATGGTGATGGATTTAACGAGATGGAGAGAAGGAAACTACAGGAAGAGGATCGAGAACTGGATGGAGCTGCAGAGGAAGAAGAGGATCTACAATTTAGGATCGCTACCCCCGTTTCTGCTCGTTTTCGCCGGAAACGTGGAGGCGATCGATCACCGGTGGAACCAGCACGGGCTGGGAGGTGACAACGTAAAGGGCAGTTGCCGGTCGCTGCATCCAGGACCGGCGAGTCTGCTACACTGGAGTGGAAAGGGGAAGCCATGGGTGAGATTGGACGATAAAAACCCATGTCTTCTCGATCTTTTATGGGAGCTGTACGATCTATACAAGCATAAATCACCATGAAAACAGAGTAGAAGCAGAGTATCATACCTGGTTTCATCTTCTTCCTCTTGATCAACTCTTACAGATTTTTTGCAAGTTTTGGTAGAAATTTAACTGTAACCTTCTCGTTTCTCATTGAAATTTCATCATCTTTTGCACATTTTTATTTCAATTCTTAAAATTTGAACAATAACTTCGCATTTGATCCATAATATTTAATTCATCGCTATATTTCTAGAGGCGTGGGCTGGGCCGGTATCTCCGGAAGACTACTTTTCAAAAGTTGATCCTTCATCATCTACCTTCAAGCTCTGTGTTTCAGGGTATTCTCTCTCTCTCTCTCTCTCTCTCTCTCTCTCTGATGATCAAGTCTTGAGAGATTAGCATGAACAGATCTAGTTTCTGACATGTTATAATTGTATTCTCTTTCATCCACAGTGTTGATGCTCAAGTTGTTTAGATTATGGACGTTTATAATTCAACCATGGATGTTCTTAATTCTGAATTTCTTATTTGAGGTTTTTTATTTTTTTAAATTATCTCTTTAAATGAAAATGAGGTTTTGCATCTTTTCATCTCTCTCGTATAAATCATAAAATTAAATTATGGATATGTTCAAATTAACTTATCAATCAAAAAAATTTCACCAAAAAAAAAAAAAGATTTTATTTTAAAATAAACATTAAAATTTTGATTTTTTTTTAAAAAAATTTTAAAATTTACTATTCATCATAAAAAATCTTAACGTTTGATAAATAGGTAATTTAAACCTCCGAGGAGTGGTGGAGAGTACGTCCTCTCGAGAGAGTACGGCCGGTCCAACTGGACCGGCCGTCCCGTGCTCAATGTGTAAATTTTTCAGAGAAAGTACGTCCTCTCTTTCTAGAGAGGACCCATTTCTTATGAGATTATGGCCGGTTCAACTGAACCAGCTATACTCTTCCCGAAAAATTTTAGAAAACTTGCACATTGAGCATGGGACGGTCGGTCCAGCTAAATCGGCCCGTTCAAATTGTCTATTTATCAAAACTTTAAGGTTTATTTAAAAAAAAATTCAAAAATTAAATTAAAATTATAAAAAAAACTAATGAAATATTTAAAAAATAAAGGGTTTATTTTAAAATAAACCTTAAAGTTTTGTTTTTTTTTTTTTAAAAAAACCTTAAAATTTACTATTCATTGTAAAAAAATTTTAACGTTTGATAAATAAGCAACTGAACCAGCCGGTTGAACCGGTCCAGTTGGACCAGCCTTCCCATGGTCAATGTGCAAGTTTTCTAAAATTTTTAAGAGAGAGTACAGCTGGTTTAGTTGAACTGGTCGTACTCTCAGGACCAACCGTCCTCTCTTCCTTAAAACTCGTGATAAAACTCATGAGTTTTCGTTTTTAGGCGGTAATACAGTCGGTCCAGATGGACCGGTCGTACTCCTCTAACAAGAACCTGTGAATTTCGAGAGGACGTACTCTTCCCGAAAAATTTTAAAAAAATTTGCACATTGAGCACGGGACGACCTGTCCAGCTAGACCGGTCGTACTCTCCACCCATTCTCGGAGGTTTAAATTATCTATTTATCAAACGTTAAGGTTTTTTATTATGAATAAGTAAATTTTAAGACTTTTTTTTAAAAAATTAAAATTTTAACGTTTATTTTAAAATAAACCAAAAAAAAAACTCATTTAGTCATCGTCTGAATCACTGGAAGAACTCCTGGATATGGATTTGTCTGATAAGAAATGTGCAGGCAAGTTAGGGAACCTTGGTTGGGTCTTCAATGGTGGATATTTGGAGGAAGAAGAACCGGCGCTCCCTGCTGATGACTTCTTCTTCTGCAGATTCCCGGCTATTCCGACGCAGACCTGATCAACCATGTCTAGGAATTCTTTTACAATCACAAAAAGTTGAAGTGGATGAGCTTCTTTGTCCTTCATAGCTCCTGTCTGATAATACTCCGTCGTCTTCTTCACAACCTCCATCACTCTCGTCTGTTCTTCCCTTAACTTTTTCACTTCATTTTCAGCAGATTCCAGAAAAGTCATGGTTCCTTTGACGAATGCTCCCCCGTCGCTGACGCATTTCTGAAGAGTCTGTCGAATTCCCGACGTCCGGGATGTGAGGCCGGAGCATATACCGGCGAGGGTGTTGTAATCAATGGTTGCAGCTTTCTTCACGTTGGAGAACTCGGCACTGAGGCCTCCGACGACTGGTAATCCGAACATCATGTATTCCTTCATTCTTTCATCTTTCGTCGTAGAATAATGATCGGAGTTTATGCTGCTAGTGCTACTGATGCTACTGTTTCGGCTGAAGCTCGCGTTTTTGTTCAAGACGCATTTCTTTCCCTCCGATCTGACTACTTCTTCGACGACGAAGTGAAGTAGATTGGTTTTCCCGTCGGTGCTTTTGACGTCGGAGAGTTTCCGAAGAGCGGTGAGGTTGAATGCTTGAGCGTTGCCTCTTGCGGTGCCTGCATTCATTCGATTTCCTGCTTTGAGAACTGCTTCGAGTAGTTTCATGAAGAGACCTCGGGTTAGAAGCTCTTTGCAGCCTGCTTCAATGGAGTGTAGATGTTCCTTGAGATGGAGAATCTCCGAATCATAAGTTGATCGGAAAAGCATAGAATCTAATCGAATAAAAGCAGATGGAATAGTTTTCAGAAGCTTGAAGAGGAACGATTCTGCGTCGGCTAATATCAGGGGGTCTCCAGTGAAATTGAGGATCTGAGATTGTTCTTCTTGATTCGGAGCAATTCTGGCCAGCTTTTCCAGGATGTCGGATTCGAGGCCATGGCCGTCCGTTAGAGCGTCGACGATTTCGTCGCGAGAAATCGACATCGATTTGATAACAATCGCCGTGTTCTGAGACTTTTTCGAATCAAGAATGAAGATCTTAGCTGGTGCGTTGGAGTTTCCGCCTATCGGAGCGGCTGAGTTCCTCGTTTTCTGAGGAGAGTTTCTGTTCGTAGCCACGGTTCCGAACAAAGCTTCCATTAAATCTCCATCAAAGCTGTAACATTTGAAATTAAGGAAAGGAAAAACACATGAATCGATTATTCCAAGATCTTTAAGCTTGTATTTTGATCGGCTAATTCAATAATGGTGGCGTTGATTACCTGAAAGAACCTCCATCGATTCTGTCCCACACCATTGAATGAGATTTATCTCTGGTATTCACCTTATCCCAATGCAATGGCTTCAATCTGACCTGATCGGCATTCGAGCTTGACGATTCTTCAGCCGGTTTCCCACCCAGTACAGGCGGCGGTGGGGGTTTCGACCCTGACTTCAAAGTGACAGGATTCGTCGGTGGACTTCCATTTTTATTCGCAGAACTCGGAGGTGGTGGCGGAGGCGGGGGACCCCCATTTTTGTTTGCAGGAATCTGAGGTGGCGGCGGAGGCGGTGGACCCCCTTTATTTTGAGAAACCACCATTGAAGCGTGTGATGGAGGAGGCGCCAATTTCGAATTTGCAGGGTACAGCGGTGGAGGAGGTGGGCCGCTTTTTTGGTTAACGGAAATCAGAGGTGGCATTGGCGGCGGCCGAAGAGGAGGAGTCGGAGAAGGTCCTTTATTTGCTGGAACCGCCATTAAAGTCTGTGATGGAAGCGGCGCCGACGACAATGTTTCAAGATTTTCAACAGATTGATGAGGCAATGCTTTCGGCGCTGGCAGAGTACGGCGACTTTTCCGGTTTGGAAGTTCGGTCGCCGGCGAAAATTTCACTTGCGAAGTCGAAGATTTTCCTCTGAGAAGAGGAAGTTCTTGTATTTTCTCACCCTTTCTTCCTTCTTCTTCTTCCTCCCTCGCTTTGTTTTTGAGATGAGGAACCGACAGTTTCCTCAGATTGTTCGACCTTTTGCTCTCCAGTTTCCTCCAGTAGATCACATCCAATCCATTCTCATCCACAATAAATCCCTTCAGATTTCCGCTCAATCTAGCAAACTCACTCTGCGCCATAATCACCGGCTGCCTCTGAGCTCCGGTAAATCTAGACTCTGAACCAGAACCAGAACCAGAACCAGCCCGCCTTCCTTTTTGTCTTCTTCTCAAACACTTCTGGATCAAAAAGAAAAGCAACGCAGAAAGCAAAAGCGTCCCAGCAGCAGTAACCACTACTGCCGTCGCGATCGTCCTCGTCCTGGTCGACTCCGGAGACGAGGATATTACCGGCGAAGGTGGAGTTGGAGGTGGAGGAGGAGAAATCGCCGGAGGATTGGAAAAAATTTGAGTCGGATACAATGTCTCAATGTTTTGAGGGGAATTGGATAGGCAACGAGAGAGAGGATAACGGGCGGCAGAGAAAACTAAGAACAGAGAGAGAAAGGTAGAACCCCTTCGCTGAACAATCACCGCCATGGCGGATAAGCAACTTCTTCTGACAGAGCAGAAAAAAAAAATTCAAACAAAAAAAGCTGTACAAATCTTGCAAGTGGGGAAGAAAGAGGGTGTGCGGAAATATTGTTATTTTAACATGATCCGCCATTTTCATTTTGGATTGAGTCCTGCAAACGCACCAGGTTGAAGACGGATGGAGTGGTTGACTAAGTCAACCATGCAGAGGGTTAGGAAAGAGTTGAAACCGTGAATTGCTGACACATGCATATGGATATTTAATAATGTTATCTTTCATGTGGCTTTTAAGAAAATTAGCATTTCAACTAGTTCAATTTACCTTTCTAACCTTAAGCCAATAGTTTGACCATGGATCTCCTCACACATAATTTTTTTTTTTAACACAAAGTTTCATACGAATTTCTAATAATATTTTTGCATATACGCTAAATGGGCATTTCTCTCGTTTGTTTAGTAGTTCACAATTATTCTTTTTTATTGCGAGGTTTGTAAATCGCAAGGCACATAACCTTGAAGTTGCTGGTTGGACAATTTACAAATTATATAAAATTACTCCGAGAGGCAAGTAAATTTACTCATTCCAATACGAGTCAATTAAATGAGATGCACTGAAATTGTTTGAAATACTAGCTAGGTCAACGAAAATCTTTATTGTCATGTTGCATTGCCTATGATAGAAACTAAGCAATTTCGCACGGACTTGCTCTTACTCGTGTAAGAATGTTTTTCAATAATACAGTGTGCCAATAAAATGGAATTAGTCTATCTTTTTTTTTGTCTCAAGAATGATGGCTCAAATGGGTGATTGTTTTGCTTGATCTTTACGCGTTTAGTTAAAAATATATAATTATAGAGTGCGTAACATCAAAGCGTGTAAGTTAAAAAAAAAAAAGAAAATTAATAGCTTAATTTAATACCAAGAGTATTTAATTTTGTTGAAACGTTCACAGGAGGTGCTAATTATAAAGAATGACTCGTAATTAAGTACAAGGATTACCAATTAACACAAAACAGACAATTTGACTTTTTTAAGAAACAATTAATTAATGAGTAGACAAAACAGAGAATTTGATGTTTTTAAGATGAAAATGTCAAAGGGCGGGGTTGGGATGGGAATTTCCCAAAAAATATTGTTGGAATATATTAAAAAACAAACAATATTATTAATTAATAAAATAATAGGAAGCCAGGTGGTAATTAATATTGGGTGGTGGCTTACCAACCATTTTTCTTATATAATAGCTCTTCCAAGAGTAAATACATAATCATAGTGGGTGACAACCTTATACGGGGCGTTGACTCATAATAAAGTATAAGGGGCGTTGACTCATCATAGTGTGTGGGTTTGGTAAAGCTTAATTAATCCCTTCTTAAGTCTAGTTTTACAAGCAATTACTCCATCATTTATTCATGCAAGTTAGTCCATATCATGTGACATTATATATTATAACACGTTATTACCATCATAATGGTTCTCCGTTTATTACTGATTTTCTGTTATTCTTTCTGCGTTTATGATAATATACAAAGTTTCTTCTTCCATTTTTATTCGTAGAATACAAACTAATCATTCCGAGTATTCCATATAATTATATGGGTGTTTTATATGGAAACGGATAGGGCATCTTTTTTTTTTTTTATATTTAAATTGAATAATTAGAAGTAAAATAGTAATATTTCACTCAACAAAACCAAAATATTATAGTCCCAAAACATTAAGATAAGTATGTAATCAAAATTAGGGGTGGACAAAACTAACTTGGATCTACGGGTATAATTGATTTGTGCGGTTTGGTCAAGTTTTGAGAAGATAGGATGCGGACCCCAAAAATCGTATGAACTAAGGATGGGTAGGACCAGACCGAGTCCTGAGAATCACCCCGAACCGTTGGTTTTGATCTGGTGTCGCTCCCAAATCCATAGTTTTTGATCCAGTTTCGGTCATTCCACGAAATCTCCGGCCGGTTTAGGTCCGGTCCACAGTCCATAACCCAAAATCTAGAAAAACCGGGACCAGATCGATACTTAAAAAAAAACAATAATCAGCATTCAACAATTCGCAAATCAACAATCAAAAATTCGCATTTCGCAAGATGCAAATCCCTCCTCAGTGCTCGCCTCGTGCTCACCTGCTCGCCTCACCTGTCCTCGGTGTTCAGCTGAGTTGGCTCTATCCTCGTGCTCACCTGTCCTCAGTGCTCCGCTCTGTCCTCACGATTGCCTGACCTCGATGCTCGACTCATTGTATGTATAATTTTTGTGCTAGTAAATGAATTTGTTGCTGCTCGTTGTTGGTTGATAGATTTTTGTCTGTTGGTTGATTTTATATTTGCCTGTTTTGACTGTTTATGTTGGCCATTGTTATGCTATTCACTGTAGGAAGATTATCTGATGTTGTCATCAATGCTCCACGGTAGGATGGATACTTCTGATAGTGAAAATACGCATGTAGAATTGAAAAAAAACGAAATCTATAGTTTGGATTCACTTCAGTAAGATATCAAATACAAATCAAACTAAATGTAATTATTATGGGCAGATTTATGCAGCACACCCGATGAAAAATGAAACTCAAGTTTAGTAAAACATATTAAAATATGTAAAAAGTTTTCATGAATTGTAAACAGTAGGCAACCAACTTTGAACTTTAAACCTATTGAGGGCAAGAGTGCTAGTATACCCATATTTACTATAACGGTTGCTAGAAAATTTCTTACAAAGATAATTATCTTAGATGAATTGCCATTGAAAGTGGTAGAATGAATTAGTTTTAAAACATTTTGTCATTATCTCAATTCCAAGTTTATTATGCCATCTAATAGCAAGAGATTTTCGCGGCATATTTCAGAAAGAAAGAACAAAGTTTAAGGAATATTTTTTTACAACATCACAGAGGGTATGTTTGACCACTGACACGTGGATCTCTACTCAAAATTTGAATTACACGATACTGACATGTCATTATATTTATCAAGAGTGGTATGTGTAAAAGAACATATTGAATTTTTATTTGATTTCGAACCATAAGGGTAAATCTATTGGTAAGGAAGTTGAAAAATGTTTGTTTAGTTGAGAGATTGAAAATATTACAACCATAACCGTTGACAATACATCTTCCAACGACGTCGTTATTTCGTATTTGACGAAAACAGTTCGAACTTGGAAGGGGTTGATTTTAAACAGATATCATATGCACATGCGATGTTTTGCACATGTCCTCAATTTGAATGGTTCTGATAGTTTGAAAGAACATCAAGAGTCCATAGCGAGGGTAAGAAAAATTGTTAAGTACGTAAGGTCTTCTTTGGGAAGATTGCAACAGTTAAAAGTCTACGTTGATGCAGTTAAAATTACTTGTAAACATAATTTGTCGCTCGACGTTCATACTCGTTGGAACTCGACCTATTTGATGCTAGCAAACGCTGAGAAGTATGAAGCGGCTTTTGAAAAACTAGCAGAGAATGATAGCTCTCTCTTACATGAAATGAGAGTAGAAGGTGCATCCACATTTGAAAATTGATCATGCATTCAAGAATATATTAAATTCTTAGAGAAATTTCATACTATGACATTTTATGTTTCTGCTTCTCTTCATATTACATCATAGTATGTGTAGTTGAAGTCTACAATTTGAAAATTACTATTAAGAAATATGGTAACAACGATAATAAAATGCTAAGAAGAATGACCAACGAGAAACATAAGAAATTTGAAAAATATTTGGAAAGTTTTGAAAAAATAAACATGTTTGCATGTGTTGCTCTTGTTCTTTATTCAAGTTGCAAAATAAAATTTTTAGGGTCTTTTTCATAAAAAGACCTGAACTTTGGTTTTTTTTGAAAAAAAAAACAAAAACTTTATTATTCATTAAAAATAACTATAAACTATCAAAAATTCGCCAAAAAAAACCCTTATTAGCCGACCTTCGAGTGGACAAACAAATGGAGGCCGGCCGGTTTGATTAAACAGGTCGACCTCTATTATTTTTTTGAAAAAATAATCGAACCGGCCGACCTCTATTATTTTAAAAAATTTTAAATGGAGACCGGCCGGTTCAAAATTTTTCAGAAAAAAATAAAAGTTTTTGGTTTTTTTTTTAAATAAAATTTTTGGTTTTTTTTTAATCAAAGTTGTTGAGTTTTTATGAAAAAAATTCTATTTTATTTTTTAACTAACAAATGATTATTTGTTTATTTGACCATTTATTTTGAGTCCAACAAAAAATATTAATTTTTTTAATTTTGTTCATGAAAAAACGATAGCTTAGCTGGCTCAAAATAAATAAATAGTATTTTTCATAAAAGCCCAAAAATTTTAGTTTTTTTTAAAAAAAATCAAAAACTTTACTATCCATAAAAAAAAAACTTACGAAATTTTGATAGTTTATAATTTTTTAAAAATAAATTGTCGAATAAATAAATAATATTTATTAGATAGAAAATAAATTAAAATAAAAAGACTAAAAATATGAAAAAAAAAATATAGGAAGAGATGATGAAAATGAAATAATAAAACATGACTTTTATTTTTTATTTTTTTTCGTGAAAAATTTAAATGGAGGCCGGCCGGTTCAATTGAACCGGCCGACCTGCATTTAAAATTTTTTAAAATAATAAAGGCCGACCGATTCGATTGAACCGGTCAGCCTCTATGTTATTTTTTCAAATAAATAATGGAGGCGGGCCGGTTTAATCAAACCGGCCGGCCTCTATTTGTTTGTCATCCGAAGGCCGGCCAACAAGGGTTTTTTTTTATAAATTTTTGATAGTTTATAGTTTTTTCGATGAATAATAAAATTTTTGGTTTTTTTTTCAAAAAAATCAAAGTTCTGGTCTTTTTATGAAAAAGACCCAAATTTTTATGGCATTATTTAACCATTTTATTTGGAAGTAATAGAACTGCACAATACTTCAAGCAGGTAGAGGATGTAATTGAAAAATTGTATACTGAATATTAAAGTGATACAACTAATGAAGACCAGACTCAAAGTAGCAGCAATAGTCGATAAAGGTCTGCAATGTACTCTTTGTTTTATGGATATGTAAATTATTCTGAGAGAAATGATGAAACTAATATTTCAGCGATTGATCAATATTTATCTAAGAAATTAGAGAATTTTTCAAACATGAGTAAATATTTATTGAATAAATCGAGAAATTAGAGAATTTTGGATTCAATTTGTTCATTTCATGTGTTTCAACCGAAAGTAGTGTTCGACATATAAAACTATTTCAGAAGGTGTTGCATTGATCGATAATAGCATATCTTGTAGGATAGTCAGTAATGGTATAGTTATAATCAAAATGTAAGATAAAGTTGTCATGATAATATGAAGTAAGGAGTCAAAAAATCAAACCTTTAATCAAAGAACTTTTAAACATGGGTAAAAATTTATTGAATAAAGATAATGGATTTGAAAGTGTACAAAATAAGTTTTTTATTAAAAAACTATAAGTAGAATCCAAAAAGATGTTTGAAGAGAAATGCATGAAGATTCATAAAGATTGGAGAGAGTGACGTAAAGATTCACACGAGTTTGAAAGAGATAAAGATTCACGCGAATTGGAGATAGATAAAGATTTACGTAAAAATTTAGAGAGAATGCAGCGGGCATGCTTAAGATAACTAAAGGAGATATTGCGACGCACATGCGCATGTAAGAACTAAAAAGATATGCGCCAAGCACATGTTCATATGTGGATTAAAAGTCACATGCACAAGAACATGCAAGTGCACGCAAATCTCGTAGAAAAGATTTTATCCACCCGAATTTATTCAAATCATGTTAAAATAGAGTTTAAATATGAGATGACATCTGATCATGCAAAAGATCTTTATCCCACCATTTTATTAGTTATTTTATCTTGATTTTTATTTTTTATTTTAGCATTTAATTTAATTTTAATGTGTAGCCTATTTAACATCAAAATACTTTCGATTTAAAAGAATAAGTTTGAATTAAAAATTTGAGTTTTTTAGAGGGGATTTTTCTTTGATTCTTTGCGAAGAATAGCGATATTCTTTAAGTCACACATGAAGAATCTCGCTTGATAGTTTTGGTTCTTACTAACGAATTTGGTCTAGGTCAAACTTTTGTGTTAATAGCTTCGGTTTAGGCAACATGTATGGCTCGAGTCAAGCTTCTGTTTTGATAACTATGGTTCCATCGAATTCTTCGATTGTGATCTTAGTTTCTTACTTTATTCTTGAATCGAAAATGCATTCCTTTGAACTATTCTGCTTGTTGAAGGGTCTCGGATCTCCTAATATCTGGGGTTCATTGATGTTGGTATCAGAGCTTTGGCTCTGCCGATTCAATATGTATCTTTTATTTTATTGTCGATCACTGATGCGAACCCTGAATATTAGAATATCCGAGATTCTTCAACAAGCGGTTAGCTCAAAGGAACGCCTTTTCGATTCAATAATAAATTAAGGAACTAAGACCCTAATAAAAGAATTCGATGGAACCATAGTTATCAAAATAAGAACTTTACTCATACCAAACTCGTTGGTAAGAACCAAACATATCCAAAATTCTTCATATGTGACTTGAAGAAGATAGTGTTGGGTTCCGGGCGACATGTTTGGACTCGGATTCATAATGGTCATGTTCGTGTTGAGCGCGCATTCAATATTAGAGTTTCGTGATTTTTTCTATTTATTGATGTTTGAGTCGTAAAACTCAGTTGGACCGATTTTGATTAGTGATTTCTTTCCTTTACCCGTGATTTTTTCCCTTATAGGTTTTCCATTTAAATTTCGGTATCCATTTTTTTCTCATTTTGTTTTTCAGTTTTTCAACAATTGGTATTAAAGTGAAGTTGAAAATTCTGAAAATCAGGTTTCGATTTATCAGAGATATATCGAATGTTTGAAAGTTTTTCATTTTGTGGAAAAGGAAATTAGGAAAAAAAAAAAAGAAAATGTTTTATTTTCTGGTTTGTCTTCTTCATCGCAAAGAAGAACAGAGGCTAGTGCCTTAGCCGCCGATCAAGAGAGAGGAGAACGCATCCGGTCATTCCGGCTAAAACAAGTCGACCGTCATTAGGGAGAAGAGGAAAGCCGGTCATCACTACGCACTGTCCGCTATCCTTACTTCTGTTCGCCGCTGTCTGTCGCCTACAGTGAAAAAGAAACAGAAAGCTTTGGTTTTGAGAATTCAAAGCAAAGTGGAGAGTTCGTTCTGCGATTGAACGAATTTAGTGTTTGCAATTTTGGAGATCAAAGTTGCAAAATTTTGGAAAAAGAGAATTAAAAAAAAAATAGAGAATTTGTTTCTACTTGTTCGAGATCTCTTCTTCACGAAGAAGAAAACTGCCATCGAAAAGAAGAAAGTTCTCTCATGTCGCTGCCTTTGTTGCTGTTTCTGAGGATGGGAACGAAGCCCGTTCATTCGATAGCCCTCGCCGTGTATTTGTACAAAAACCAACCGTCAATCTGTTATGTTTCTCTACCACTAGTCAAGCTCTGATCTCAGGTTCTCTGGTGTCCTTCCAAGCACACCGTGCAGAGAAGAAGATAAAGGACTGTGTAGTGTCCAACCAGCCATTCAATAGCCTATTTGCCAGAGTTTCGATCTGCTACGGAACTATTTTTGGACAAATAGTGAACAAATTCAAGTTTGGAATTTTTTGTTTTGGTTTGTGGAATAAATTTATGCTTTGGCTAGTCTGATTAAGAGTATTTGTTAAATTTCTGATATTCTAAAATTATTTGGGAGAATTATTATTAGGGCTCAGATATTTTTTCTGTGGAATTTTGGTGATTAAATTTGGAATTGAAAATTTTGGAGTCGATTATTTGAATTATGGAGAGTAACTTGAGTCGGATGGTCACGTTGAATAGCTTCAACTATCATATGTGGAAAGGGAAGATGAATGATCTTCTTTACATGAAATACTATTATTTGCCCATGTTTGCTGGTGCGAAGCCAGCAGCTAAAGCTAACATCGAATAAGAATTGTGTCATCAAGTGTGCGGTTACATTCGGCAGTGGGTAGATGATAACATCTTCAACTATGTCAGTGAGAAAAAGAACGCTCATTGCTTGTGGAAAAAACTTGAAGAATTGTACGCTTGGACGACCGACAACAAGTTATTTTTTATCAATCAATTTCTAGGTTTGAAGTTCCTGAATAGAAAGGCAATAATCGATCACTTGAATACATTTCAGGAAATTATAAATCAGTTGGCTGAAATGAAGATCAAATTTGATGAAAAGTTTAAGAGATTGATGCTTCTCGGAACTTTACCAGACTCATGGGAGACATTCAGAATGTCATTGTCTAACTTGGTTGTAGATTGTGTTTTGACTATCAATGTAATCAAGAGTAGTGTGCTGATTGAGGAGATGAGAAGAAAGTTGACGGGTTTTTCTTCACACTCAGGCGTCCTAGTCACCGAAAAGAGGAGGAGGAGTCAAATCAAAGGTCTAGACGACAGAAACCGAAGTCAAAGCAAGTTGGAAAAAATGTCAATTTTGAGTGTTATCATTGTAACAAGAATGGATACATCAAGAGATTTTGTCGAAGATTTCTTGGAAAAAATCCAAATGTCAAGGGAAAAGAAAAGAAGATCGAAGGAGGTGACACTGGAGAGAATGTAGCCACGGGCACCGAGGTCTCTTCAGTGTGTACGATGAAAACGTCGTAAATCTAGTCTGTCAAGATACGAGTTGGGTGATTGATAGTGGCGCTTCGATACATGCTAATTCGCTGAAGGTTTTCTTTACGTCATACACTTTTTGGTTACTTTGGAAGGTTTTCTTCATGTCATAAAAGGAATGCCGTTTTAATTCAAGACTAAAGTAAGAACTAAGACCTCAATCAAAGAATTCGATGGAACCGTAGTTATCAAGATATGAGATTTGACCCGGGTCACACCTATTAGATGAATCGAAGCTATCAAATCAAGAGCTTGATACATATCAAACTCGTCGGTAAGAACTAAAACTATCAAACGAGATTATTCAAGTGTGACTTGAAGAAAATCGTTATTTGTCGCAAAGAATCAAAGAGAAATCATCTATAAAAAAACTCATTTTTTTAATTCAAACTTGTTCTTTTAAATTAAAAAAATTTTACCATTAAAAAAACTACACGTTAAAATTAAATGCTAAAATAAAAAATGAAATTAAAAATAAAATAACTAATAACATGGTACGATAATGATCTTTTACATGATCGAACGTCATCTCATGTTTAAACTTCATTTGAACATGATTTGAATTGATTTGAGTAGATTTGACCGGATAAAATCTTTTTTACGAGATTTGTATTAACTTGCATGTGCTTGTGCACGTGACTTTTAATCTTCATATGAACATGTGCTTGGTGCATATTTTTATAATTTTTACATGCGCATGTGCGTCGCACCCTCTCTTTTAGTTATTCGTGAGCATGTGCACCGAATCCTCTCCAAATCTTCACGTAAATCTTTATCTTCCTCCAATCTGCCTGAATCTTTATATCTCTTTCAAACTAGTGTGAATCATTGTGCATCTCTCTCCAATCTTTGTGAATCTTTATGCATCTCTCTCCTAAATCTTTTTGGATTCTACTTGTAGTTTTTTAATCAAAAACTTCTTTTATACACTTTCAAATGTAGTATCTTCTTTCAATGAATTTTTACCTATGTTTGGAAAATTTTTTATTGAAGTTTTGATTTTTGGCATTCCTTGGTTCAAATCACACAACATTTAGTAATGTCCCACACTTTCTCGATTTGAAGAAAAATTTTATTTCGTTGAGTACTCTTGACTTGAAAGGTATAAGTACAACGTTATAGATAAAATTGTGAAAATCAATAAAAGTGTCCTTGTTGTGTTGAAGAGACAAAATGTATGCAAATTTATATAATTGGTAATAAGACTATTACATTTGGTAACTCATTTTCTAAAGGGTGGTTTGAGAAACTCAAAAGAAGTCAAGTTCTTAAGTGAAATTTAAGTTAGAATCTAAATCTACATCATAGTCGATAGGTTAGCTTAGTATAAATATTCAGGGTGATGCCATCACCACATCGTCACCAGTTTCACGTCAGATTTATATCCTAAATGCATATCCAAAGGGAAGATTAAAGCTGCACGATGATATGGTGAAAGTAATTTAGTGACTCATGTGTTGAATGTCTTCGAGGATATTAATTATAGTGAGGAGTGTTCAACATATTCAGATGCAATTCGTTGTAAATATTCTGATAGTTTGGTGATGCCATTGGATAGATGACATTTCTTTTCGAGTATGTCTCTCAACTTTTATCAGTGCTTAAACTTGGTCAGTATCAGTTGTTGAGTTTTCCCTACAAAGACTTTTGTGAAAAGGATTTTTTTTTTTGTAAGAGTTTTGGCGATTTGTTTTCTTGCATTATAATTTCTTTTAAGATGGAGATTGTCAGAATTTAATGTTCTAAATTCGTTTTGACTTGGACAAAAAAGCATGCGTTTTAAATCTTTTATGAGAAATTTGTGTCAAGTTAAAGAATGTAGAGCTCAGTGTAATACATTCATATTCAATATTTGGGTTTATTAGATGTCTTTATATATTATTATTTAACTCGTAAAATTCAGTTCTATTTTGACTTCAACATAGTGAATTTAACATTTGCTCTTGGTTTTTTTTTATTAAAATTTTTCACATAAATCTTTGTGCCATATTTTCATGTTTTTTTTTTATTGTTCGATTTTCTACAACTTTATAAGACTAGTTGAAACTTATTATAATTATAATTATTAAAAGAATGTGTCACCCGTTTACGTTCTTATCGCTCCTCATTAATAAATACACAGTCATCTTCCATCTTAAGGTAATAATACAGTTATATCATGTTATAGTTAGTAATTACACCAACAACTATATCACATAATTTTTTTTAAATGTTAAAAAAGAAAGTTAACCTAAGATTTTCCTCTCCGGTTAGAAATCCCAAGGACTAGGAATTTGTGATTAGGAAGAAGAAAATATATTAGAAAGTTGTCGTTTTCATTAAAAGAGTTTTTGTTAGAAAAGAAAATTGTTCAGTGGGAAGTCCATTACAAAGTTTTCTAGAATGTATTGACCTAATTTAGTGAGAAATCAAGGAAAAAACACTTTAAACGTGTCACATGACAATATGACGTACCCAAAAGTCACTTTTAGCACCTAAAAACCTAGCCCAAAGGATTTGTCAATGATGAGCCCAACCAGACTTTTGTAATAATTATAATAGATTATGAATACTTATCACTTGCACAAATTAATTAATCGATACAATCAAAGTGTAACGCAGCATTCCTTATGTTATAATCATCCTCTACTCGTAATCAAATTTGCTGTTACAATCTTTCAAATTGATTTAGTTCTCAATTTCAATTTCAATTTCAATTATTTTTTGGTCTTTATAACTCGAGGCTAATTTCTTTTGAGTTTTAACTCCCTAAAATTTTACTTAGATATCAATTTTTTTAATAATAAAATTTCAAATTTTGAGATTTATTTAATTTTTAATTTTAAATTTTAAAATTTTTTATTTTTTTAAACAAAATAAAACCGTAAATAAAATGAATGTCAAACCAATTTTTTAATTCTCCTCTGTTTGATTTTGGTTGTTAGATTTTTCGATCCAGGCTTAGTTTGAGTAAGTTTGGACACGATCTTGATTTTGAGTCGGTTCTGATTGATTTTAGCTGGTTTTTGCCAATTTTTGTAATTTTTAAAATTAAAATTATTATATTATATTATCGATATGACGTAGCTAAAATGAAGGACAAAATGAGTATATAATCTAATTTGTGCATTTGTTCAGAGTTGAAGGTGAATGAATATACCCCGAAATGCAGGCTACATTTTGCACCTCTACCTTTTATTTTAAAATACACCAATATGCATTTACAACAGTGGAGCTCGACGGTTTGATTTGCTGACTGGGATGACAAGGGCCCCACCTTCGCACCATCAACTTAAAACTAATAAATCCACTAAATCAAAATTTGGTGATCCCACAATTCCGCCAAAATCAACGACGGAAGACTGATTAAAATGGGAAGAAACGACGCAGTTAATCTGTGGTGGTCAATTTGAGCCGTCGGATCGGCGAATCGAGCGACGTGGGTGAACAAGATGGAACTGAGGATGACGATGAACAAGATGAAGGTGATCTCGAGGACGATGAGATGGACGGTGATGATGATGAAACCACGACTGCAGAGTCTCGTACTTTCCTCTTATGGACCCCACTGCTAACCTCATTTATAGGGTCCTTGACGCCCTCTCTCCTCATGTTGTCCCTGAGCCGTTCCACATCTGATAATTTCACCGGCTTCACTATGAAATCCTCTGCGCCTTCTTCCAAACACCTGCAATTAAATTAATTACATGATCAAACAATTAAGCTTTAATTTAAATTAACCAAATATTAGAAAATATTAATTTCCTGAACATTACCATTGATTTACCTGTCTACTCGCGCTAATATGTTTTCGGACGACATAATTACCACTGGTATCTGTCTTCGCGAAGATGATTCCTAATTAAAAACAGGGTAATTAGCTGAGTAATTAACGGGTTTTGATTTAATAAAATTGGTAATTTATTGATACCTTAATTTTCTTAAGCAACTCGAAGCCTGTCATCCCGGGCATGCAATAATCAGTGATGATCATGTCCACTTTCACACCCTAGATTCACAAAATCAAAATCAAAATCAAGTCCTACTGAATTTTCGCCGGAAATTTGGCTTTTCGACTCACATCGTACTCGTCGGAGGAGCTTGTTTCCTCGTCCAACCCGAGGTATTGCAGAGCTCTCCTCCCGCTATCCACCGCCGTAACTGCGCATTCCACCGTTTTCCAATTTAGTTTCAAACGGAAATGAAGAGGGAAAAATATAATACAGAGAAATGAATCCAACCTTTACAGCACGAAGTTTTGAGCAAGCGCTCGATCACCGTCCGATCGATCAAACTGTCATCAACGGCGAGAACGTGAACTTCATCTGAATCAGAAGGCGAAAATAGACCGCCGCAACCACTGTCAATCTTTTCCAACCTAGATGTCCACGAAGCCACGCCATTTGTCGCCATCTCTGAAACCAGTTGCAAACCAGAGGAGGAAGGAGTCTGAAGCTTGAATGGGTTCAACGGAGTCTATGAATTCTTAATATAAGTCGCTGTCGCAAATCAGATCGCAATCTCTGCAGTCTCTCTCTAGGAAATCCCAAATCTTCTTTTCGATTTTCTGAAGAATGGGTAATGATATTCTGGAGGGGCATATGCGTCTTTTAGGGGAAAAGGTTAGCAGCCAAGATTCGGGCTGTCCCACAAATCTAAAAGTGGGACCCATTTTTCTTTCCTTAATTACTGTTTGGACCTTTCCTTGAAAAATCCGTGAGACTGGACTAACACGTTACGGTATTATACAGTTTATCGTTCAAAAGATCGCGAGAATCAACGATTTATTGGCAAATCGGGGGACACTGAAAGTAAAGAACATCGGTGGATTTGATTGGCCATGATCTCAGTCACCTAACACGCCATCCGTCTGATCTGGACTTTGATGATGCGCATTTGTTTCCCTTTTTACCCCTGGGATAGATCAGGATCAAGACTTCTCTCCGCTTACAAAGAAAAACTCCTAAATTGTAATTTTAAAGAGTCTCGAACTCAAATTGTAATTTTAAAAGTAAGGAACAAAATATTAAAATTTAGGAAAATATTTCAAGGGATAAAAAATTACACATACGCAGAAATATATCGAAATTGAAACACAAACGTATCATTTCCATACGATCCATGTACGTCCCAGATTCCCAAAAAAGAAAGTCATAAATTCAATCGTTTAATATCAAGTTTTTAACCCGCGCTGATAGCATCCGAGTCATCAAATTTTAACATAATCGTTATCTTCTCCCGAGTACTTGTACAATTTGTCTTAAAATAATTTGTATTTAAGATTGACAATAATTTATTCGGCTATACAGTCTTATTTTGTTAGGTGGATATATTTGAGATTAGGATTTCGAGTTTGAGTTTTTGTTCGTGTCATTTTCCTATATTTAAAAATAATTATCAACTTGATAAAGCATTTGGTTAGGCCATCTTGATGAAATTTTATAAGAATAATTTAAACTTTACTATTATTTTGAAATTAAAAGAAACAAGTGATTATAATTAAGTTGACTAAGCGTTCATTAATCACTAAAGTGTGATTAATTAATATTGTTTTACTCAAACACTTGATTTAGAACCCTATTCTTATCAAAGACCACCAAAATATTATTTATTTTCATAAATTAAAATAAATCTTATTTAATTAAAATACTAAAGTAGAATCTAATTCTAGTGATGGTACGGTCAACTTTGGGACACATGGACCAATCTTATTGGAGTAATTGTGTAAAATTAATAGAAATTATCCAGTAAATTAATTTATATTTTAAAGAATTTCAACTCAAACCTGGGAAGTATTAAGCATCTAATTCCAAAGTTGTACTAGGACTAATCTCATACATATTGCACTTTTGTTGCCATTAGTACGTTTAATTAGGCTATTTATAGTGTTTAATGAGGCAGATTAAAGTTACTAATTTCTAAGTTAATTGGTGGGTTGTACCATTTTTCTACTAATTACATATCATTAACAAAAAGTAAAAAAAAAAAAATAATTTTTACAAGTAGATTACTTGGATTTTATTACAGCTGGCTAAAAAGTTGCATGCGACAAAATGGTAGAATTAAATTACAAAATTTCATAAGATATTTTGTAGCAATAGCGCAAGAATCAAGTCGATAGTCTAAAAACGTTAAATAGCTACACATTATGGATCATGGAGGGTGCGGACACGCAGTCTCGATAATATGAACGTATTTGTTTCATATTTTTGTTTTAAGTTTTCTAGATTTTATGATTTGTCTCGGTAAAATTCTAAACAACTTGATTTTTTCAAAAAGAATTTTATTTTTCGGCTTATATTTTTTTACTTATGTTAGAATTTTTCACGCAAATATAAGTGACTATTCTTTGTATTGGTGCTTGATTGTTACAATACCGGAGCAAGTCATTAATATCACTTCAAAGTGTTCCTCAAACACTAAAATAAATATGTTATAGCATTGCAATATCACATGTTAAATGGAGAGAATTACAGAACATGTAGTTTTTATTTGACCTAATTTTATTTATTTTCCTAGTAAAAAAAAAAAAGGGTCAAAATGAACTTTTATTGTGTTGAAAAAGAGTTGGACTTTCACAAGCTATCATAGGATGGAAAGCAAACAAAGTGGGAAGATAAATGAAGTGGAAGAAGATATGGGGCATCATCTTTTGAGATCTCATCTCTCTCTTTTCACAAAAAACAACAACTAATCACACTCTCTCTTTATTCGCCTTCTTCAATCTTTTCCAACTTTCAAACCACGAGTTTGGAGAATCCGAGAGTGGCGTTTTAAGAATTTGTACACAACAATCAAATCACGTTGACTATGTTGTGTGTTTTTTTGTAACATAGCTATACCTATTTGCATTAGAGGATTTTGGTAATGTGAAGAGTGATTATGAAGTTATGCGTGTTAAAGATGTCTCATTCAAGATCGATCTCGATTGAGAAATAGCACGCTCTGTTGTTAGTTTTATTCATGGTATGCATACAGCTCACGAGACTGATTTAACGAAATATTTTAATCAAAATTGATGATGATCGAAAGTTTATAATTTATTTTGTTAAAACAACACACTCAAGAGTAAAATAGTGTTTTACCATAGTTATTTTCTTTGCTTCAAGCTATTTGGTGATGAGTCCCTTCAAGTTTAACTGCTTTATTTATTTATTTTGTGTAACAATTTTAAATCATTGTTAAAGTATCAGATCGATGAATATTTTAAAATTGTGCAAGTGATTATACGTGACTTTAACACTACTCCTAAATTAATTGTTACGTATATAATCTAGGTGCCACAACAATTTTGTTGGATTTAAGATACATACTGATCACCGATACGATACTTCTTTGTTGGTCATGGTGTTTGTTTTTTTTTTTTTTTAATTTCCATTTTATACATCATTACATAATTTAAAACTATATAGATTACCAAAAATAAACAAAGGTCATGAAATTTTAAAAATTGAAGACAAGTTGATGATAACACGAGAGAAAAGGTGGTTAAAAAAAAAATATCAAGCTATTTGAAATCAATAATTTAATTTGATTTAATCAATTCAAAATTTATGTAAAATGTCATGGTTGTTGCGTTATTTCAAAATAATAATAACAAAAAGTGTAACTTTTACTTTATTTATAGTCATTTATATAATAGACTTTAAAGAATTATGTTGAATAAATTAAATCTCTACTTTTCTGTTATCATTAAATTAAGGTTCCCGAGTGATGGACCACGGTCTGGACTCGTTGGAACCAAAAAAATTGGTCCGGTCCTCGATCCACAACCCAAATTCCCAAAGAACCGGGATCGGACCGTTAAACCGAATTCGTGAAGAAGACTTTAAGTTAAAGCCTTCTTCGCAGTTCGAAGATTGAACTGAATGAGTTTAGTCTTCCCTAATCGGTGTCGGCCAATCCCTAACAGGCGAACACCTGACCTCCAGCTCCAACCTCCGACCCCTGAAATTTTCACCTCTCCGAACACCCGACCAGGCCGACCTGACTCTGGTTGGTTGCTGGAACATCAAGTCCATTGATAACTAGACGATGGCTCTGAGTCAATCGAAGGCGATTCCGAGATGAAATCTTTTCCTTCAATCAACTCCGACCTTTGATTTTGACCTCTTTAGTAACGAATTCCCGAACCCGACCTCTGATGTATATGTTTATTCTTTATTATGTAATTTTTGTTTTAGTAAAAATTAAGTCTAGTGGGAGACTCTTTAGAGCTGTTGACTGAGAACATTGTGATTTTTGTTTGCTGTTTAGAATTTTTGGTTGTTTTGATTGTGTAATTTTATATTTGCTGTTTAGAATCAATGTGTTGATTCTGTTGATTTTTTCGAATTCAATGTGTTGATTCATTTGGACAATCTAAACATCACTTATTGACTTGCCGTGATTCTGTTGATTAATATGTTGATTGTTTAATTGTATATATTGTTTGTTGGCTGTTAATTCATGTACTATTTGTTGACTGTTAATTAATGTTGTGGATTGTTTGTTCGATGTGCTTTTGCTCTATGGTAGGATGGATCATTCCGAAAGTGATAGTTCGCATGTGGATTCGAAAAAATCTAAGTCTATGGTTTGACTTCACTTCAGTAAGATAATGGGAACAGATCAAGTAAAGTGTAATTATTGTGGGCAAATATATGCAGCACATCCGACGAAGAATGAGTCTTTAAGCATGATAAAGCATATCAAAGCATGCAAAAAGTATTCACGGAATGTGGACAATAGACAACAACTTTGTCCTTTAAAACTGTTGAGCGGAAGAGTGCTAATATACCTATATCTACTATGATGAGTGTTAGAGAATTTCTAGCTAAGATGATTATAATCGATGAATTGGCATTGAAAGTGGTAGAATAAATTGGTTTAAAGACATTTTGTTTGTATCTAAATCTGAAGTTTATTATGCCATTTCGAAGGACAATAGCAAGAGATATTCGAAGTATATTTCAAAAAGAAAAACAAAAGTTGAATAAGTATTTTTTTCAACATCATAGAGGGCATGTTTGACCACTGACACGTGGACCTCTATTTAGAATTCGAATTACATGGTGCTGACATGTCATTTCATTGATGAAGACTGGCATGTGCAAAAAAAAAATCTTGAATTCTTGTTTGATTTCGAACCATAAGGGTGAGACCATTGGTAAAGAAATTGAAAACTGTTTACTTAAGTGAGAGCTTGAAAATGTTACCACCATGACCGTTGACAATATGTCTTCCAAACATCACTATCTCTTATTTGAAGAAGACAATTAGAAATTAGAAGGGATTGAAGCGATCATATGCACATATCCTGAATTTAATTGTTTCTGACGGTTTGAAAGAACATCAAACGTCCATAGCCAGAGTAAGAAAAATTGTTAAGTACGTAAAGTATTCTCCAGGAAGATTGCAATAGTTTAAAATCTGCGTTGACGTAATGAAAATTACTTGCAAATATAATTTGTCGCTCGACGTTCCTACTCGTTGGAACTCAACATATTTGATGCTGACAAACACTGAGAAGTTTGAAGCGGCGTTTGAAAAACTTGCAGAAAATGAAAGTTCTTTTGTGCAAGAAATGAGAGTGGACGGTGCACCCACAATGGAAGATTGAGAATGCATTCGAGAATTTATTAAATTCTTAGAGACATTTTCTAAAATGACACTTCATGTTTCTGCTTCTCTGCATATTACAACAAATATGTACGTAGGTAAAGTTTGCAATTTGAAGATTGCCATTGAGAAATATAGTCTAGACGAATGGCCAAAGTGATGATTAAAAAATTTGACAAATATTGGGGATTATTCGAAAAAATAAATATGTTTGCCTATGTTGCACTTGTTCTTGATCCAAGCTGCAAAACAAAATTTTTATGATATTGTTTAAACATTTTATTTGGAAGTATAGGAGTTGTAGAATACGTAAAGCAAGTAGATGATGTAATTCAAAGGTTGTATACATAATATAAAGGTGATACAACCAATGAAAACCAGCCTCCTAAAAGCAGTAGTCAACAAAGGTTTCCAAATTCAATGAGTTTTTTTGCGCAAGCTCGTTCAAGTGCAGTGTACTCTCTCTTTTATGATCCGGACAATTCTTTTGAGATAGGTGATGAAACTACTGAGTCAGAGATTGATCTATATTTGTCTGAGAAGTTAGAAATTGTTCAAAATAGTTTTGACATTTTATCGTGGTGGAAAAAGCACTCCGAGAAGTATTGAATTTTGAGTATCATTGCGAAAAATATATTGATCATTCTCATTTCTACGGTGGCATTAGAATTTGCTTTTAGTTGTGTTGGTCATGTTCTTGACGCTTTTTATAGTTCTCTAAGGTCACAAAGTGTTGAATCTCTGATATGCTAACAAAGTTGGATTAAAACTTTCAATCATTTTAAGGTTGTACAAATGATTTAGAAGATAATAGTACTATAACATTGACACCTATAAAAGAAGATTAGAACATTCTAATATTTATTTATTTTACATGTTTATTTCTGAAGTCTAACTTAATTATTAATTAATATCTTCAATATTGTCATTTTGCGGATGTCGTTGACATTGACTCTTCCGATGATAATTTTCTAGAATTACAAGATGACATATCGATAACTTGATATTGTGGTTATGACAATTATTTAGATTGATTGTTTGGTTGGTACCATGAAATTGACTATATACTAGGATTTATTATTTAGATTGTACTTTTAAGTTTTTAAAGTATTTGGATTAATTTTGGATGTTGACTTTAGTTTCTTAGATTACATTTTAATATTTGATAGTTGCATTTAGTTTGTATGTTACATAGTTGGATTTTTTTTTATGTTGTATTTAGTTTATTAGATTACATTTTAATGTTTGATAATTGAATTTAAACTTTTAATTTGTATATTATATATTTAGATTTATTTTGAATGTTGTATTTCTTTTCATTTTAATGTTTGATCGTTAAATTTAGATTTTTAGTTTGTATGTTACATATTTATATTTATTTTGAATGTTGTATTTATTTTGTTATATTTATCATTTTTTAAAATTTTATCATTTTTTTTATTTTTTAGTTAAAAAAATATTTGGGCGGAACCGGTTTCGGTTTCGGGATAAAAATCCCGAAACTATTCAGGCCGGTTTCGGTCCAAGATCGAAACCGAACTGAACCAGCCCATGCGCCACCCTTAGCAAATTCTATCACACTATTGAAAGAGTTTAAAATTGTCAAATAAGAGATTGATATAGTTCGAAATTGAGATAAAATTTATCGGAGAGCTAAATATGAGATTAAAACACCTTATTAGTTATTAAGTGTAAAATGATGTGATGCGTATGCTGAATTTAACAGATAAATTAATGATAAGCTCTAAATTGTTGATGATGGAAACATAGATATTTAATTTGGTAAAAAAAAAAAAATTGAAATATGATCCATAAATCACTCTAAACGTTATAATTTAAAAATCACTTTAATAAAAAGAATTAAATAAACCAAATAATTTAAGTCAATTAATTACATAAACTTAATACTACAATTCTATCAACTCTATTCTCTTGGAATTAAAAAAAGAACATGGATGGTTTGGACCATAAAGGAATTAACAATTAATCTTTAATTAAGTAAATTATAATTTAAATTAAATGCAGTTATAATGGGCTAAAACAATAGGCCCAAGGTTTAATAAGCTGGAGAAACGGGTTGGGCAAAAGATTTTAGACTGCGAAAGCAGCTGCGCCGGCGGAAATGGAGTGTGTAGGAAGGGGGTGCCGAACCCGGTGCACTGGTCCACCGACGCGACGATGTGGTCGCTGTGGAGCTGTCGCATATTGCTCCGTATCGCACCAGGTGCCGCTTTGCCTCGATGAGCTTGATATTTGATTTGTTTCAACTGATTTGTACGCGATTCTGTTGATCAGTCGAAGTCTTCGATATTCTTGATCGGAGTAGATGAATTCATCTTTTTTTTTTTCATTGAAATTTCTCAATTTTAGACTTAAGAGTAATAATTGGTCCGTTTTGAATGTTGAGGCTGGTAGAAAAGTAGCGAAGCAGTGAGGATTTACCATTGGTTTCTGGTGAGTTAAAAGACTTTCCTGGTGAATTATAAGTATTCTTTCAAGTTTCCTATTATATAAGGACTCCGAAGCTGTCAATTTTTGGAGTTTGTTGATGGAAGCTGCTTAATTGTTTTATTTGGCTTATTTAGTATGTTTATCCTTTTTCATTGGATTGAATGCTTTATATTTGTAAATGAAAATTACGTGGTGTGAATTCAAGGTTGAGGTTGTAAATGTTGTCTAAACTTAAAGACGTATTGAGAACCTTAATATGTAACCGGTGTATCCATTGATTTTCATAATAAATAGCTGACCAGAATTTGATATAATACTTGGAACCAAATCTTGGAGTTAAGACATTGATCATACTCTTATCTCGTTTCCCTTAATTTTTAACAATATCTTTTTCCTTTTAAAACCAAGTTTTATACTAGTTGGCTCTCATATCAAATTTAAACTAATATCGTCATTTTTAGCTGTCTAGATTTCACATTGGAATGATCACAAAGAAGAGTGCGAAAGATTTGGACAACAAATGGAAAAAATTGGCGAATTGAGCAAATTTCCTTTCACGTTTGTTCCGGAAAATGCCATCCAGGCAATCGACAATATAGTATTTGTTATTTGCAGGGTAAAGTATTTGTTCATTCTTGACCTTATTTTCATTATGTCAAAACCAGGTGAATAGATGCTCATTTTTGAGTGAAAGGCGCATCCACAAAGTAGCAATGTGGCTGCGTGAGTGTACTTGTGGTGCATCTGTTACTACATTTAATAGCTGGAGGTTACTGATTTCATGCTTTTCCTTTCTCCTTTTCTCAGGAACCCAACAAATATCATAAATGTCTATCAACCTAGTAGTCTCCTGTGTTCATATTTTGATTTTGGATATAATTTTGTTCTCTGGCAGATCAGACTCTAGTTGGGGTTTACCAAAAAACCTGTCTCCGTGTAGAAGTATGATCTCAAATGTGTAATTTATGGTTTGCAGTAGAGATTCTCTGGTCAGTGTCTCTTGAATATTGAAATCATGTTGAAACTGTGCAGAGCCTGTATCTCCAATATCAAAGCATCTTAGTACTTGGCAGGATTATTATGAATGGAGGTGCATCCCACTACACTCACCTGTTGCGTTGCTTCTCCACTGTGTATGCCATATGAACTATCATCTTTCAGCAATATTCTGGAGCTTTAATTGTATATTTGAAATTTAATACTCTCTCGTTTTACTTATTTATGTTGGTAATAAAAAGAATTTTGAATAAAAGTAACCTAATTGAATGTTTTATGGCTTGACAATTGAATGTTGAACTTTTTGTTCAAGATTTCGGGAAAGGTGTTTTATATCTTAACAAACTTACCACACAATTTTTTTTTTTTTTTTTGCTTTTATCTCTTTTAAATTTCAGCCACTTACAGTGTATCATGCAATTAAAATTGCTGGTCTGGGATGCAAGACTTCTGAATCAAGGAACTCTCTGTGCATTCACTATCTTGGTAGGCTTCAACCTCAGCTTCCTTCTCTGTGCAATTAGTTATTTTCCATTTTTTATCATTGCTTCTTGCTCTTGAGCTTCATGTCAACAGGGCCTGAGAAAGAGCTTCTACAACTTGCTGTCTTTGCTGAACTGCATGCACTTTTTCCTCATCTGGCTATGCATATAGAGCTTGTTGGCCCTGCAATCCCACAAGAAAGGTTAGTACATTTATTCGGTTAAATTTGTGCCAAAGATATTATGCATTTTGTGAATTTTCCCATGTGCTCTAACTATCCATCTTTCATGATTTAAGACAATCAAACCAACTAATTTGCATTTCCTTCCGTGGGTAGAGATGGTGAAAGGATCCCCCTTCGCAGTTTTGCCACGTGTCTTGATGTCGATTGTGTTTGTCAATCTTCAAGTGAAAATGGCAATGTGGAAGTAAATTCTGGCAAATCTTCATGGGTGACATTGCAGCTCCGAAGAGGGCTATACCATGATCGTTACAGAGATATAACTGCTGTATGTTTTTGCTCACTCTATTTACAACTGGATTTAAATATTTTGAATCACTTCTTTCCTCTTTGGCGCTCCTTTTCTCTACTCTAGAGACTGCACTTCCTTCTTATGACGTAATTCTTTGGGACAGGAATTTCCTCCTCATTTGATCTTCGCTCCAAATGCCGGTATAGCTGCCTATTCAAGCTGGATACCTACAATTGTACGTTTCTTATACTCTCCCTATCTCCTTGTTTAAATTGTTAAATATGTGGGATGAGATTAAATAACTTTGAATGTTATCTCGAAATTCGACTTAATCTCTTTATGTTTGTGGGACATTTACTTTCAGAAACTATTAAAGGATATAAGTGTGCCAGCTATATTTTCTGATTACTGCGAAGAAGCATGCCATCTTGGTTCTTGTTGCATTAGCGATATAGTTGGTCAATCTCGCACATTCCCAGTATGTTTACACTTTTTATTTCTCTTTCTAGTTCTTTGCAACTTTACAGTAATGGTCTAGACTTGTCACAGCCTCTCAAAAACTTATTCAGGTACTGTTTTTGAAATCAGTTTTCTGATTTTGAAAACCGAAAAGCTCAAAAAGAAAAAGGGAAAACAATAGATCCAAACATGTTCCCAAGAATGATTTTTTTCTTTTTTATTATTTTCGAGAGATAGTCCTTGAACACATCTGAAAACACCCTTAAATTATACTCATGCTTTTCTGTTACAGATTCAACTGAATCCTTTTAGGCAGCCAATGGTTGTGGAAGACAGTCCTCTGTTTCTTCCTTGCTACTCAAATTGCTTCCTATATGGGATTAAAAGTCAAATTGTTGCATCGTCTTGATGATGATGATCACAATTCACACCAAGTATTCATCTGCTTTGTCTGTTCGGAAATAAGCGATTCACCGATGCATCGATGTTTATTTACATCAAAGAGGTTCTTGAATAGGTGCATTTGATGTAAATTATTGGGAATTTTAAGGGGAATTCTCAACTCCATGCCTTGAAGTTCACCTAGAACATTTACAATGGGAATATTATCTTGGAAAATGAATGTTATTAGGGGTGATCACCATATTACTGCGGCGGAATAGAATTGGCGAAAGATGAAAAACACATTGAGACTAAACTGTTTCCTCGCTGGGATCGAACTTGTGTCGTTCCGGTTTACTTTTTTGTTCAAAATTTACATTAATTTGTCATTTAGAAAATGCAAAATTAACGCTAATTTTACATTTTAATATTACACTCTAATCTTATGTCTTGACTTGGTAAATTTTTCTTTGAATTATTTATAAATTATTTTAATTGTTACAGCAATTAAACTTAATGGATATTGGATGATAAACTTAGCAATGATGAAGGGTTTTATAAATCGACGTCGTTCAAAGAGGGAATCAGAAGATAAAGTGGCTCCTAGATAATGGCGTAGGGAGAGTGAAAGTTGTCAGCCTTTGGATATTCATCCGACGGTTTGGAATCTCGGCAGTTGTCATGTTGACTCGGAGAGAAGTCTACAAAACTGGAAGGAGTCATATCTTCGCCCACCAAGGGTGAAGCTCACATGGATCATCTACTTGGTCTTCAACCTTAAACACATCCCAAATTCTCTGCAATTGACTCTAATCGCGCATCAAGAACTTCATCAATGTCCAGCTCTTTGAGATTTCAATGTGTGTTTCTCCTTTCCCTTTATATGCTAGGGTTTGGTGTGAATTTGGGGCTGGCTTTGAAGATGCCCTTCAAGATTAACGATGTGCTTCCGGTTCTACCTCGCCAGATATCGTGGCCGGTGCTTAACAACTTCCACAGTGCCGTGGATTTGCTACCGGCGTTTGTGGGTTCTGTGACCCCTGACAATGGGACGATAAACTGGGAGGGAGCTTGCTTTGGGGGTAACGAAGCGCGATTGGAGTTTACTGAAGGAGATAGAGATATCGGAGGCGGCGTTCTTCATCTCACGGTTCGTAGTTTTTGTTTTTTGGATGGTTATCTTTGGTCAAGCAATGATTAGACCGAGTACTTACAATTGCTTGATTTAGAATTTTTTGGGTGTGATTATGTACGATCATCCATTTTCTATATGTTTTTCTTAGTGGCTGATAAAATCTATTTGAATTTATATATGTATTTGGGCCAAGAGAATTCAAGCCATGGAAATCGTATAAAGAAAGTGCTTGCAAAATGACGAATACCTCCATTTTGGTTTTAGAGAGTTGGATATAAGATGACATGTGTGAGATATACTTAGGAATTGGATTACTGTTTGGTCATAATCTAGCTTCTCTGGCTTGATATTAAAAAAAATGAAATATTTTCTTTCCCTAGGGAATCGATTACTATTTATCCATCTGCCCTAGTTTTTCTTCACAACTTTTCTTCACAGACATCTGCTGCGCATAGCTGGACCTGTATGGATTTGTACGTTTTTGCGACACCCTACAGGGTTACTTGGGATTACTATTTCTCTGCACAAGAGCATACATTGAAATTTGAGTCCTGGGAAGAGCCTGCTGAACTGGAATATGTATGATTATGTTTCTTACATGTAATGCCATTACGTTTGATGCTTGACTATCTTGCTGCATCCTGGCTTAATGATTACTGCAAATTGAGCAGGTAAAGCAGCATGGAGTATCTGTTTTTCTGATGCCATCAGGGATGTTGGGGACACTTCTCTCTTTAGTGGATGTCTTACCGCTGTTTTCTAACACAGTATGGGGCCAAAATGCTAACTTAGCTTTTCTTAAGAAGCACATGGGTGCTACTTTTGAAAAAAGGGCCCAGCCTTGGCGTGCCAGCATAAATCCGGATGATGTTCATTCTGGTGACTTTTTGGCAGTGTCAAAGATTCGTGGTCGGTGGGGTGGGTTCGAGACTCTGGAAAAATGGGTAACAGGTGCTTTTGCTGGTCATACAGCAGTATGCTTGAAAGATGAGATGGGTTTCCTTTGGGTTGGTGAATCTGGACATGAGAATGAAAAGGTGTGAACTCAATTCCTTTCTGCTGATTCTGCATGTGGTTTATCATCGGTTTAAAAATGTGATTGTCTCAACGATATAGGGTGAAGAAATAATTGTTGTGATTCCATGGGATGAATGGTGGGAATTGGCCCTGAAGGACAATTCCAATCCACATATAGCTTTGCTGCCCCTGCATCCGGAGGTGCGTGCTAAGTTCAACTCCACTGCAGCGTGGGAATATGCTCGGAGCATGATGGGCAAACCATATGGATATCACAACATGATATTTAGTTGGATTGACACTGTTGGTGACAACTATCCTCCACCTCTTGATGCTCACTTGGTAGGTGTTAATATTTCATCACCCTTGCTTAGAATAAAATTTCATTTAATTCATATCTCATTAGATCCCATGTTTTTCTCATAAATGGACTTCTTTTCTGCTTCACCGATGGTTTTTATTTGCAGGTTATTTCTGTCATGTCTATGTGGACTAGGTTGCAGCCAGCTTATGCTGCAAACATGTGGAATGAGGCGCTGAATAAGCGACTAGGAACTGAGGTATGCTCTGGTGTCTTTCTGTAGCTGTGATGTAGATGGTTTTATTAAATATTGTCTGCTTCAGTTTAAATAAGCTGGTTGAGATTATCATAAAACTATGAATTAATTATCAATCTAAAGGGGGAAAAATGTGTTGATCCACAGTTTTCCACTGTTTTTATGGCCGCTTGTTCGGTTCATCTTCGATTATCTCATTTTCCCTTGTGCATCTTCTCCAGGATTTGGATCTGCATGATATTCTAGTAGAGACCGAAAAACAAGGTATATCTTTTGATGAATTGGTAACCATTCCAGAGCAAGATGATTGGGTGTACAGTGATGGAAAATCAACAACTTGTGTGGCCTTTATTCTTGCAATGTACAAGGAGGCTGGAGTATTCGATCCGATATCTAGCTCCATTCAAGTAACTGAGTTCACTGTAAGTTACAACCCATTTCTCGACTTATCGATCTAAACTAACGTAGATCATCTGAATTATGATATGTGGATTGGTCGTCGCTTTTCTTAGATCCGGGATGCATATATGCTCAAGATTTTTGAAGATAAGCAAACCCGATTGCCAATTTGGTGCAACAATAAGTCCGACCAACTTCCATTTTGCCAGATTCTTGGGCAGTACAGGATGGAGTTACCAGACTACAATACCTTAGAGCCTTATGCCAACATGAATGAGAATTGCCCCTCATTGCCCCCTTCATACCTCAGGCCAATCCACTGTTGACATCTGCCTTCAATCATCTTCCTGCAAATGACCCATCGTCTATAAAACCACGACTCAAGTTTCCCACTGGATAGAATTCAAATCTGTACATATTTTGTGACGACAGTAGAAATCAAATAATGAAATGCAAGTTTTATCAACTACTTGAAAAAGGTGATGGATTATGCTTTTGAGTTACCCATCAATTTAAAGATGGTCTCAAATGAACTACTGTACTGCATCTGATTTATATTGTTTTCCATTCACGTTGGAAATCATTTCTCTTTGTCAAATTCCTTTTTTTTTTTTGGGGGGGGGTTCATATCTTCTGCGTATATTAGTTTAATTTGACGGTCTCAATTATCTTATTTTACACTCTGACGTGTCATTCGAGTAATTAGTTCATAGCTTTAGACCTTAGTTTTATGATGTATTATTTATGTATGGCTCGGGCATTGATAAAGTAATTATAATAAATAAATTATACGGAAACAATAAATAAATATAGGTAAACAAAAGACTTAATTATAAGATTGAAGTGTAAAACAAGGGTATAAATAGCGGAAATTACAGCTCCTACAAAATACATCTAATTTGGTTGTGAAGCCCAAAGCATGGTTCAGCCATGGTCCTTGGATTTTCTATTAACAGCGTAATCCTCCCAATTGCTCCTCGTTGCAGCGTCTTCCCTATAGCTCCTTGTGTTCAAGTTTAAGCTCCTGTTACGACGATTTATCTGTGGCTAGTTTTTTGTTCCGACTCCGGGACGGTTGTGGATTTTTCAGATCAAATCTGAAGCTTTCTGCTCTGATTTTTCAGTTTTTTGTTTCTCCGAGCTTCGGCATTTGACATTAGGGTTTCTTTCCTCGCAAGGTGGTGACGCATGTGCGGCTATATCGTTGATTAAATACTTTTGTTGGAGTTATAGATAAACTTTTTCTTCGTCTAGGGTTTTTTGTTGAACATGTCAGAAACCTCGAGGGGCCGAGTCACCGTAACGTTCGGTCGTAGTGGCCAGGTTCTTTACTACTTCGATGTTTTTTTTTCATTTGCCTGTGTTTTTTTTTTTTTTTTTTTTATGATCTTGTTGCTTTCTTTTTCTTTCTGGGATATGTTTGGAAGTAGCTTTTGCTTCTGTACTGATGAAATGGCGATTCATAAACTTGTTAATCGTTGGTACCCTTTTTTTTTTTTTTTTTAACAAATGGCCGACTCAAGGTAGAGAGCTTCTATTGCTTTAGCAGAATGTTTTTTTTTTTGGTTGGAAAATGTAGGATTGAAAGGATCTGAGGTTTTCCCCACCTTCTGCCCCCTTTCCAAGCAGCTCTTAACCTTCAGCTTCTATCACATTTTCTTAATTAAGCTTTTTGCATTCATCTTAGCTCGCTTTTCTAAGAAGCTTGTTTTCTGAATACGAGAATAAGCTATGACCTACGATTTGAAGCGAATTTTGTTATAATCAGTTTTGTATATATATTAGTAAAGTAGCACATCAAACAACTCACAAGCTTATACGAAGAAATGTTTGATTAACTTAAAAGGTTCTTAATGAGTTTCTTCAAACACATTTTGGCATAAAGATTAAAGCTACACTTTATTAAGTTACAACGTAAAGCTACAAGTTGAGTCTAACTGGGCATATGTTGTAGTTGTCTTAATTGCATTTTCTTTGACGCTAAATAAAAGCATTGATGTCGAATCGTCCCACTTGGTTTTAGTCATTTTATACTCAAATTTGTAAAGCTGTGGTAAAAATTGATGGGCCTGATTTATTCTTGTGTGGAAGCATATTAAACCCTAGTCTGACAGGTAGTGAAGAGAGCGGGACCTGAGCCAGACCTCTCTTTTGGTCATACTTTTGCTGCTGCTGGGACTAAGCGCTCTATAAGAGATAGACTGGGAAGTAATATGGATAGTTTCCCATCGCATGACAGCCATCTCAACAGAAAACGGTATGCCTCTTTTTCTTTACTTATTAACTTTTATTCCAGCCAGAATTTCATGTAGATCATGATTATTCGGTAACTTGATGTTCATTACAACTTTAAAAACTTAAGTAGAGATTGTCTACCAGTATTTTGAGTGGTATTGGGACCGCAAATTTTTTGTTTCTAGAAATTTTATATTTTGTCCTACTTTGACAGTTTTTTCGATTGATCTGTGAAAGCATGCCTATGATCTACAAAGTTATTTGCTTTTCTGTTTTTTCTCTTTTTGACACGGGTGTATGCAAATATCTTAACTTCTTGTATTATTTATTAACTTATTGTCTCATTCATATTTTGCAGTCAACGAG
Organism: Begonia peltatifolia; assembly: GCA_022433055.1. Taxonomy (NCBI): domain Eukaryota; kingdom Viridiplantae; phylum Streptophyta; class Magnoliopsida; order Cucurbitales; family Begoniaceae; genus Begonia; species Begonia peltatifolia. Next base: position 13,768,646 of record CM039527.1, on the reverse strand, counting down.
GAAGCCTAGGAATGCCAAGTCTGAGTTCTTATAGTTCAGGGGGTAATAAAGTGCTCCGTAATGCAATATACATTTTTGCATATTTTCAAGTTGCTATATAACGTTATGTCTGTTTATGTAAAAATTGACTAGCGACGCACATTGGCAAAGACGACCTTCGCTTTAAACTCTTGCAAAAAGATGCATCTATCAAAGCACAAAGGCGTAATGAGAATCATGTGGATCTTCGAGAGAAGTTGTTGAAGACTTCTCAACAACCTGTTAGTAATTTTGATTCAGGGCGTAGCCTGCCTCAATCACATAACAGTAATATCATTGGGCGGATTCCTTCAACAAGGAGAGTAGATGATTTTCAGAAGATGGACTCATTTAGAAGTTCTTCCTCAACATGGACTTTGGATCATTTGAGACAGAGATCTCCAGGTAGCAGATCTCCAAGTAGAAGATCTCCAGGTAGAAGATCTCCTGGGAGAATTCAAGAAAATTCAAGAGGTTTTTCTCCACAAAGGACTATGGAAGATCTTCGGAGAAATAGGACATTTGATAATGTCATAGTGGACTCATACGGAACCAAAAGAATTCTTGATACTTCAAGGCCTATAGGCTCCTCACCATATATGGCAAATTCTTCCTTGCAGTCAGGATCTACAAAGACCGCGGCTCCTCCAGTTCGGCAACTCCCTCCACCTGGTGGCATTATGGCGAAAAATTCTTACCCAGTATGGGTTTCTTTCCGTAGAATTTCATGTATTTTTTATTTCTGTTTTTTGTCTGACTTTGGTATGGATACTACCTACTGTTTGCAATATTCCATCTGTGCTCATTTTTGCTTCTTGTTGTAGGTTGATGAACCACAAACAATGGATGGATTTCTGCATTCTCTGGGATTGGGGAAATATGTCATCATTTTTAAGGCAGAAGAAGTATGTTTATTGTTTCATTTCGTTGTCAAACTATACATTAACTCTATTATCCCTGTATGTGACTGACACATGGTTTAATGTGAACTGGTTAAATCACCTAAATTTTATTTAAACCAAACCCTAGGAAAATCAAAACTAAGTTTAGTTTTTTTTGGTTTTATGTGGTGATTGTGCAGCTTATATTATTTCTTTGTTTCACGTAGATTCTAGATGTGACGCTTCCTATCACAGGGAGGGATTTCATTTTGATTATAAATGAATCATAATGATATGTCTACATTCTTAAATTGGTTTTGTTTTGATGTACTTTTCTTTGTCTAGTATAATTTGTAGATATTCTCTTTGTTGCGTTTTTATTAGAATATTTAATATTTTAGGTGATAAAGTTTCGATAAGTTAGATTCACATGGTTTACATGGCCATGATCATTTTCTATCAGCACGTCTGTACAACTTCTATTCCTTAGATTTTTGGAAGTGTCTGTTCTGCAATTTAATTGATATTTTCTGTGATCTTTTACAGCCTTCACTCAAAACTAATTCACTTGTCATTGTAGACAAATTCCGAATTTTCTTCACTTTTTAGTACTAATAATAGTTAAATCGTTAAATATGACAGCAATTAATGCATAGCTTCTTTATCATTTTTCTGATATATGTCAAATCCGTGGTTTTACTTCACTGTGCAGGTAGATTTGACAGCCTTAAAGCAGATGGGAGAGAATGATCTTAAAGAAATTGGGATACCCATGGTATTTTTCTTTCTTTTTTTTTTTTTCTTTCAGTTCCATTCTCATATATGTCGATTCTGCTTCTTTAATTGTGTTCAATTTTTTTTTTCCTCTAGCCTTGTTATATGAACCCTGTTTGTGTTTCCATCGAATCAAATCACGTCATACAAATATATTCCAGCATCAGCTATCAGCTTGACAATCTTCTTGTCTGATAGAATAAATTGGATTCATTTGTCCTTTAAGACGCTAGTTCATGTGGCTGTCAGATTCCATTTACTGGTGCTACTTCTGTTCTTACACGTTTCATCTTCATATTTCATTCATCATACCTATGACACAACTACAATATTTTCATAACAAGCCATTGGTTGATTTGATTCATTGCACCGATATAAGGACATTGAAATTGGTGTTAGTATGGAAAGTCATTTCTCATTTTGAAAACTAAAATGCTTCAATTAAGAGTTAGCGCTAATCCCAGTTCCATTTCCTTCTCCTCTTCCCAAATGCACATGAAAAGTAAAATAGAGAAATGAGAAGGAAAGAAAATTGCTAATAAAGGGCTTCGATTTCTAATTTTTGAGGACATGGCCCGTAGTCCTTTATGATCCTGTTTTAAAGAAAATATTCGTCTGCGTTTGTTCTGATGAATTGTGTTGTCAGTTTGGAGTAATGAGATGAATTGAGCAAATACCCTCTTGCTCTTTCTGTCTCTCTGGCATCGCTATTCTTATAGTTGGTTTTATCAGTCATTTTCATCCTATTCGATATATGTGATGAAATATTATGAATATGTTTGTGATTGCAGGGCCCTAGAAAGAAGATTCTGCTTGCTCTCGCACCTCGTTCCAAGCGGTAACCATGGGATTTGGGTTTTAATTAGATACTCTTTTTTGAATGGAAACCTGACATTGATTGGCCTTGCTTGAAAAATATAACTAGAGCCTCTAATTACTTCTTGAGTCAGTTTTTGACTTATCATTCAAGAGTAATTGGCATCACGAGTCGCAAGTCACAAATGTTGGGAAGATGTTTTTGAGATGTAATTGCTTGCTTTAAGAATTAAATTGTCTACCCTTGAGACTATTGCTTGAATATTTTTATGATTTGAACCTTTTTTATCTGTAAAAAGTACATACTGAGGAACAAAAAAATAGTATTTTTGCTATAGTTTCTGAAATCTTACTGAGGATTGTATGAGTTGCCAATATCATTATATTCTCTACTTCAATAATTCTGATCAGATACTTCACCTCCTAATTGTTTTATTGATGCCATGTGTTGACATTAGTGATTTTATGTTTTGCTACCATCTTTTCGGGATTCAGCCGAAGAATGGATTGGAACAGATGCTTTGTGTATGAATCGTTGTTGACACGGTTGATTTGGGCGGGAACCTAATTACATAGGATACGAGTCATTTACCAAGAGATGAAATAGGAAAAATAAGGAAAGTCCTTTGTCATTTTCTATGATGTTACATCTTTAACAAGACAATTCATTGATTTTAGAGGGGAGAAAATGTAACAACTAATCTAGGGTTGGGCATGGGCCAATTTGCTCCTGCTTTAAGGTCTGACTTGATGAACCGTGGGCTTTCAGTTTTAGGGTGTTGGAATTGGAACCGAAATTGTTAGATTTTGTATGCAAACCAAACCAAACCGGCTTTCACTTATTGGTTACAATACTTAATAAAAAATCAAAAAAGAAGTGATGGGAGAACGGACCCTAAATGCATCCCGGAAGATGAAATTAATAAACAGAGTTCGGTGCTCAATCATCAAAAGCAGAAGACATGTTGATGACAAGTTTTGTGGGAAATCGATTCGGATTTTGTTGTTGATTTGCTCAAATATGCTTAACACAATGTTCCTTGGAGTACACGTAGTTACCGGTCAAACATGATATCATGAAGCAATTTCAAATTTCTACTACACTTGCGTCGAAGGTAATCGATTCCCCTGTGATATAAAGTCATATGCTCTTGATCATATTATATAATTATAACAACAAACTAAGAAGATATATCAAGTGCTGCTGTCAATTCAACTGTCTGGTTGTCATCTGAAAACACCCTTTGAAAAAAGCTTCTACAAATAGACTGTGGCCGGCGATATGGAAATTACTCAAGTATCTATTGAATGTTCACAAGTCCAAAAGCTAAGAGTAAATCGCCAAGAAAGAGAGAGAGAGAGATGTTGTTCTGAAAGAAACTATTAGGGATTGTGGAAGAAACTATTAGGGACGGAATCATTACGGTTCTGTGTCACCCCAATTGAAATTGCATCGATTGGTTCGGTTTCAAAATTTTTGAAACTGAAACTAAACTAATCTGGTTTTTGTTGAACTTTTTTTTTTTTTTTTTTAATTTTGCTTGGTTTGCTTTTTTCAATGGTAGATTTTTTGTTTTGGATTGGCTCGGGGTCGGTTTGTACTCAGCTTTAAGTTAAGTTAGGCCTTTGTGTGGGTCGTTTTTGATTGGGTTTGTGTGATTTTTTGTAATTTTTAAAATTAAATTAAAAATATATAAAAATTATAATATCAATTCGGTTCGATTCTAATTTATATAAAAAAAAAAAAAAAAAAAAAACAAGAAGTGAGAATCAAATGGAGAACTTTGATTTTACTTAGTTTGGCTCCAAGACCCGTTTTTCAAAAATGGAAACAAAATGAAACCTAAATCATCAGTTTGATATAGTTTACATCGTTCAAGTTGAACTGATTCCACACCGAGACTCTCTTTTTTAAGTGTGAAGAGTTTTCTGATGTCTCTAATTATCTATGAAATCAACTGCAACTATCTTTATCTAATGAATTTCATAGTCAATACATAGAAATAGATGATAATCTATTTAAAATTCGTAAATTAATTGAAATCCATTTTAAACCCTAAGCAGAGTCTTGACAATAGCTATTATAAACTAAAATTGATGCACGAAAAATCAATCAAGTGTAACAGAAGAGTATCGAAGCACGAACTTAGACAGTTTGGTTGAACCACATTAATAACTCGTGTTAGTAATTTTTTTGTCTTTAATTATTTACTTTTGCTTTATTTGCTTGAGCGTGAAAGTAAATAGTTTGTATTTTAAATAAATCAACCATCATAATTTGTAAAAAAAATTAAGTTTTTAATATTGTGAAAAAGTTTAATAACCTTAATCATATCGATACTACAATATTTATTCCTGTATGTCTTGTTCTAAGAACATTCCGACAACATCTCATTAATATATCCTTATATTGAAATTAAATAATATCATTGGCTCGTCCAATCCTCCATCATCATCATTATTATTGTGATTATTATTATTATTATTAGCGTGATTATTATTATTATTTTCACTTATAAAATAAAAATAAACTAAACAGAATTATATTCGAGTTTTCTTTTTAATTTAAAAGATGACGTTTGCATGGCATTAGTTTTGACGTCACAAATTATGGCATGTGTTGATCGTGTCAAAGATTTGGCACATAATTGTAACTACTGCAAAACTAGTAGCGTAAAAAAAATCAGGTGATGTCAATTTTGGGTACCATCATGTTTCTTCAAAAAGATATAATATAAAGTTTCTTCTTCAAGTGTGACAGCTAACCTAATGTCAATATTTAATTAATTAATTTAAACTAAACTCTTCTTGTCTGCAATTATTTTGGCTTCAACTTATTTTAATGATTTAATTTTTTCTATTTGATATTATTTTTGTAGGGGTGAAAATTTAGCGATGAAAAACGAACTGAGCGAAACTAAAAAATCAGATTCACCGAGTTCAACAAGTCAAGTCTAACAAAACTGCTTAAAAAACATTTCAACATAAATCAGTTCATAAATCAAAGTTAAACGAGTCGAGTCAGTTAGTGAGATTATTCCATTCGTGGAATTGATATTAATGGATCATTTAAGTCTTCTTTTTTATAATTTTTGAAATTGAAATTTGAGTTAAACTCCGAGCAAAAAAGAATTGAAAAACCAACTTGATTCTAGTTTAATTTGAAAATTTCGACTTATAATCCCATTCTCAATTTATTTTCAATCAATTTTATTTATGTGCGAGATTATTTATAAAAATATAAATATTAAAATAATATTATATTTACAAGCTGGTCTTATTTTAACGTAACATTTAAATGTGATTTATAAATTAAAATAAACGTTATATTATAGTTTATCATAATATTTTTAAAAAGCCTATAAAAATTAGGATCCCCATTTAACATTCATATAAATATTGTTATTATATTAAATGGAATTCAAGAATTAAAAATTTGTTATTACAAACGTGACATTTAATTGAATAATTATTATGTTGTGGTGGTCCCCCTTCCCAGGGTAAGAGATCGGTGGGACCCAAGAGGAGCCGTGATCATCTTTATCACAAAAGGATTGCGGTCCAGGAGATCATCTGAACGGTCACGATTGAAAGATGGACCCCACGTAATGCATCTTCTTGGGAGCATTTTTACGGCTCCCTTCTCTTCTTCGACCTCCAATGGCTGCTCTTGGCGCACGTTATCAAATTCTTCGTCTGCTTTCGCTTTCACGCTTATATTATTTGACGGAAATCGATCTTCATCCTTTTACAACGAATCATTTCTTGTTGATTGGAATCTTGCAAGAGTTTGAAATGTGACTTTCTTTTCTTTTCCATAATTTTCGAAACTTCTTTGCTTACTTGTTCGTGGAAATTAGGTTTAGCTATTGACGAGAAATCAGTGGGGCTTTTTTCCTAGATTGAGTTTATTTTCAACTGTGCCGTGTAAGAACAGAATACTCGAAAGAGGAGAAAATTACTGATCTGAGGACATGGTAGAAATCTCTTTCTACTTTTCATCTTCTTGTTTTGGCGTTTTTTGGGCGGGCAAAGATTCTATTTCACCCTATAAATATACCATTATAGATATGGTTCAACACTCCGGAGAGAGGCGAAATGAACTTCTCTCTGCAACAGATTGTCCTTTTCATCTCCATAGCTGGTCATTTGAGCTTTTTCTTGAGAATTTCGGCTGGTGGCCATGAAAGAAGTTTGAATTTGTCAGGGCCTTCGGAGAATTCTTCGATGAAAGACCAAATATTGCAGCTGGCAAGTGATCCCACTACAGTAAACTGGATGAAGAAGATAAGGAGAGAGATCCATCAAAACCCAGAACTGGCATACGAAGAATATGAAACAAGTGCTATCATTAGGCGCGAGCTTGATCAGCTCGGCGTTCCATACAGATGGCCAGTGGCTCGAACCGGTGTGGTAGCCATGGTTGGCTCTGGTTCAGCTCCCTTCGTTGCTTTAAGAGCAGATATGGATGCTTTGCCTATTCAGGTTGGCTTGCAATTATAATGATCTAATTGACTATCTAAGATGATCTCATTTGTTTAAATTTTAGTCATAATTGCATCTTTACCGAGGCTAATTGCGTTTGAGATGTTGTACGATGTGTAGGACCAAGACAAAATTTGAATAGTTGATGGGCCAGTTATACACTCGCTCTTGAACAGTGATTTTCTAGTACATATAATTCTTAAACTGGCCAAAAACATGAACAGTTCGAGATGGTTTTTTTTTTCTTTCCTCAATTGAATTTGGAAAACCAGATTTCTGTCCTGAAGCCTAAGGCTCGAGGTAATTCATGATTTTGGGGTCATCCCTCAACTTTAAAACAGTGATCTATCTTTCCTGCAATGTCTTTTCATTCTCAGTTTGTCAACTAAGCCGTGGAAATTCTTATTCAACTTTGTTCTGGAACAGTGAGAGCTTGCATTATAATTAGACTCTCTCTCTCTCTCTCTCTCTCTCTAAGTGGGTTTTGTGATTTTATGCAAAAAATGTAGGAAATGGCGGAATGGGAGCACAAGAGCAAAGTGAAGGGAAAAATGCATGCATGTGGGCATGATGCTCATGTCACCATGCTTCTTGGAGCTGCAAAAATACTAAATGAATTCAAATACAAATTACAGGTCTGTCACGAATATAGCAACTTTAATGGACTTTTTCAGACTTGTCTTCAATAATTAAGCCCCTTCCTTTCAATTCAGGGCACTGTCGTTCTTATATTTCAGCCGGCCGAGGAACTGGGAGAAGGTGCAAAGGACATGATTAAAGAAGGAGTGCTCGTTAATGTGGAGGCCATTTTCGGTTTGCACATTGTGGATAAATATCCAATCGGTGTCGTTTCTTCACGTCCGGGGGAATTCCTCGCCGGGTGCGGAAGCTTCAAAGCAAAGATCAACGGAAAGGGCGGTCATGCGGCGATTCCTCACCACTCAATTGATCCGATTTTGGCTGCTTCGAGATCGATTATTAGCCTGCAAAATATTGTATCGAGAGAGATCGATCCTTTAGACTCCCAGGTGATTTCACTTGGTAGATATTAAGACAATCTTTTATTGAGATATTAATTCAACCTTAACTCACTATCTTAATTTAGAGTTTGAAAGTTCTGTCTCACGCAGAAGGCGAAATATGGAGCAATATGTGAGTTTTATTTTTTAAATCTTGAAAGGTATTGATGTTTCAGGTGGTTTCTGTTGCAACGATACATGCTGGAACAGCACTGAACGTAATTCCGGATTCTTCTACCATAGCAGGTACCTTCAGAGCATTTGGGAAGAGGAGCTTCTATGCACTGAGGGATAGAATAGAAGAGGTAATTTGCCGCTACTGCACTTGATCTTCCTAACATATTCGAAAAGCATCACTTTGACAGGAAGTTAAGAGCCTAAATGATGTGGTCTTGATTTGAAATCTACTTAACGTTCGAATACTTGTGAAGAAAATTTCTGATAAAAATCGATGTCTTTGGGTATATCGTGCCAGATCATAAAAATGCAGGCGATCGTCCACCGGTGCTCGGTCGAGATTGACTTTTCCGGAAAGGAACACCCCACGATTCCACCCACTATAAACGATAAGAGAATCTACAATCATGCTCGACGCGTTTCAATTGAGATGCTCGGAGAAGAAAACGTGAAATTAGCTCCGAGTTTCATGGGAAGCGAAGATTTCGCCTTCTACTTGGACAAAGTGCCAGGATCGTTCCTTCTTCTCGGCATTAAAAATGACAAGATCGGAGCCATACATCCTCCGCATAGTCCTCACTACTTCATCGACGAGGACGTATTCTCCATCGGAGCGGCATTACACACAGCATTTGCATACTCGTTTCTCTTAGATTCGACAAGGTCAAATTCTTTCTAGTAAATGTTCTATCAAACTGATGTTTCTCTTAACAGAGATTCTTCATACTTGTAAGCTTCCTAATTTTTTTCAAGTGATGAGAGCGTCACAACTGTACAAAAAGCACATTTTTTCATTGACCCAGTGGCCAGTTGTGTTATAAACACACATATTAAAGGGGGCATTGAATAACAGACTCTCACCAGTCTCTTTGAACATAAACAGAGCGACCATTTATTTTAGTCACATACCAAATAGCAAATTAAGGAGGAGTTTTCAGCTACTATTCTTCAAAAAGAGAATCGCGGCAACCAATGCTGACAGTCCGACCACCATTGACGTGTTCGCAAAGCTGATTCCGGAGCTCGATGGGGTAGGAGCCATTGATGTACCTGGAGGCATATACATTCCGGGGGTCATATAATCGGCTTTCACCAAAATGGAAGTCGATAGAATAGCCAAAGAAGTTGCTAAAATTGCCAATACTACTTGAGAAGCCATTTGAGAAAGAAGAGATTCCAGCTCTGTTGCTTGTGAGTTGGATGGAAATGGCTTTTATATGTGAAATTTCGCATGGGTTCTCGGCCAACTGGCTTTGTAGACAGCTGCAAAGGAGAAAAGAACAAGAATTAGTCTGAGAATGCAATGTTATCGACAATGTATAATCTTTAGCAATGGTTTCCAAATTTGAGGTTGTTTTAATTGTAATAAGAAATAACTTAGATGATAAAATTCACCTAAATCCAATGACTTAAGTTTTTGGAATTAATAGTAATTTATCATAATCAACCAAATTAAACATCTCTGTGCAAAAAAAAAAAACAAAAAAAAGAAACTTTTTGAAATTAACTTACCCACGAAGAAAATGTCTTAATAATTAAATTAACTCCAATATGGGCTTTTGAAATTAATAGAAAGATTAAGTGATTCTTATTTTAGAGAACGTAGCTTCAAAGTTTCCGATAATTATTGATGAGAACATCTTTGATATTTTATTTTTATTATTTATTTATTTCATTTAAAGTTAATTTCTTCTCTTTTAAGGTTAGTCATAACTTTTTCTATTTAAGTTTTATTATTATATCTTGGAAAAACAGTTTATGATTATTATTGAATGAATGCAACGTGTTACTATTTTTCCAACTCTACTTCTTTCTAGCTTCATTTTCCTTTTCTCTTCTTCTCGACTATAGTTCTTCTTCTCTTTCGTCTATTCTTCTTGTTTTTCAGCTATATTTGTTATTTTTTATTTCTTATTCTCATTCCGCTGTCTGCATCAAATTGGTATCAGAGCAGGTTTTATTGTTTTCTCAAACAATAAAATCTTGGTTTTCTCAAACAATTTTACTATTCATCGTCCGGTTATTGTTCATTGGCAACATTGTTCATCGCCGGTCACTGTTCATCGCAGGTTACTATTCATCTCAAAAATTTTGAATTCTTGCTGGGTTTGTTCTATTTCCTACTCTCAAACGCGAAAGAAGACAAATTTGACCCAAGCTCGACCTCTAGTTCCCGTTATCACAGCTCAGTGCTTTCTTGGTGAATTATTTGTTGTGATTTTTGGTACAATTTATTTGATTGATATGAGTACAAGGAGTGATGCTCAAAATAATCAAAATCGAGAGGCTAATTTGCAAAGAATTTTCATTGACCACTTTGATAATATAAGACCTTATAATGTTTCATTGCCTAATTTTAGTGGTCAGTCAAATGGTTATGATGTTTTTTATTAGTTAGAAAGGGTAATGATATTGTTCGAATGTTATGATTATTCAGAGAGAAGAAAAATCCAGCTAGGCGCTTGGAGTTTCGATGAGTATGCTAATTTGTGGTGGTACAAACTTACGAGAAAGAAAAAATTAGATCACAAGGGCGCAATTCGTACATGAAAGTTAATGAAGTACCTAATGAAAAAGAAGTTTGCCCCAAGACATTACGAACATAAGCATGACTCTCGGTAATTTACAGGGTTACTAAACACATTAGAGCCACCACCTGCTTTAGCACACATACGTAATAAAGTTGTTGAAGAGTCATCAGTTGGAAAAAAATAAAATGGATAAATTGTGTTTTGAGAGTCAACAAGAACTTAAAAGGCTTTCATAGATATCCAAGCGGTTCAATCAAGCTAAGGGTGAGGTAGAGAAAATTCATGTTAACTCTTGTGAACCAATACTTGACGATCGAGTAAAGTTGTCGAAAGTGGCTTTTGTAGAGCCTACACCACAAAGTAGCTCTTTTGATTCCTTGGGTGAATCCGCTTATTTGGAGGGATCAACCATTACACAAGATGAAGAAGAGACTTTATATGAAAGAAAAATATTTTACTAGATGAAGAAATCATTTATTCTAACGAGGGTCCTTTACTCGAGATTGATGGACAAAAGGACGAAGAAGAAGATGTTTGGCTAGAAGAAGATGTCCCTAAGGAATGACACTTAGATGATGAAATTGTCTCTTTGAAGGCAAGTATGGAAAGAGAAATATGACATGAAAAATTTGGTGAAACAACTTATATTATGACAACAAGTTTAAGAGCAAAAGAGGTATTAAATCAGCCCCTACTAAAAAAAAGGGAAAGAACATCTCAAATCCTAATTAAGGTACCAAACCTTAAGTTTGTTGATTTGCTAAGTGTTTTGAAAAGAGATTCGTTTTATATTAATATCATGATGCAAAACTCAATTATATCCCTAGAAGTTGTCTTATTTATGAATGCTTTGACCTTAAGTGATGGAAATTTTTATCCTTCTTACAAATGGAGCGAAGTTAATTTTCAAATCTCACAACTACATACTTTGAATGGGAAATGGTTTTCAAGACTAAGCACAAACTATTTGATTGCTTAATCATGATTTTTGGCTTTTCTAATGGTTCTAATATCTTCAAGAGGCCTCTACCTTATATTTTCAAAGATTTTTTTGGAAAACTCCTCCTTAGGACTAATGACTCATTCACGATAGTACGTTAAAACAATAATGATACTTGTGAGCTAGAAATAACGAAAGAGTTAAAGAGTTTCGACCACCCTTGATGAACATAACTTTTTTCTTTATTTCGAAAAAGAGAAAGACAAACGAGGCACCCCCTTGGCAACTAAAATCTCACCTTGTACCCTGTAGGTACTCCTCAGACCAGCTCGGAAAGATTCTCTATCCAGGTCTTCAGTTACCCAAGTTTATGGACGTTGAAAGAAGGTTGCTCAGCCGCTTAACTTATGGTTGAGAGATTGATAAACTTGCTGCCTAGTGGTTTCATCAATTTGACTGGATGATTCTTCTACCCCAGGAGAATTGATGAAAACATTTGTGACATTTTATTTTTATTATTTATTTATTTCAGTTAAAGTTAATTTCTCGTCTTTTAAGGTTAACCCTAACTTTTTCTATTTAAGTTCTATTATTGTATCTTGAAAAAACAGTTTACGATAATTATTAAATGAATGCAATGTTTTGCTATTTTTCCAACCCTACTTCTCTCTAGCTTCCCCTCTCATTTCTCTTCTTCTCTATTATAGTTCTTCTTCATTTTCGTTTATTTTTCTCCCAATTAAGCTATATTTCTTATTTTCATTCCGCTACTTGCATCAATTATACTAAAAATAGAAATTAGAATTGGAATAATCGATTTGGGATAAGTCTTCATACATTTTTTCAAAAAATAAAAACTTGACTTTCCTGATTCCATAGGAAATCCTAAAAAGAAAAAAGAAGATTGATCTCACTTTTGAAACATATAAAATTATCATCTTAAGTGGCATCGAACTTATAAAAAACAAAACAACATTATCTAACCAGCAAATTTCAGCCATCTTTCTCAATAGAACTAGGTTAAGTATTATCCTAACATATCTCTATAAAAATTGAAGATTTGGCTCCCTCATTAGTCTTTTAAATGTCAATAAAATGTGAATAAACAGAACATCTTTAGTTTGATTGACCACCACCAAAAAATCATGCGTTTTTTTTAATGTCCGAACAGGTCTACGTGCTTTGTGCATTAATCTCACATGAGAATAAAATTACCGAGCAAGGTAAAACAACTATAGTCTAATTATTTGGTTTTGAACAACAGCTTTGCCAGAAATTTGACCCAAAATCATAAACATAAATCTTAGAATTTCTTTATAACTTGCTAGTAAACAAATATAGAAGGGCGTTTTCCCTCACCCGAAGTCTTTCATGCTAGAGCACTACCTTTTATAAGACCTGTAATTATATGGAGAATAATGCTAGCTCAAAGAAACTTATATCCCAAACAAAAAACTTATGGTTATTCTAAGCTAACATATATGGCCTTGAATAGTTTTATAAAGCTAGCTCAAAGAATAGGTCATCTCGTTTTTTTATGGTTATATTGAAAGATCTGCAAGGAATGTATCAATCTATTTTCTTAAGCTCGTTTCGAAAACTCCTTTTCCTGCTAAATGCTGCCTCCTGCATAATCAAGATCAACAAAACGATGGAACGATTAGATTTTAGCATGTAAATATCAGTCGCACCTGAAAATTGTAAAATAAGTCTTCTGGGAAACCATCCAAAACAGTTTGTGCACGGATTGTGAGTCATAAATGTTTGCATAACGTTATTATTATAATTAATAATTCTTAAAGATAGTTTAATCTTTTTTTCTATGTTTACCCTAACTATATAGGTGTACTTTTTCTTATTAAATTATCAATGAGCATCCTATTCTTGCACGGTATCAGAGCAAGGGAATTAGGGTTTAGGATTTCGTTTGCCTGGTGAACAGTGTTGGTATAGCGTTAAAACAGTGTATGAATAGTGTGACAACAGTTATAAACAGTGCAGAACAGTGTCAAATAGTTCCTAACGGTGTGAAACAAAGACAAACAGTGCCGAATAGTGACGAACAGTGCAGAACAGTGTGATAAACAGTGACAGTGTGAACATGTGTTATTTTCTTCGGATTGAGGTTATTGGATTCTTGAATAGTGCGTGAACTGTGATGTGTGTTATTTGGTTCGGCTTGAGATTATTTTATTAGATTCTTTTTCTTTTTTGTTGAATTATTGGTGAATTCAGTTGAGTTTCTTTGTTTGTTCATAATGATTGGTAGTAAGAATGGTTCTCTTCAGTCGATCAATATCCAATTAAATGATAAAAATGACTCGTATTAAAGTTATGCTATGAAAAATTTCTTGCATGGAAAATCTATGTGGGTTATGTTTCAGGTGTACGAGTTATGCCTACAGACAGCAAAGCCACTGACTATGCGACCTTACTAGAAGTTTGAGACTATGCGATGTCAGCATTATGGGACCAGTTGGCATTAACAGAACCATCAGAATTGCGCGTATTCTCAGCTTACATCGCTCGGAGTGAATCACAGCACCTAGTACAGTTCCTGATGGCCCTTTCGTCATGATTTTGAAGGATTGCGTGGGACAATTCTACATCGTACTCTCATTCCATCTGTTGATTCGGTAGTTAATGAACTGTTAGCTGAGGAGATTCGTCTTAAATCTCAAACCGATAAGGGGGCTATTCCACCTCCTACTCCATCTGTTTTTGCAGTACCACAACGACCTACTGCTAGTAATCAAAATAGGTTGACATCTAAAGTCTCCCATGATGAGTGTGTCTTTTGTAAACAGAAGGGTCATTGGAAGGCTCAATGTCCGTTATTGCTGAATAAGGGTAAATCACAGCAACAACAACGGCCACCACAATCGCAACAATATGTTTTACCACAACAACAATTGTCTTTCTCACCGCAGTCTACTTCATGGACATATCGACCACTTCAGTCCAATAATGCATTGGCTGCTCCGTCTTTAGATCCATTCATGTTTGAACAGTTTCAACAGTTCCTTGCCTCACAACCTCATGCTATGTCAGCCACCTCTCATAAAGGTTTGTCCTCGTCTGGCTCCCCAGATATATCTTCTTTGTTATGGGTTTTGGACTCAGGTGCCTCTCATCATATGTCTCCTAATTTGTCTTCTTTTGTTTCCTTGTCTCCTAATTCTTCTATATCAATTATGACTGCCGATGACACTTTTATGCCATTAGTAGGTGTTGGTTCCATTGTTACTTCTCTTGTGTCTCTTTCTAATGTGTATTATATTCCTAATTTTACTCTAAATCTTATCTCTATTGGTCAATTATGTGAGTCTGGATACTTAGTTTCATTTTCTTCATCCACTTGTTCTGTACATGATCCGCACTCTCAGAAGGTGATTGAGATAGGCCGTAAGCAAGGGGGCTCTATGTCTTGGATCAACTCAGAGTATCAGAACTTGTAGCTTCAAGTGTGGATTTGTCTTTTTTTCGTTTGAGTCATTCATCTTCTGTTTTTTATTTATGACATTTTCGTTTAGGTCACGTTTCAGCGTCTTGTTTACAGTTTTTGGTGTCTACAGGAGCATTAGGACATCTGGACAATCATGACATTTCTGATTGTCGTGGTTGTAAACTAGCCAAATTTTTAGCCTTACCCTTTTATAAAAGTATTTCCTTTTCCGCTTGTTCTTGTTGTCAGCCAATGTTCCTAGCGAGTGTTGGGGGGAAGCAATTCTTACCGCTACTCATGTAATTAATAAAATTCCAATATCTCATAATTCAGGTTTGTCTCCCTTTGAAAAGTTGTATGGGCATGCGCCTGATTATTCCTCCTTGTAAGTATTTGGTTGTACTTGTTTTGTTCTTCGTCCACACGCCGAGCGTAATAAATTGTCCTCTCGATCCGCCATGTGTGTATTTCTGGGTTATGATGTTGGTCAGAAGGGATATCGTTGTTTTGATCCAATTAGTCAAAAATTGTACGTTTCTCGTCATGTTGTGTTTTTAGAGCATATCTTTTTTTTTTTTCTCTATTCCTGCTATTTCACATCATATGACTCAGTCTGATCTCATTCATTTTGATCCTTTTGATATTGCAATTGAGGAAGCTCCATCCACAATTTCAACTACTTCTGCTAATAGATTGACAGAGTCTGATACTTTGGTTCCCGAGACATCTACCTCTCATTCTTCTCCGACCACACAATCAACTCTTGAGATTGCGAATGTTCCTTCACTCCATCAGTCCACTCGATCTCGTAAGTCTACTAAACAACCTGATTTTGCTTATTCATCATATTCTAGTTCTTTTGCTTCATTTGTTGTCTTTATTCATCGTCTTTCTGAGTCTTTGTCCTATAAAGAGGCTATTTGTGATCCACTTTGGCAGGATGCTATGACTGAGAAACTTACTGCTCTTCATCATACTCATACATGAGATTTAGTACCGTTGCCATTCAGAAAACATACCATTAGTTCTCATTGGGTTTATAAGATTAAAACTAAGTTTGATGGATCCATTGAACGATACAAGGCTTGACTTGTTGCTAAGGGCTATTCATAGAAGTATGGCATAGATTATGAAGAAACCTTTGCTCCTATTGCAAAGATGACGATTATTCGCACTATGATTGCAGTTGCCTCCATTCGTCGATGGAGAATATCTCAAATAGATGTTAAGAATGCCTTTTTGAATGGTGATCTTCATGAAGAAGTCTATATGATGTCCCCTCCTGGTGTCGCCCACAAATCCGGTGAAGTTTGTCAGCTTCGTAAGGCTCTCTATGGTCTCAAACAAGCACCTCATGCTTGGTTTGAGAAGTTCTCCATAGTGATCACTTCGCTTGGCTTTCGTCTTGATCATCATGATTCTGCATTGTATGTTGATGACATGATTATTACTGGTGATGACTGTGATGATATTGAATCTTTAAAGTCTGAGTTGGCCGTTTATTTTGCTATGAAAGACTTGGGTTTGCTATGTTACTTTTTGGGCATTGAGATCGCTTATTCCAAAAAAGATTATCTCCTATCTCAGTCAAAGTACATAGCTGATATGCTTGAGTGTGCACGTCTCATTGACAGTAGGATTGTTGATACTCCTCTTGAGACCAATGCTCGATACTCTATGTCGAATGGTCTTCCTTTGTCAGATCCCGTTTTATATCGTACTATTATTGCCAGCTTGGTTTATCTTACTGTAACACGTCTAGATATTGCAAATGTTGTTCATGTCGTTAGTCAGTTGGTTACTGCTCCTACTACTGTTCATTAGGCTGATGTTCTTCGTATTCTCAAGTATCTTCGAGGCACTCAGTTTCAGAGTCTTTTGTTCCCCTCTAAGTCATCTCTCGAGTTGCGTGCATACTCTGATGCTGATTGGGTTGGTAATCCTACTTATTGCAAGTCCACAATTGAATTCTGTATTTTCCTGAGCGATTCACTTATTTCGTAGAAGAGTAAGAAACAAGATGTCATCTCTTGATCTTCTACAGAAGTTGAGTATCGTGCTATGGCCTCGACTACTTGTGAGATTGTTTGGTTACGTTGGTTGCTTGCGGATATAGGGGTCATCTTCATCATCCTACTCCGTTACATTGTGACAATTAGAGTGCTATTCAGATTGCGCGTAATTTAGTTTTTCATGAGCAAACAAAGCATATTGAGATTGATTGTCATGTCACTCGCCATCATCTTTAGCTTGGTACCATCACCTTGCCTTTTGTCCCTTCTTCTCTGCAAATTGCTGATTTGTTTACCAAGGCATACTCTGCCTCACAGTTTCATTTTTTTGTCTGACAAACTCTCAATGCTTATAGCTGTCGCAACGTGAGTTTGTGGGAGGATGTTTGCTACGTTATTATTATAATTAGTAATTCTTAAGGGTAGTTTAGTCTTTTTCTCTTTGTTTACCCTAACTATATAAGTGTACTTTTTCTTATTAAATTATCAATGAGCATCCTATTCTTTCAATAAAGAATAAGGCATGGTGGAAAATGTTGAATAGTAATCAACCAAACTATGTATCAATAGCAGCAAAATTATTGCTTATTTTAGTAAGAAGAGAGAAGTAGCACAGGCTGAGGCAGTTTGCCAGCTCGATGGACCACAGAGAAGAGATCATGGTTGGATTCAGTGTACAGGCCAGCGACAAGTTCATAATTACTAGCTCTACCAGTTCATCCTATCTATCCGATTTAAGAAAATTACAACAGATTTTGCAAACTCTGCCTTCAGTTAGCGGTTAGCGAATGTTGCAAATGCAAAATCATGTTAGCGGTTATGATAAAAGAAAATGAACCTCTAACAACTATCTTTGTATCTTAGAGTTACAAAATATGAAGATCTAAAAAGTACTTAATACTCTCAGCGTGAACAGGTTTTTTATTTTTCATCTGTAGTCAAAAGGGCGTATAAAAAAATGAAAAGATGAACAACCAGGGTGAGTTTTAAAACCACTCTAAATTCTGCCAAACTTTACATCAAAGTCTCTACATATCCATATCCACCAAAACTAGAGCATGACAAAAAGATTTTTAAGATTGGCGACATCTGGTTTTTTCACCTTGATCGATCCTACCATCTAAAAAAAACTATATTTATCTCATATCATACTTATTTTTTCCACTCATTACTAATGGCATTGAACAAGAATGATCGAGTCAATAAACTATTCTCTATTGCATTTCATTCATATGATTTGAACTTCAATTTTACTCTCCAAGTTGATTTTATGTTATTAAGATTCTAAGAATTCATTTTGAGTACCTGAATCAGAGAAGGCCTTTCGATGCCAGAATTGGCAAGAGCTCGAGATTACCATTCAGACCAAGCGACGTCCTTTGAGAAACACTTTTCGCAGCGTAATTTTCATCAACAACAACAGCAATAGCAGAAGTAGTTCCAAATGTCCCATTTAGTAGGGGTGGGCACGGGCCGGTTTGGTCCGGTCCCGAACCCGAACCGAAACCAACCCGATTGATTTTGGGATTTTTATCCCGAAACCAAGACGGGTCCCGGCAGAACTGGGACTGACCCTCCGGTCCCAAGTCAGTCTCGGTTTCACCCAAGGTATTTTTTTTTAAAACTAAAAAATTAAAAAAACGATAAATTTTAAAAAATGATAAATATAACAAAATAAATGCAACGTCCAAAATAAATATTAGTAAGTAACGTATAAACTAAAAATCTAAATTTAACGATGAAACATTAAAATGAAAAGAAATACAACTTTCAAAATAAATCTAAGTATGTAATATAAGAAACTAATATACAACATAAAAAAAATTCAAGTACATAGTCAAAACATTAAAATACAAGTTAAGAAACTAGAGTCAACATCCAAAATTAATTCAAATACCTTAAAACTTAAAAGTACAATCTAAATAATAAATCCAAGTACATAGTCAATTTCATAGCACCAACCAAGCAATCAATCTAAATAACTGTCACAACCACAATATCAAGTCATCGATATGTCATCTTGAACTTTGAGAAAATTATCATCGAAAAGGTCAATGTCAACGATATCTGCAAAATGACAATATTGAAGAAATTTGTTAATCATTAAGTTAAATTTTAGTGATAAACATGTAAAACAAATAAATATTAGAATGTTCGAACTATCTTGTATAAATGTCAATGTCGTAGTACTAGTATCTTGTAAATCATTTGCAGAAACTTTAAAAGAATTGAAAGTTTTTATCCAACTTTGTGAGCTTATCAGAGTTTCAACACTTTGTGGGCTTAGAAAACTGCGAAAAGTGTCAAGAACACAACAACCACAATTAAAAGCAAACTCTGACGCCACTGTAAAAATGGGAATTATCAATGTATATTTCGTAATGACACTCAAAATACGATACTTCTCGGAGTGCCTCTTCCACAACGATAAAATGTCAGAACTATCTTGAACAATCTCTAATTTCTCAGACAAATATAAATTAATCTCTGACTCAGTAGCTTCGTCACCTATCTCAGAAAAATTGTCCAGATCATAAAACATAGAATACACTGCACTTGAACAAGCTTGCGCCAAAAAATTCATTGACTTTGAAGACTTTTGTTGACTACTGCTGCTAGGAGGTTGGTCTTCATTGGTTGTGTAACCTTTATATTCTGTATACAACCTTTGAATTACATCATCTATTTGCTTTATGTATTCTACAGCTCTTTCACTTTCAAATAAAATGTTTAAATAATGCTGTAAAAATTTGTTTTGCAACATAGGTAAACATGTTTATTTTTTCGAATGATCCCCAATATTTGTCAAAATTTTTAATCATTGCGTTGGTCATTCGTTTCAGAGTTATATTCTCGCCGTTACCATATTTTTCAATAGCAAGCGTCAAATTGCAGACTTCGCCTACGTACATATTTGCTGTAATATGCAGAGAAGTAGAAACATGAAGTGTCATTTTATAAAATGTCTCTAAGAATTTAATAAATTCTCGAATGCATTCTCAATTTTTCACTGTGGGTGCACCTTTCACTCACACTTCTTGCACAAAAGAGCTTTCATTCTCTGCAAGTTTCTCAAAAGCCGCTTCAAACTTCTCACTGTTTGGCAGCATCAGATATGTTGAGTTCCAACGAGTAAGAACACCGAGCGACAAATTATATTTGCAAGTAATTTCCCCTGCATCAACACAGGCTTTAAATTGTTGCAATCTTCCCGGAGAAGACCTTACATACTTTACAACTTTTCTTACTTTGGCTATGGAAGTTTAATGTTCTTTCAAACCGTCAGAAACAATCAAGTTCAGGACATGTGCAAAACAACGCATGTGCATATAATCGTCGTTTAAAATCAACCCCTTTCAATTTCTAATTGTTTTCGTCAAGTAAGAGATAGCTACGTCGTTGGAAGACGCATTGTCAACGGTGATGATGATAACATTTTCAAGCTCCCACTTAAGTAAACAATTTTCAACTTCATTACCAATGGTCTCACCTTTATGGTTCAGAATCAAACAAAAATTCAAGATATTCTTTTGCACATGTAAGTCTTGATCAATGAAATGATATGTCAGTACCATGTAATTCAAATTCTGAATAGAGGTCCACGTGTCAGTGGTCAAACACACTCTCTGTGATGTTGAAAAAAAATACTCCAACTTTTGATTTTTTTTTCTGAAATATACTTCGAATATCTCTTATTATTGTCTTTCGAGATGGCATAATAAACTTTGGATTTAGATACAGACAAAATGTCCTGAAACCAATTCCTTCTATCACTTTCAGTGTCAATTCATCGATTATAATCATCTTACCTAGATATTCTCTCGCACCCATCATAGTAAATATGGGTATACTAGCACTTACCTTCAACAGTTTTAAAAGACAAAATTGGTTGCCTATAGTTCACATTTCGTGAATACGTTTTGCATATTTTGATATATTTTATCATACTTGAAGTCTCATTATTCGTCAGGTGTGCTGCATATATTTTTCCACAATAATTACAATTTGATTGATCTGTTTCTGGTACCTTACTGAAGTGAAGCTAAGCAATAGACTTAGATTTTTTCGAATCCACATGCAAACTTTTACTTTCGGAAGGATCCATCTTACCATAGTGCAAAAGCACATTGAACAAATAACCCACAACATTAACTAACAGCCAACAAACAGCATATTAATCAACAGCCAACAAACAACACATACAATTAAACAACCAGCACATTAATCAACAGAATCTTTAATTTGATTTGGATTCACAGCAAGGCAACCCCACAAATTCACAAACATAAATTATACAATAAAAACAACTTAAAATTCTAAACAACAAACAAAAATAACAATGCTCTCGATCAACAGTTCTGAAGAGTCTTCCACCAGACCTAATTTTTACTAACACAAAAATTATATAATAAAGAATAAACACATACAATGAGGTGAAGTGAGCAATTTTCAAGATTGGAGCAACCTAGCGGCCAACAGGGAGCAGTGAGCACCTAGAACTAGAAGCGTCTACAATTTTTACGTAAAATTAAGATTAAACATTTTACCTAAACAAAGTTAAGTAATAAACATTAAGCATTACACAATTACTAAAGTCACAAGTCACAACTTTGAACATATAGTGAGCACTGAGCCGAGGAGTAAGATTGGCCACCCCTAACAGAGGCAAGCGGCAAATTCAAAGCAGGGGAGCAGGGAGGTCGCAACTCGCACGGAGAAGAGGCAGGGGCTAGGGAGGTTGCAACTCGCAAATTCAGAGGTCGGGTGTTCGGGAATTATGAAGCTCGACAACTCCCAAATTCGGAGCTCGGGTGTTTGGGAATTCTAAAGCTCGACAATTGAATAGAAATTCTAAAGCTCGACAACTCCCAAATTCGGAGCTCGAGTGTTCGGGAATTCTGAAGCTCGACAACTGAGGGAGGTCGCAACTCGCAAATTCGGAGTTCGCAACCAAACCGGGGAAGTTAGGATTTTGCCATTTGGAGGTCGGGTGTTCGCCATTCGGAGGTCGGGATAGGGAGTCGGGTGTTCTGGAATCTGGATTAGGCATTTAGAACCGAAGAATGAAGCTTGAAAACTGAAGAGGCTTAAAATCGATCCTTCGGTCTGGTCACGGTTCTTTGGGAATTTGGGTTGTGGACCGAGGATCGAACCGACTCCCCTCGATTCTATGTACTTTGGACCGAGGACCAGACCGTGGTCCATTACCTTAGGACCGAAATCGAACAGAACCTGACGGTCTGGTCCGGTCCTGCCCACCCTTACAATTTAGGTTTAAGCGTTGTGATTTCAGCCAAACTAAACAAAATCGATAAGAGCAAGATGAAAAATAGCAAGAACAAAGAGTAGGAATATTTAAATTTAGAGAAAACTTGGACGAAAATAATAGAAGCTACAAAAAGAGATTAAGGTAGAGCTGTACATAAGCATTGGTTCAGGCTCCGATACCAAATAGATGGCGAAAAGATCCTCCTCTGACCGTATTCAAATAATCGTTATCTGGCTTCTGGTGGAGCCAAAATTAATTTTGCATTAGAGGAAGGGTTTATCTAAAAACAAATTGAATTAAGGGTCCGGCTATCTTAAACGTGATTTTTTTTTTGAATCAACCTTCAACTTTGCCTTGGGACTAAAATTAATCTCGAACCAATTTTTCAATTTGAACTTAGTTTTAAGTCTGTTTATGCTTAGTTTGGGCAGGTTTTGTTCTGTTGGTTCGATTTTTTTTTGTAATATATATGCATAGACATAATAAATGAGCTGGTCAAGTCAAGTTAAGATTGAATATGTTTTGTTTACCGAGCTTACTGAGTTAAATGAGCCAACTCTAACGAGTTGTGCAAGCTTAATGAGCCGATACTAGCAAGCTCATTAAAAAAAAAATTCAACCGGAGTTGACTTGCAAATCACGAGTTAAACGAGTAAAATCGATCCGACTAAATGAGCAAACAAGTCTTAACGAGATGAGACTAACAATTCAAGCATACATAAATAATTCTATTTTATATTAATATATTATTATATATTTTTTCAAATTTTAGTTATTAAAACTATGATAAATATTTATTATTGTAATGTTAAAATATGATAAGTTAATTATCTAAATAATAAAGCTATTATTATTATATAAAATGACATGTAATTAAAAAAATTATTTAAGATAAATCAATAAAAAATATATCATTATCAAATTAGAGACATCACAAAAATTACCAATCATTTGCAAACATATCAAAAAAACTACAAGTTCAAAAAATTACTTCAAATTTCAATACAAAGTAAATAAATCAAAATCTAATATTCAACATCTAAATTTTTAAATTTTTTTAGTATTTCGTCATTTCGTTGTTGATTTCTCGTCATTACGTCGTTTCAATATTTGATGCAAATGAGTGTCTTCATGAGATGCAAAAATTATTTTATTCGTTCATCCTACACATGTCCATATACAATAAAAGTATAAGTTGATGCTATTGTGAAGACCATAAGTGTTATTATAAAAAGAATATGATATGCAATCGATTATTTTCTCCACTAATCTAACATATCAAAGTTCTATTCTCGAGAAAATTGATAACGAAAATCAAAATAAATATTAAATTCATTTCACATAGAACTAGAATAAAAATATGTGTTGAATTCATATATCATGAATACTAAATTGTCGAGATACAATACATCTGCCACCACTACTATTAACATAAATATCTTTGCGTAAAAAATATCGTGAACGACTAACATTATAATATTTAAATTCAGAAAATAATATAAATTAGCAATTCTATTTATTATTTGATCGCTAACAATTAAAGAAGTGATATATAAATTAGTTGAAATTCTATTAAACATAAGACACACTCATTTTTAATTTATACTGACAATCCATAATACATGCATAACAAAAAATAAGAGAAATGTCAAGTCAAAAGTTTTTACATGTTGTTTTCATTTTATTAAAAATATCACTAAATTTATCTATTTGTCGATATTGTGCAAAATTACACACTAAATTTATTAAAATTGAAAGAAAAAGATGAGAAATAAGATAATAAATTCCATAACATTCATTTGTAGTATCATCAAAAAGTTTTTAAAAAATCAAAAAAAGTACTAACAACATTATAACTAAATTTATCAAAATTAATACTTTGTGTTTTTCATTAATAAAAATACAAATAACTTGTCAATATAACATAAAATTTTGCTACATTAATTAAGTTGAATTTCACTTTTCATCTGTGTCAATTTTTAATTTTTTTAGTTTAAATTGAATAGTTTTACGAAATTATTTATATTTTTGTTGTTTTAAATTAAATCAATAATGTAACAAATTGCGAATTTAATCAAATATGATGCGAAATATATATCATATAATATTCAACAACTAAATTTAAAATATGACACATAAATCTCATATGAAAAATAGAATCGTGATTAATTTCTAACTGAAAATCATTTTTAAATAAAAATTACAACATCATTAGTACTAATATTCTCAAGAGTTTATACACATTAAATATTCTATATCTAATATAATATTCTTCTAATTTTGAAATATTGTTAATAAAAAACTGGTAGAGGTCCCAAAATCCCTAGATTGATCTCTTTGAACATTAGAGCTGAGACGAGAGGACTAAACAAAAAGTGGATAAGTAACGCTACGTGTAAAATATTTATTGGTGCAATTAAAATGAAATTAATGTAATAAATTATAAATAATTAATTTATTATATTTATTACACTAATAATTATTTGATACTGTATTTTAAGAGAGTAAAATAAAAAAAAAAATAAACAGAGCATCATGTAAGGTAGATAGATCTCTTTTGATCAAGAGATTTGAGTTTGGGATATTTTGGGAACGAAGAAAAAATATGTTTTGTGTGGTGTGAATACAAAAAGAATGTGTGGTACATTTGATTTGAATCTCTATAGTTTTTAGTTTTAAAGTAGAAAAATAAATAAATAAAGAGTTTTTTTTTCCAATTTAAACCCTAAAGGATAAATGTTTTTTCAAACAAAATCCTAAATTATCAAGCATAACAATCCAAATTTTAAATTGTAAACAACTTAATAAATCAAACCTTAGCAGGCGGCCGATCACTGTATACGCCCAAAAATGGATGACCGATATAAAATAATGGTCGTTTGTTCTGTACAGACCTACGTGGCACTTGACACGTCGGATTGGCCGAACGATTAGGGGGTGGCTGTCTGTTTCACGTGTGGTGCATGTGACTCCGTAATGGAGAGTCATTCTTCGAAACATAGTCGTCCGTTCCATGGAGCATTATCAGCACAACCGGTCGTGTTCTGAAAACGATCGTTCATTTCATCATCACATACGAGAACTGATGACCGTTTTAAAAACACGGTCATCCGTTGTTAAAATTAGGGCTGAAAACGGAGAGTCACCCCCCTACAACGACCGTTCGTTGTTAAAATTAGGGTTGAGAACGGAAGGTCAACACCCTACAACGACCGTCCATTCCCCGACAATATATAAGTAAACAGACACCCCAACCCGCAAAACCTTCAGAAAACATTTAATCCTCTCGGCCATTTTGTGATTTTTTTTTTTGCAAAATTAACTTGATTCACGCTTCACCTTGTTCATTTCTCCATTCTCAAATTGATTCATTCAATTTTCATCCAAACCCTCACAAATCTGAGCTTTAAAATTCAAAATTCACAACTCACAAATTTGACCTAGATTCCCAAAATACCCTGAATGGATGAGAGATTGGTTATTAGATGAAAAGTTGGGTCGACGAAACATCGGGCACCATCAACGTCGCAAGGAGGTCGGGCATAACCGTCGGGCACTGTCAATGCCAAATGTGTCATGAAATTGGCCTGGGTTCTTGTCGATTGAATTTCACAATCAGATATGTTGAGAGCTGTTTGAGTTAGATCTGTTACACCGCTCGGTGATGCATTCGAAGATCGTCAACTTTAAAGGTTGGGAGTCCTTAGAGATCCATGAGATATTTGACAGAATTAACCTGCATGGGGTTTACAATGTGCGGGGATAGCTGCAATCGAATTGTTCCTTTATTTTATGCGAACCTGAGCTTTACCAGGAGGTTGAGAGTTATAAAAATGTACATCCAGGGTACGAAGATTGAGTGTAGCGCCCCGAAAACCTACCCGTTTCCGGTTCACTACTGCTCCGATACCAACTCTTTACACCTATATTGTAAAAATCGCATAAAATTTTTAAAACTTTATTCCTTGACCGAAAACGACAGTTTTGTAAAATATTTTTGACAGCTCTGCAGCAGAAATTCAATTAGATTCTCTTTCGACAAAACTTTATTTTGTTAAGCAAGAAACAGGGACTCCCGGTCGACACCTATAAGCATCGGTCGACACTTGAATCACCTCGGATTTCTCATCGGTCGACACCGGGAATACCGGTCGACACTTTGTTCCTCTCGGGTCTTCCCAGCAGTCGGCACCAAAATTCATCGGTCGACACTTCTACGCTCAGCTAGGAGAGCGATCGACACTTTCTTCTGTAGGTCGACACTTTGGTCCTCTCTTGCTTGCCGGTCGACACCTCATTTCTCTCTGCCTTCCCCGGTCGAACCCCGTGGTCGACATTGACCCTCCAAATTACACTAACCGATCGACACCTTTCGACTTCGGTCGACAACTCACACCAGGATCAGTGAAAATAACAATGCCAGTTCATTTTAGAAATAACACACGACGAATACTCCTCGACTAAATCCACGAAGTGAAAACTTAAATTCTAAAAACATAATTTCAAAATAATAACATTCTACTCCATTTATCTACGGTACTTTTATCACACCATCTAAAATCCTCAAAATTTATATAACGCTTTTCGACTCAAAACACTTACAAAATCACTCCCTTAAACTCGCCATGGTCGTGTCGCCCCAACATTTTCTTACACCGGCATGCGACATCTCCTGCCAACTCCAACCTATGACTGCTCGTCACCTAGCAACTCACCTGACAGCGCGTCGTCACCTACACCAAGGAACACAAAACTTAAGCCTGATGCTTAGCAAGTATGGAAATATGAACTTGAAAACCAATGCATAACTCAACCCCTACTCATGCAGTTTCTATACTCAACACCGTTTTCTTTTTGTTTCGTTATTTTCATCTTTCACTTTCCGATGTGAGTCAGGCCGGCACCCATCCCTTCCACACTTGGGACGGCCAATCCATAACCTACGGAGCGAGATTAGAGGCACACATCATGTTCGCACACGGAACGGCCCTACGTAACCTTCTCCTAACATCAATCGTTGAACCCTCTAGTGCTCTCAATAGCACGTTAACGACGAGGCGTTCGCAAACTGTGTCACATTACGTACTTTCATCCATGGGAATCCCCTAGTACTTTCTCACTAGCACGTTAACGATGAGACCTTCACCCACGCGTTTGTAAATCTTTTCTTATTTGGTTACGTTTCACATACACATTTCAAAACATACTCAAAACTCGTGTTTCGTAGTTCAAAACCATGATGCATGACAATCACAAATGCACGACTCAACAACAAAGCAAACAAACAAGCAAACAAGCAACCTTACCGTTCCATGGTGTAGGCCCGAAGGCAATTCACATACGTTCCATCACTTACCTGGCGTCATTGCTTTCCGTGGTGCTCGTTTCTATCACTTCCTCGGGCTCAACCTATCGCATAGCAATCCACATTAAAACTCATCCCACAACTCGTTCCACGTACTAAAACTACGCTACTAACCCACTCCACCAAAGCCCAACTAAGACGGCTCGCTAACCCGAATTTTGGCTCCAAAACCAACCCAACTTCCGACGCGTATAACTTGTGCGTCGGTTATCGGAATCACCCGATTCCAGTGGTCAAACGCTTCACTCATAACCTAGTTTAACATATCGAAGTGGAATTTAAATCTCTTAACCGCAACTAGGTTAAAACTCCCAAAAACAGAACCAAATCTCACACTAAAACGCCCAAAATTTCCATTCTCGGTTCTCTCGACAAAACTCATTCAATTCCTCACTAATCTATCGCACTCCAACCTATTACACATCATCCAACTACTGTTGGAGATTTCGAATTCAAAAACAAGAGTTGCACGGTACCCCCTCTCGGATATTCTTCAATTTTCGGAACTCTTCACCTTACCCGCTCCGAACCGTTATTTCCCACATCAACTGTTTTAAACCCTAGCACATACCTCCGGAAATTCAAATCGAACCCTAGATTACCACTTAACAGAAGGGAGGAGAGGAAGGGATTACCTGAGACAAAAGGGACCGTGCTCTGTACGTGGACGGAAGAAGAGAACGTGGGGAGTGGCAAACTTCAAACCACCGGCGCGCACCCTCCCTCTTCACGGAAGAGACCCGATGGGGAGGGGGAGCAGGGTTTCCCCTTCTCCTCCTTCGATTGGAGAAGGCATAAGCCATTCTACTCTTCCCCCCTCTTCTTTTCTTATTTTATTATTATTTTTAATTAAATAATAATAATAATAGTAATTACATTTTCACCCTCACACTTTACTCCTTTATTCAAACAACTATTTAGTCCGTTTTCAGTCGGATTCCTAAAATTTTCTTTTCACCATCAGTCCCGAAATAATCTTTTATATACTAATACAATTTCTCCGCTCTCGATTCCGACCAAAACTCAGCCGTTTACCAATACAAATTTTTAAAAGTCAAATCATGGAAATCTCAGGTATTACATTGAAATTACTTCAGAGACGGTCAATGCGTTGATCAAGTTTGCGTAAAAGGGACAGAGAGATACTACTATGTCTTTCGAGACTTTCTTTTTGTTTGATCGGCCATGGGAATAGAGTTCATTAGGCAAATTGATGTGCCTAGGTTTTTCTTATCTGTTTTTTGGGTGCTCTTGAGCACAGATATTCTGATTGTTCTGAAGTCTTCCGCATGCATATTTTTGCCCCATTTACAGGCTCATATCCCATCACAAATTCATCGCAACTCTGACATTATGAGTTTGTTAAGCCAAGAACCAAATACTTAAATGTCAAAACTCGGGTTGTTCACAACATGCTATCCCACACCTTTCTACTGTGACATAGACATTGAGATCTCATTAGCTGGATCTCTATGTCATGGAGAAGCTATATAGTGGGAAGAGGTTCGACCTCGACTTTGTGATTTTAAGTCATATGGGTGAGATCAGGTAGACACGCAATAAGAACCTTGCCCTACAATGTGTTGATTCAAAAGATCAAAAGACGATTTGGGATTTAGTTACCATTTGGAGAGTATATGAGATCGCAGCGGGTCGCTGATTTATTTGGCAAACTTCATTTGATTCGGATGGACTTAGTTGAAGTTGATGAGATCTGGACGCTGAGCGGAGATCAGAGGGTCTCCACTTCTCGAAATGTTCATATGAAGGAAGTCACGGTGCGACTGGGGTCCTCCCAATGGTCTATCTAGAGGACCCCCCAAAGAGCTAATAGGGCAGAGATAGAACCTCTCACAGACAAACTCCATCAGATTGAAGTGAGATAGACAGAGTCTCGTACAAAGGTGATGGAGTATCTTAAAGAGATGATGAAGTACCAGAGAAATACGAAACAAATCATCATGAATTGGATGGGGGCCAATGACGACGATGTCCCACCTTCGTCGACCGATGATGACAATGTCCCACCCAATGTCCCACAACCGTCACTTTAGTTTATGTACTTTAGTTTTGTGTAATTTATTTTTTATACTTTATTTTATGTACTTTAGTTTGGTGTAATTTAATTTGATGTACTTTATTTTGATGTAATTTAGTTTATGCTATAAAATTATGGAATTGTTTGGTGATTTAAATATACAGGAACTGTTTGAAACTAGCAATGAAAGAGTCATAAAATAAAAGAAACTTTGTCTAATTTTTCAACTTTTTTTCACTAAATTACACATTATAAAAAATTAATTTTAAAAAAATATCAAACGATATTAGACTTGCTTGAAATTTGATCGCATGTTCGCCATACCATGAGAAGATAATATGAAAATATTCATTATTTTC
This sequence comes from Begonia peltatifolia, assembly GCA_022433055.1. Taxonomy (NCBI): domain Eukaryota; kingdom Viridiplantae; phylum Streptophyta; class Magnoliopsida; order Cucurbitales; family Begoniaceae; genus Begonia; species Begonia peltatifolia. Next base: position 13,738,517 of record CM039527.1, on the reverse strand, counting down.
TAATACTTATACGATTTATTGTCATTTTAGTGAATTAAATCATAAAATAGACGTAGATTACACATTATAAAAAATTAATTTTAAAGAAATACCAAACGATATTAGACTTATTTGGAAATTTGACCATATATTTACAAGATTTGGGAAGATAATCTGAAAATGTTCGTGATTTTCTAACACTTGTACGATTTATTGTCATTTTAGTGAATTAAATAGTAAAACAGACGTAAATTACACATTATAAAAATTAATTTAATAAAAATACCAAATGATATTGGTAAATACATATGGTACTAAATAAATAAATTACAACTCGAAGATAGTCATATGTTTCTTCTTCCATAGCCGTGTGTAAAAGATTACTGCACATGATGAAAACTATATTAGAAAATTATAAAAATATGTTTATAAGAAAATGAGGTTGAAATATACCCGTGTCCCGTCAATGTGTGAGAACTCATAAATACGTCTTACGAAGCAGAAGCGGCAGCTACGCATGAAGTTGATTCACTGTTAGGACAAGTACGACTATTATGCCCCTGATGCTGACATATCCGATACGACATCGTAGATTTCTTCTTAGAAACTGTCAACCTCGATGGCTCATAAACATTACACACGTTATTCTTCTTTGGCCTACCAAGTTGGTGTATTTTCTTGGGTGGAATGATTGCTTTTATTCCGTGTATGGGCGACTACATGTTCATGTCATTAATGAAATGAATGAAGTTTGAGTATATCTGTACATATGTCGCCCGATGATAATGTCGATGAATGAAATTTTCTGGTGTCAGTCTCATGAAATGCATCCATGGACTAAAATGGACACATGAGATTCCATTAAGCTCCTACCAGCAACAGTTGCACTAGCTTGTATTTAGGTCGACAACATATTGTTTGTTGTAGTTGCTGACTTCAAATCGTGCTCTAACACAACACTCCAATTTAAAGCCGCACGTTTTAGCTTTTCAAGCTTTTTCTTTATCTTAAGGCACAGGAGGTTTGTTGACGAGATCATCTTCTCGTATTTTTTATAGTATGAGTCATCAAACACTTTCGAATCAGCTCGAACATGGTAAGAATCGATTTGTCCCTGACCGGCAATAGAATTGCATTGAATGACTCGCATAAATTATTCAAGCTCATTTCGCACTTGGGATTTGAGGAAAACGCATGACTAGCCCAACAGCTAGGTTGTGTTCGTCGAAGTCATCTGTGGGCATCCGGGTTAATCTGATGCAGTTTTCTCATTTCTATCTCAAAATGAAAATTTGTGATTGCCCTAATCGTATTCCACATCGCACCATTGTACACTCTGCCTCAAAATTGGTTTTTAAAGTTTGCATACATATGCCGTAGGCAGTAACGGTGTTCGACTAAACTTAATTCTTCTTTCACAGCACGCAACAACTCCTAATATGTGAAAGAAAAACATAGTCAACATAAAACAATATAACGATCAAAACGTCTCAATGTTTGTAATAGAAAAATAATAAAAATAGTGGAAACAATAATTAAAATAATACCACTGTAAAAAGTAGAGAGTACTGATCAAGATAATTTTCAGAAAAGACTATACTAGACAATCTCCAAAATAAAATTATCTTTTCAAGTAAGTTTCTATTAAAGGTTGGAGAGGTCAGAAACGGTCCCACTTATAATTCGATCTCCTAAACAGAACTTCCGTACACAATACAATTACACTACTAAATAAACGGTATGAGAAATAACAGCAAATGTGATCCGACACAATTGTACCTTTTGTCAATATGACACAATTGTCCATCCGCGTCCATCTTCAGTGTCTACGTCTTCCTTCAATGTTTGCAAAAATCACTTCCATGAGTTTGTGCACTCTAACTCCACATGTGGAATGGCAAGAGGATATATGTCATCGTTGCCATCAATACTGACAGTTGTGAGTAATTAGCCGGGACAAGAGTCATTCAGATGACAATCATTCAATCAAATAAGAGGTCAGTCATGCTGCAACAAACTTGTCTTGCAAGCAGCCATACACATGTACACTCTTTCAAATACGCATGACTCATTCTTATTAGAGCCCACCAGGTAACTATGTATTTTCACTGTGCTACTCGGATTTGATCTGCGTATTTTTTCTGCATATGACCACAATAGCTAGTATTGTTTGTTGCCTTTCCTGTCATTAAGTTTTCGAGTATCGCTTCTTGCTCTTCTGGCAAGACTGGGTGTTATGTTCACATTCAAATTCTTCTTTACCGTCTCGACAACAGAAAGAATTTCCTATGTAGGTTGACTTTTAAACCTATCCAAATAATAGTTTATCACTCATTTTGCAGTAGCGTGACGATTCTTAATTTTCTTTCACAGCTGTAAGAATCGGTGTAACTCTTTGTTTGAAATTTAAGCTCATTTTGCATGATTGAAACATGCAGTCGCTACTCACATCCGTCTTCACACATGGTTGTGAGTCGCCGAGTTTCACTTTTAATGAATTTGATGTCATATCTATCATTCAAAGCATATTCGACTATTTATTCTCTAATGGCTGATAGAAAACTATATTATTTACTCAAAAAAAATCCATGAAAATGTCTTCCCTTGCCAGTATATTTTCTGCCTCGTCATCTTCCGACTCAACCAGTGTTCAAAGTTCATCGTCTAGGGTTTGCAAAGTTGAATGCGCCTCTATTTCTCCATCACCTTCTAATTGATCGAATGCTCAAAAATCACTGTATCTGGCGTGTCGTCTGAATACCAATCCATGTTGGCATCAATCCATCTACTTGAATCAAAATCCATCAACGTTACTAATAAAAAAAATAAAACATCGCTAGAAATAACATGTCACTAGAGGTTTCAGCGTTTTCGAGATCTGCAAGTTCAGCATTAAGGTCCATCTCCTTATATAGTATAGGAGATCGAACGACCGCTTTATGGAATGGCCATCCGTTCCTCCACTATTGAGTCATGGGAAAACGGTCGTCTGTTCCCCCAATCAGTATCCAGCCAGTGATTCAATAATGTCTCGCCCGTGACAATTTTTGAGTTACGGGCTGGTGGGGGAAATGGTCGTCTGGCTCGTAATGCTTCGTGGAACGGACGACCGTGTCTCGAAGAACAGTTATTCGTTATTGAGTTATGTGCACCACACGTGAAACATACAGTCTCCACCCCTTAATAGTTCGGCCGATCCAATGTGTCCAATGCCACGTAAGGTTGTACAGAACGAACAATTGTTGTTTTTATATTGGTCGTCCGTTTTCGGATGTATACAATGAACGGCCAGTGATCAGCCGTCTGCGAGCATTTAATTTGTTAGGTTTTTGATAATGTAAAGTTTAAATTATTAAGGTTATAGTTTAGGATTTTCTTAAAATAATTCATAGTTTAGGGTTTAAATTAGTAATTATTCATAAATAAATGGTATTTGTGTAAATTCAGATAAACCCCTGTCTGAGAGTGATAAACCTCTCCATCTTTCCACTGAAACCAGGCTGGAGAAGATAGGGGACAGGGATGGCTTGGACTTCTCCGGCTTTTTCTCTTCCCCCCACCCGCCCCCATTTCTTCTTCTGCTGCTACTCCTGTTTCCCTCTCCTACTTAATCGGTTTTTCGTCTGTTTATGGATTCGGATGTACTTATCTCCATCCTCGACTTAATCGAGAATCGACTAAAATCCCGTTTCTGCAGACCCGCCGCTTCAGACGGCAGATTTGCAGGGAAGCTGATTACAAAATTCCCGATCCAATTCTAGAATTCGCTGACGCTGTCAGTATTTTCGGAGAAATTGGGTTTCTTCTCTTTCCTCCTCCTGATTTTTTTTGGTGTTTAGGAGACCGAAAAGTTCAGGAATCATCTTCTAAAGAAGCTCTCTAAGAAAGATATCTACCGGGAAGCAGTTGAGCAAGTCGTCGGCATCTGCACGGAGGTATTTGATAATATTTTTTTCTCATGTGTTTTACTAACATTTCTTTGAGGACCTTAGCAAGAGTCAATCCTGAACTTTCTCCTCACCTGATGCTAGGTTTACCCTTTAATATACTCATTCAAATTCACTAACATTTATACTTGCACAGTGATGAGACAATAATGAAATCAGTCCCAACTGGTAATCCAATTTAATTTCTGGATTCCACATTGACTAACGCATCACTGACTAAGTTTAAATAAGTGATTTATCAGGTATATCTAGTTTAATCCTTTCTTCGCATTGTGTTGGTCGCATGGATAGAGATACTCTATGCAACAGTCTGTGTTTGATATGAAGAGCCTAATAATAGTTAGTACTTAGGTGCTTCGTTTAATTTCTTCTCACCTAATGCTAGGTTTACCCTTTATTCCTTTAGCATCCTCATTTAAATTTACACTTGAGGCAGTCGTGTGTCATAATCATTTAAACTTATCTAGCAACGAGACAGTCATAAAACAGTCTGAGTGGTAATCCAATTTAATATCATGATTTTACATTTACTAACATATCACTGTTTAAGTTTAGTGTTTGGGTAGTCTAGTTTTACTTCTTTCTTCTCATCGTGTTTTGCGTAGATAAAGAAACTGTATGCAATAGTTTGTCTTGGATATGGTAAGCCTAATAATAGTTAGTGCTTGCACTCTTTGTTTCATTACTATGTTTTTCTTTAGGCTGCTTGTGTGGGAGATTTCATCTCATGAGTGCCAAGAATTCTTAATAATTCTTCTTCAAATGTAGTCAATACTACTCCATCTACGTAAACATAATTCTCATATTGTTGTAACATTTTCTGGAGTTCTATTGTTCGCCTTATAGAAGAGTCCACACAGATTTTTTTTTAGAATTTGTCCAAAACGCATTATATTAGATAAAGAAGAGAACTCTACTTATAAACTATGTATTTTTTACTCTGTCAAGAGATGTAAGATTGTACACCTTAATTGGTAAGAATTGGACTCTCACGTAAGGTTCTTCTTGTCTTCACATCTCACGATAGTAAATCATTATAAATATAATATTATTTTCATTTTTCTCATCATTATCAATATTGCAATCAGGGTAGATGAAACTATAGCTTTATTGATGAAGTTTTAAATTTGTTGGTTTTCACTAATCCAAACCATTTTAAGGGCTAGTTAGAATTGGATTTCCTTCTGACCTTGTTTCTTCAAAAGCATGTGATCTTAGCAATGAAAGGGAGGATGTTCTTCCTAAGTATATCAAACCTACTGTGATGTTTGTGGAGATTTGCATATTTGTAAAAAAACCCACGACAATTTTGTTAATCATGAGAGAACTTCTGATGCAACAGCTGATTTAAGTATAGAAAAGCTGAGAAATTCCCCTGTGAAATATCATAATCTTCGTATTTCTGTAATTCTTCAATTCGGAAAAGCAGCTTAGTTATCTGAAAATCACTTATTATATCATGTTGCAGATCTTCAGTACATTCTTACACTCTAGTATGGTTTCCCTGGAACTCTACTGGCCATATCCTTTATTGGTATGGCCAACACGGTGAACGAAAGAGGATTGCCGGGAGGATCACAGGCTGCACCAGCTGCCGTCCAGTGGGCACAAGACCATGTAGACAAGGACTGGAAAGAGTGGACTGGAGCTCATTGAAACTAAATTAAACAATGTATGGCTCAACGAGAAAGTAAGAAAGTGGATTAATTTTAATATTAATCTATTTTAAAATGTATTAGAAATGACAAAAAAAATATACTTATTAAATGACAAAATATCTTAAAGTTTTAGCAATTTATTATTCGTAATCATATTTTTTAGAAAATAATAGTGCAATTGTTGAACCATTTCATTGTGTTCAAAGTTGTTCAAATTAGTCAACATAGTTAAACAACCTATGTCAATGTCAAAATGAATATCGCTATATGTTTACATTTTGAAATATTGCTCGTACAAAATTATGACAGACATTTACATTTACATTTACGAAAGAATGATACATAGACGTTAGTCTTGTTATGTTTCGCTTTTATTTTTATTTTCTAAATTTTATATATTTAGTTGTATTAATTAATAATTGATATTTTTTAATAATTAATATATAAAATTAGAAAGTAAATAAAATGTTATTTTAGGATTGAAACGTAAATATTTTAAAGAATTTTTATTTATTTATTTATAATTAGTCTGAATCTTAATTAACACGAAATTGTTGATTTGTCTAGGGATAAGAAGAAAATATAGTTAAAAAAATAAAAAAGAAGTATTCATCCAACATATCCCTTTTTCTCTTCCACAAGTCGGGCAACATGCTCACTATTTTAATGTTTCTTCCATTAACTTTGTCTGAGTCAACTAATTTAGAAGTAGGACCTGCCCGGTTCAGTTAGATTTCATCCCAAATTGGATAAAACTGGACCGGTTCAGTTACTAATTTTAGGAAACCGAGCAATGTTCCGAACTGAACTTAATTGTTTAATTTGGTTTTGATTCGATTTTGGTTAAACGGAGCAAAACCCTGAAGCATATGAGGTCGAGATATTTTTGTCTAGGAATACGTAGTGGTAATATGAAAGTAAGACGGGACGAGGAAATGTTTCTCAACTAGCAAAGGGATATAAATGAGAGATTGAATTCTCCTCAACTAACAAATTGGAAATGGTGGAGTGCTAGCTGGGCCACGTATGCATATATATATATGGGATTCATTTAATGTGCTGTCACATGTTCCACTTAATTGCTCTTTCTTTTTTTCTTTGGTAATTTTAAGTCATATTTAAGTGATTGATTTTTGTAGAGGGAGAGAGGGAGAGATTTTCTTTATAATAATATAGGTCAACAATCCTAAGGACGGGATCTCGCTCGTCGAGAGTGGGCTCTCGGTTTATGGTTATTTTGTTAATTAAAGTATAATTTGAAGATAATTGTATTAACTATTGTAGTTCAAAGGCGAGATTGTTAAAAATACTGTAAAAATTAGAAATTGCCCGAGTCTTATCAAACAATGTAGCATAGTTGCACGTGTGGATCGGACAACGGTGAATGCTAAAATAGTAAAAATGTCACGTGACGAATTCAAGGAATTGATCATTTTCCCGGGTAAATGAATATTCCCGCTTTTTAATTATTTACATTTTGTAAAAAATTAATTCGATTATTCATATTTATAGCATACAAACTGCTTCCATTCGATACACCAAAACCGGACGTCTCCTTCCTGGCAGACAGAGACTCTCTCTCTCTCGTCCCTTTCCGGCATTCAAGTTCCGGCCGTTCTTCTTCCCTGCGTTTTTTAAATTGGAAAGTCGCGATGGGAGGTGAATGAAGATATATCGACGGCGATCATGTCCATATTGTGCTCTTCCGATTGCTTCTCCGACCTTTTGTGCGATGAGGATTCATCCGGATTCTTGTCCAGAGATTCACTGAAATGCTCGTCGGAAATCGAGTGTGCTTCGGACGTTGAGGAGTCAATCGCTGCTTGTATCAAAGAGGAGAGGCAATTCGTGCCTGGTTTCGACTACTTCTCTCGATTTCAGACGAGTTCTCTGGACGCATCTGCCAGAGCGGATTCTGTTGCATGGATTCTCCTGGTACGGCTTTTTTCCTCTGCTCTATTGCAACTTTTGATGATCGCGCATGAACTTCGCTCCAAGCTTGACAATGCTAGCATCGGATAATCGCGATAAGTTTCTACGATGCATCGGAAGTTAGTTCTAACTGAGACGGAGGCACAGATCTGAGTCAATCCTTATTCCACTTCTCAGTTCATCAAGCTTCTATCCTTTTTTTTAATAACATGCGCTGACCAAGACTGCCATCTAGTTCGCTAATAATCTTCAACTAATTGATTCGCAACGCACTATCAACGCCATAGAAATTTCAATCCCAATCGCATCATGTCATTTGTTTATTTGATCAACAAGCCATATGACGTGCTTGCTTTCTGTTTTCGTCTTATTTTTTGGATTTCTGCAGGTTCAAGCCTACTATGGTTTCCATCCATTGACGGCGTATCTGGCTGTTAACTACTTGGATCGGTTCATCTATTCGCATCGTTTGCCGGTAACATTTGCCTAGTGATGTATTGAGCTGGCTTAACATTAAATTAGATGTTTAAGTTAATCACGGAGAGGAATTTTGGAAATTATTATATTTATTTGAATCAGCTGATTTTACTGTTTATTTTCAAATGACATATTTAGAACACGTTACCGTAGTGACAGTGATGTCTTCGTTAAGATGATTAAGAATAATATAAACTAAATAAGAGTTGACGGACTTTATATGTAATTTATTTATTTGCTAAAACATGCTCTAAACTTTGTCGAAGTACAATTTGGTATTCATTAAATCCAATTAGAAAGTTAGTTGTCCTTGTTGAGGCACGTGCAATATGCGTGCAATGTGCTGCCGTACAGTCTATCATCAGATGACCTGATATGACTGTGCATTCATTGTAAACGCAAAGTGGACTCAATTATTTTCAAGCTACTTCAGAAATAATCATAATTTATTGTTTAATGTTCTTGTGTCATTTCAGCAAGCAAATGGGTGGCCTTTTCAACTTTTATCTGTTGCTTGCTTGTCACTAGCAGCTAAAATGGAGGAGCCTTTGGCTCCTTGTTTATTGGACCTTCAGGTACTTAATGGTCGGCTCAATTGATTGACATTATCTTCGTCTGTTGATTTATTTATGTTTTTTTGGGACCCTGCAAAAATATATAAACATTGTATATAATTATGCATTGCACATTTCAGGTTGACGGAGCCAAATATTTATTTGAACCCAAAACAATATGTATGGTGGAGCTTCTTGTGCTGAGAGTCCTAGATTGGCGGTTGAGATCCATAACGCCATACAATTTTATTGAATTCTTCGCGTTCAAGGTTGATCCTACAGGAACTTTCATCAGGTTTCTAATCTCAAGAGCCTCTGATATTATCTTATCCAGTATCGAAGGTTATGAATCATGTTAACTTACTCTGCGTATGGTGTATTAAAAATATAGTCCTCTGTAAACATACAAATTTAACTAATACTAAGCTTTACGATTGAATTCACAGAAACTAGTTTCCTGGAATACCGACCATCATGCATAGCTGCCACAGCTTTACTTTGTGCAACAAATGAAATCCCAAGTTTACCTCTAGTTAATCCGGAAGATGCTGAATTATGGTGCAATGGATTAAGCAAAGTAAGTAGCTATTAAATAATGAAATAGTATCATTAATCCACTAAAGTATCTACTAAATAATGAAATAGAATCATTAATCCACTACCACTGCCAAGATTGAGGCGTGTCTACTAATTTGCAGGAAAGACTCATCAAATGCTATCAGTTAACGCAAAAATTGGCGCTTCATGGTAGCCTTAAGAAGCCCCCTAAAATCTTACCGCAGCTCGGAGTTACACTTCAGGCTGAAATGAGGCTGATTGACTCATCTCCTCTCCCCTTCTCGTCCTCATCCATGTCTCATAAGAGGAGAAAATTAAGTACCTGCTTGTGGGTAGTTAACGACAAAGGAAACTCGGAGTGAGAGTAAAAGGAAAAGAACAAAAAAAGGAACAAAGAAATAGAGATGGGGGCGGGCCCCTTCTCTAGAAAGTAGGTACCTCAAGCTTTTTTTGTGAGAAGTTTGAGATTGAATAACACACAATAATGGTGTAGAATGGGAAGTGGATGTACCGGGAGTTTGGTGAGTTTAGAAATCCAAGGAATTTCAGTAATGGCTTTGCATATTCCCAAGGGGGAAGGTGTTTGTTTAATAGTGGAGGTTGTGGAGCCATGGAGTTTGAAAGAAGTGGGCATTGAAATCAAAGCCAGCATTGATTGTTGAATGAAAGAGTGTGCAAGGGGTGGGTCCTAAGTTTCCATACCACTATGATTTGCTTCAACTTCTTGTGTTTCTCAGCGGGAGGGACTGAGGGGAAGAACCTCAAATTTCTTTTTTGGCAATTGACATCACACTAGGTTTGGAATCTTGGAGTGGTGTTCGCACGTGTAATCTTCACACGTGTGTACTTTTATTTTCCTCTTCCTATTATTTTATATATATGGCTTAAGTTTGGCCAGAAACGTAAATGCAAGAGGGTCTTTGGGGCCTATATTAAAATTATGTTTTGATGTAATGGATTCTCTCTCCACTCTCTATTATTTTTTCTATCTCTGCGAGCACGTGAAGGTTTGTAGGTATGTGCTTTGGTTTTACCAACTGTGTTCGAGTGTGTGAGATGTTTAAAATAACTCGCAGAATAAGGATGGCTCAGCGAGGAGACTTGACTGGTCCCGATCGAGCAATTATTTTAAGGAGATCAGCTTCAGTCGGTATGACCTTAATTCTGCCTCCTTTCTCTGCTTAAATAATATGGAATACAGCTCATCTTTGTTCATCTTTAGGTCCATCTGTTTCGTATCGGTCTATCTCATCAGAAGTCAGTTTATTATTGAAATCTCCACACTCAGATTATACCCACCTACAAAAAAAACAGTTGGAAAATAGTAGGCAAGGTTCATTTAAGATTCTTTTTTTTTTTTTAATATATTAAATTCTTAGGTTTCACTTCACAGTAGTTCATCTTTTGAAAAAGTAAGCTGGTGGGCATTCACGTTATGGAAATTTATCAAAATTATCTCATAAATAATTTGAAAATATTTTCACCCAAGTATTAAAGAAAAAGAAGTTGGTTTATAAATGATGATGCATTATTAGAAAATACAATGATAGAATTAATCATTTTTTTTAAATTAAACTTTTAAAATGGTTGGTAAATCTATACTTGAATTGCTGACAAATGGTACGTACAAAAGCACTCGAATCCTATTAGAAAAGGTCGAGGGAATAAAGACGGGTTTTAACACTTGTCAAGAGCTTCCCTCGATGCAAACAAAAAAAAGACCAGCGAGGAGCTTGTCATTTAGCCCCTGGTTTCCGACGAATGGTATATTTATTTCTTTAGCATATAGTAACTTTCACATCACGCATTCCCTATTTATGTATATACTCATGCATTTTCTGTCTTGTACATTAATATTATATTGTGACTTTTCAATTATATGTCATTTATTATATTTATTGTATAAATAAATAAATAAATAAATAACACATATTGCAAAATTAAAACAGAAGTACAATATTATCAATACTATTACCATGAGTTCGATTTGCACGATACTAGGGGGCCTAAGTTTTTTATGTTGCTATTATTCTCCCCTTGTTTCGCTTTGTTGGGAGTTGTGGAAGAGTAAATCTTGTGACAAACTGGACCCTACTAGTTATGATTCTCTATTATTTTATTAGCCAATATAAAACTATCCTTGCTTTACGTAAAATGACCTTTTTTTTTTTTTATTAGAAAGGAAGGTTAGAAGTCCAATTTGATGATTTTCAACTCAACTAGTGTGGCTTAGTTTAGCCACTGCACCCATCTTGATGTTCGCTATCGAACTCAAAGATAGAGAGAGAGAGAGAAGATGTGAGTCTTGCTTGATGATCATTCAAATTCAAATCTCTAATTAACCCCAATTTAAAATCTAATCTCCACCGCTCACCCTACCTTAGACTAATCAACCATTTACCCATCTAATAACACCAAACCAATATGAAATAAAAACAAGAAATTATTGAAACCATTACATTATAAAATATAAAGCTAGCAAGAATAAAGAAATCATTGTACTTTTGTAAGTTTATGTAATAATTCATCACTATGTGTAAATCTATGGCGTGATATTATTAATTGTTGATTGTATACGTTGTTTGTTTTATTTTTCAATTGGCCAACACTCGATTTTGTGGTTTTGGATGTTCAAGCCAACTTACATGCTCACTGACTAAATTTATGGACCTCATGCATGTAGACGGTCGTCCAGTAACATGACCTTCACACTTTGTTTTTGCCCCTTAATCTAACTATAAAGTAGAGCATAAATAAAAAATATATAAAATAATATCAAAAATTACGTGAAAATGACGAAAGATATATATTATACATGATTTCAGTGCTACATGATGACAAATGTTCTTGTGAAATGATGACAGATGATTTCAGGTGCTATGATGGCGTGGAAATGAAGGGCTCACACAACTTAGAAATTGCCAACACTAGGCTATTTTATTTTAAAACTTCTATAAAGAGAGGAATCCTAGGTAATAATTTATTAAATTACATATAGTATTTTTATATTTGATTTAAAAAAACGTAATAATTGTTCTATCGACAGAATTAAAACAAACGGTATTATACAAACATGAAAGAGATTTTCTTATTCATTGAACTAGTTTTTAGAATTAGTTCTACACTCTCAATTTTTATTTTTATTTGATATTTGTAGAGTTCAACCTAGAAGAATTTTCTGAAATTTATTCTTGATTCTAATTCTTAAAAATTATCAAAAATAAACTAAATCAATAGTCATAGCATATTTAAGTTTTGTTAACAATTTTTGTAAAAGTATAAGTTAAATTTGACCAAAACCAAACCAAACAATCGGAATTGAACAAAAAAATAAACTCCAAAAGCATGAAAAAATAAAACTCGGTCGAGCAAAAGAACAAAACTCGATTTTGATTTAGTTCACAAACTTAGAAACTAAAACCGACCCGTTCAGAAAAATCATTACTCCTCGTATTATGTATACAAAGTTAGTAGGGAAATAAGTAGAATATATATACTAATGTAAATATAATGAAAACAATAATTATTAATAGAATATAATGTATTATTATCGTTTAGATTTGTATAGAATTAGATGTACAATACAATAAATAAATATGTCCTAGATTCTTTTTACTATCTAATTGGTAGAATATTCTAAGAAAGTATTGCATAAGTTTCTTTTTGTGGAAAATAATATTTTAAATAAATGAAATAATATATATGAATTTTAAAAAAAATTCTTTTTATTATTTAATCTAATTATTGAGATGTAATTTTTTTTTACCGATCATTATCGTTGACCAATTAGGTTAAAACTGTGAGCTCCAAAAAGAAATCTTAAAAGAGACAAAACAAGCATGAAGCTGTTTGAGGCAGTCTTTTTCTTAACAAATTTGAGCATTTAGGTGGGGATCATACTTTAAACTTTAAGCTTTGGTTCCCATTGAAATTAAGTGTTTTCAAAAAGCTCAATTTTTTTATGCTGAAAGTAAGACGTCGCCATACTCCAAGTCATGGGACGCGCATTTGTCCCCGCCCTTTTGATGTTAATTTTACAAGGTCGACTGGGGAGGTTGTAAATCGATCAAACACCCGAGAAAAAAAGAAGAAAAGTTTTATTACGAATCTTTTGCCAAGCTAGTTGAAGGTCTTTTCCAAGTTAAAGTAAGTTAACAAGATTGTTACAAAAACATCATTCAAAGGAAAGACCTATTTCAATATTTTCAGCAATTTTCACATAAAATGTTGAGTTGAACTTAACTTGAACTAAAGTGACGTATCCGAGGTAACGATGATAATTTTATTCACACTTTACTCGACTAATGTACAAGCTCGAGGATGCAGGCATAGAGGCGGGGAAGAAGGATTTAGCTTTTGTTTTTGTCTTTTTTTTTTCAAAGCACATGGGTTGCTTGTGGAATAAAAAGGCAAAATGAGTGTAGTCTCGAGGAGCGTCATTTGGTTTTGTTCTTTCTCTTTTGTGCTTAGAGTTATTGGTCAAATTCAATGAATCCCCACTAAAGGAAAACACCTTTCAAAGAATTAGACATACTTCAATCCATGAGCAGGCCTTCCTTGTAATGTTGTTTATTGCAAATGCTTAGATATTGTACTATTTTATTTTATTCGGAGTAATGCTAAATTTGTTGTCTATTTTTATACTATAGTTTTACTTTTTAGTGTCGCAAATTCGTCGATATTAGATCTAATGAATGAATGTCAAATTAAGAATAAAAATTAGACAGTAAAAGTAGACAGTAAACCTATCATTTTTTATTTAAGGTATATATCAAAATAGATTATAGTAATATAATATCTTAAATTTTTAATTTAATAAATTAACACTTGTGGCATTAACAATTTACGTCTTTAAATTACATTAACTATCCTTAGTAAATTCTGCTAACTCATTCTATCATCTTTCTCTTCTCTCTTTCTCTGTAACGATCAGACCCTACTTTCGAGAATCTGCGAACTGTGCTCATGATATTCTCCCACTGTCGAAAGAATTTTTGTCATCCTAACTACTCAAATCCTGGACCTGACAAACTTAAATACCAAGGACAAAAGTAGCTGGTATCACTTTCTCCTTCTAGGCTTTGTCTTTGTCAGCATCAAACAAAACAACCACTGGACAATTGCATCTCGCCCCAACTAGAACTCTTTTGAACAATCGATACCCATTCTGTCGAAGTTCTCATTGGGAATTTAATAATGCCTAAATTAAATATCCTCTCCAAACATGCTTTCTCCTCATCAAACCTTTCGATTCCAACAGTGAAATTTTGTGACGTTCCCTCGCTGGAAGCATCGCCACGGACAATCGCGGATGAAGCCTGGGCGACCATACAAAGAGTCAATTCGACTCATGAAGTTCACGGGCAATCGCGGATTAGTCCAGGCAACCACTAATGTTGGCCGCAAATTAGTCTGGGCCGACTACAAAGGACGACATAGAAACTGGTCTTGGCGACCGCAAAAGGCAACTGCGTAAGTGACAGCATACCATCCTAAGTGACCATGAGGTTGACCGCGTAAGGGTAGAGGTCGATCGAACATATTATCTTGATGAAAAATTTTTGGCAAAGTTCGCAACCGATTGTAAAGTTGTCGGGTTCCTAGTCCCAGTATCTAACTCGTCCATTGTTTTCCTAGTATTGAGTGAGACATTTATGGTTTTGGTTTCTTTATAGGCTCGGATGAATTTGTGGACTACGAGCTGGTATCAGAGGTGGTATCTCTGTCTGGACAAAAGAATAATCATCGTTGAGGTAAAGATTTTATATAATTTGCATTACATTGCATGGTTTTGATGAAATCTATTTTGGTAAGTTGTCACCTATATAAAACTTGACGGGGGTTGGTTGTCAGCAAATTTGTTTTTACGTATATGTATATACTGTTTTTCATATTTACCATTGATGCATTATTTTTATATTGATATAATATACCTCGTGAGGATGATTGTCGTGATACTTTGAACGTTTTCGGTGTTAAAATATCATGAGAATATCCGATGCTCCTTTTGTTGTGTGAAAGTGGTCTTGCTTGCACGTACGAAATGGTTAATAGAGCGGTGACGGCGCGCTCCTTGATTTCGAATCCCTAAATCTAATCAGGGTGAATTTAAGTTATATTATAGTGTGGATAGTGTTGCTTTGGATCGCTGGCCACCATGTGACTTGGTTGAATCTACGGGTCGCCATCTCCTACTATCTTTCTTTTAGACTCATGAGGTGCTGCCTAGTTTTTGAATTGCTATCTTTCCATGTTAGTGTGCTGAAGGTAGTTCTTGTGTGACCAATCTTCTTTACTAATGTGAGTTTTTATTGTAAAAATACAATGATAACTTATTTTCATATAGTTATTTATGTATATACAACATAATTTAGAAAACTACCTCATCGATGGCTCATAGACCTTGTTTTCTTAAAATGATGGAAAATTGTTTTCATAGAATGCTAATTTAAAAACCATATTTGTTAACTTATCATGTTTGAGATGAAAATGTAAAAAATGTTTCACATACATTATATTTAGTATAACTTGCCTACTGAGTTACCCACTCACCCTAACGACTCATGCCCTTTCTAAAAAAGATTATGGACAGTGATTAACTGAAGTTTCTCAAGCAGCTTCTTTATTTAATTTACTTATTTAGTTATTTAATTTTCGGTGAGAACTCACTTATATTGATTTCTGTACCAAATTATCTGTTTGAATGTGGATGTATGACCTTATTGAACTGCTATTTAAATTATTACATTATCGTACATGTAATTATTGTGTAGATTTTTGACTTTAAATTGTGTTCAATATTTTCATTACGAATCGGCCTAGGTGATTAAATTTTTTCTAAGGATCAGGTTGTCTGACTTGGCATTTTATTAGTCCCGTCTTCAAGTCGTGACAGTACACCCCATAAAATCTACACTACTTAAAAATCGACCATTCACTTGTAATTTGTAAATTACTCAAATACTCATGTCAAAGAATAAAGACTCTTCCATGTTAAAAAAAGTATTTTTGTTCATCCAACGATGCTAGAGCTACTTATTTTCTGCATTTAAAAATAAATAAATAATCAATACTTGTTTGGACCTAATCTCACCCGACCCAAAGGCACAGTTAGAAATGAAAATGGGTCATCCATGAGAAAGTATGGGCCGCGTTTTCAAACCAGGCACGCTTCCGCCATTTTCACTCTTCTTGAGCTTCCACGGTGGGCTTATTATCCAACACCACCTTCAATGGCAGTAACCACTCAATGGCGCTTCTCCCTTCTCACTTTCCCTCACTTGTCCTCCATAACGCTCTTCCCTACCAACATTTCTATCTCCATTGCTTCCAACCGACGGCTATTTCCCCCTTTTTCTCGTTCTGTAAGACCTAAATCCAAGTGTACGTTCGCAACGCCTCAAAAGTATGTTTATCCTAATCCAATTCCAGAGTTCGCAGAAGCTGTGAGTGTTTATTCGTTTAATTTGATTTCTCGATTACTGCGGTGTTTCGATTTATGAGGAAGATTACGATGAAACAGGAGACAAATAAATTTGTAAAAGAGCTTCTTAAGAAGCTGTCAATGGAGAGGGAAACATTCGGAAATGATCTCAATTCAGTTGTGGAGGTTTGTTCAGAGGTAAAATGCGGCATTTTCTTTACCAGATTAGCTTACGTATGATTCTTAGAACTTTTATGATTTGAAACTCTTATTTTAAGAAATCTTTTAGTTTAGGCAACCAATGTTTGATTTACAGTGTATGATATTCTCATCTGAACTGCAGTCCACTTTTCGAGATCAATAAATGTGATCTCATTGGGTGGATAACTTGTCCTACTTTACTGTTGCATATTTTGCTGTGATCTCATGGCATAATCTCATGCTGATCATTATCATGGCATATTATTCAATTTAAGCTGTGCTTATCTGATTTTATTTTCCATATGGGTTTGGGCAGCAATTTATTTATGTGCTGTAACTGTTTGAGAAAATGCGCAAATGAGAAAATTTTTCTCTACACAGCAATGGAAATCTTCTTCCTCAACATCATAAATTCCTCTGAAGAGTTCTTCTTTGCGTGGTTGATTTTATTCATTTCTTGAAATAAGTTGTTTTTGGGCTGCTGTACTGTTGATCAATTGATTGATCGTCAAAGAAATATCCACCTTTACTACAAAACGATCATTTTTAATTCAGACGGCTTCAATCAAACTTTTCATGCGTGTTTGGAATCAGGCCATGTTTTGACATGAGATTTTATCAACAGTTTCCACGTCATGTGTAAAAGATTTTAATTTTAATTTCATTTTTTCTATAAAATTTCTGATCTGAAATGTGGGATGGGTTTTTGCATCCAGATATTTAGAGAATTCTTGCAAGAAGAGTATGGAGGACCCGGAACTTTAATGGTGGAACCTTTCACTAATATGATGATTGCTCTCAAGGACAAAAAACTTCCTGGTGCTCCAATGGCTGCAAGGGCTTCTCTGTTATGGGCTCAAAATCATCTTGATCAAGACTGGGAAATCTGGAACTCAAAACCTCCCAAGTGATTTTTACTCAGTAATTCTTATTGTTTGGCAAACTACCCGCTTGTTTTTCTACTTTGAAGACATTTTTGTTGGCTATGCAAAACTTAATTATGAATTTGCGCACATCAACATGCAACAAGAATTTCTAAAACAACGTCAGTATTCAGAAAACACTTGCTTATTCTCTAATCACACTGAAATTCGGAACAATAAAGTAGATGTAAATTGCACAATGAGCAAACAGAAGAATTTGTGTTTTACTATGATTTATGGCTTTTTATGATTCTTTTTTGGTAGAATTGGCTGACATGGAGGTAGAACTGGAGATATATGCCCACGAAATAGATGTGTCTATCTCAATATAATCGTTTTATTATCAGAAAGGCAAAAGACAAATTTGGGGCTGTGGTTTACAATGGAAAGCTATAACATGGATTTTTGAATCTTCTTCTCCAGGTTTGAGGAATTTGTCTGAAAGAACATCTGCAAAAACTAAAGTCTTTCTTTCATGGACTTTGGGACCACTCTGAGATGCTCTGCAACAATGGATGCCATGATTTTGATCTCGCTATCGCAGCTCAGCTCAATGATGGTGTTCTAGCTCTTTCCTGTTTCCTTGCCTGGAAAGTTTTTGAAAGCTGTTAGATTAATACAGTATTGAGTGGAAAAAGGTATTTTTGGATGATTATATAAACGAATGCACAGTTTGGGAACGATTTGGTTTGAAAAATGGCATAGTTAAGATTGATACCTTGTGGGTTTTCTCTATTATATAATGATAAAGAGCTCTGTTACTCTGGCATCAGAGTGGCGAATATATTAGGAGGGTAATTTATATATTAATATTGAAATTAGTTTGTTGTAATATAGAGAGGAAATGCAATGAGTTAGAATTATTGAACATTGTCGAAGAAAATACTCTTTAGAGTACTCATTTCCGAGCAAGAAACTTGTGATGCTTTTTGAGCCGGTCTTTCGTTGAACTGTGGCTTTTACTTTTTTAGTTGTGTTTTGTTTGTTCATGTTATTTCAATGCAGTTGTTTTATTCTACATGAAAGCCATTCGATTGAGTAGAGTTTCTCTTGCCTCGCAAATGCTCATACAAAATTCAGCCAACTCGGTGTCATAATCAGACTATGGCGGCAATGCTCAGAAGATACTCGTTTGGAGTTCAGCCAATGGCGTCAAGATCAGAATCTATCGATGACATTCAGACAGTGATAGCGATCAGACAGTGATAGTACGGAGTTCATTCTCCGTCACTTGTGGCCGAGCTTGTGGGTGGAAGGTGAAGACTAGGAACATTGTGTTATAAATTCCATAATCTGAGTTCAACAGAAGTAGACTTTTCCAATTCTGGTTGAAGTCTTTGATTTTGCACCTCACCTTGGCCGTAAATACCTTCACGACTTCTGCTTACGCAAAAAAAAAAAAAAAAAAAAAAAAACAACAAACAAACAAACCCGTTAAAATTCAACATTTTTTCCATTAAAGATTCACTATCAAGCAAAAATGACAGAAAAAAATTGAAAATTACGATACCTTGAGTTGGAACAAGCCGCTAAGCATGGCACAGAGAGAGAGAGAGAGAGAGAGAGAGAGAGAGAACCAGCTGCCGGAGAAGCTTTACTTGAGTAAAATGCACATTTTTAGGCTCCTGGTGATGGTTATTTCGATCACTTCCTCCTTACGCGGCAGTGTAATAATCATAGAAACGTAGTGACATGGCTTCATTCTCATCACCTCACTGCCCGGCCGACAGTATGTGTCTATTCTGCCACTTGGATGTTGTATAACCAGAGCAGCTGCATCAATGGCCTGACAGTTACCCATTTTCTCTCTCTAGAAATGGAGAAAGAGGAGGAAGAAGAAGAGGAGGAGAGGTGGATTCTGCAAGTCTCTATCTATAGAGCTCCATAGCTATCCCCACAATTTGCTTTTGACATGGAATGGTTTAAAGGAAGTTGTGAAAAGGGTTTTTGCATTTTCTCGCGTGGAACAATGTGTCAATTTTTGTTTCCTAATTTAGATTACTATCGCCACTAATCCTTTCTTGATAAAATATAGCGCACTGTTAGGTGAGTATACTGCAAGTGATTAATTTAATATTACAGTGTAAAATTAGAATATATATTTTTATTATCGCATAATATTAACAAGATTGTTCTCATTCATGTCAAATGATTAGTTTAGTTAAAGCATTTTCAGATTAAGGACTTAATTGTTGGGACCAATAAAAGAATACTAAAACTAGGTTCACTTTCTAAGTTTACTGTTAATTGATGTTTTATATTATAATTATAACTTCATTAATTATTGCAATTAACAACATATGTTTAACTCTAATGATTACATCAATTAGCATCACCTCAAGAATCAAATAATTACGTAAATAAAGAATAACTCTTAACATTATTTATAGTTGTGATAGTATGGGTCGAGATTAACAATAATAATCACAATTAAAATAATCAAATAAAATTAAGAATAACAATGAAACATTCTTCGTGTTAACATGAAAATTGCTTTATTTGAACATGTACGGATATAAATTCGGAAACTTTTGTTGTGATCATATTACTCTGAAATTAAAAATATATATGTAATCGAAGAAAATAACTTTAGATTGAAAAGATTAAAACATATGAAACAAAAATTATGCAAATTTGAAATTAAATAAGTTTGATTTTATTTACAAACCGCACTCTTTTATTAAATGACTAAATTAAACTTCAAAGTGAAAATTTAGAGAATTGTAAAAGAAAATTGTTCCTAATACTTTGAAGTATATGAGCATGGAACAAAACAGAGCAACCAATAGGATAATATAACTAATTAAAGTATAACTAAAGGCTAATTAATATTCATTTCCAAATAAAACACCGCAGTAGCTATAAACCCAAATGGAGCCTAACTGCCTGCGTATTTATTTTGACTTATTTAACTGATTTACGACGTACCCAAACTTCCCTTTAAATAAAATTATCGCATTCATTTGATTTGCAAAAATAAAAATAAAAAATAAACATGAAAGTGTTTCATCAAACTTTTAATTAAAATAACAAGAAAATTAAAAATTTGTAATTCATGCTATGAAAGTTTTTGTAGACTCATCTCTTAAATAGAAAAAAAAAAATAATAAATAGATTTTTTACATTACAAGTATTGGCTTCTACACTACCCAGTTGACTTGAGTCGATCTGAAGACGAGTGTCTAATACTCATCACCGTCCCTTCGAGGGTGGCATTACCCTCCTAATAATTTTCAAGTGTTTATTGTAAATCACATATTTGCTCTCTCTAAAATACGAAATGGAGATTTGAGAGAGCGCGAGTGCTGCCAAAATGTAGTAACTGGCCTAGCTCCTAAATTTACCCTTTAAAAAAAAAGGATCAAATTTCACCTACTTTGGACAAAGATCATTACTATACCTAAACACACATATATCCAATTTCATAGTAAAACTTCAGAGATTCTAGCATGGTCTAAAAGAGATTGTACGAACTAAATATTACACAATTATATATTTGCAAGGCAGCAAATCACAGGATGACAGTTGTCACACATGAGATGCATCAATCTTTATTATCATATTACTTACCTTCAGTTAACAAGCTCTGTAAATTTGAGATCAACAACACAATGGAAGGTGCATATTTTAAGATTCTCAATTCAACTAAGTTAGCAAGAAGAGTAATACCTCCAATGGAATTCAATCAGCTGGACAAAACTCATGATTCAGAATTAGCAATTCCATACAGATTATTACCATTCTTTCGAAATCGAGTATCTTTCCCCTGTGAACGGTGGGTTCTTATTGACATACCAACATTTCAAGCCTGGCGGTGGCTTTGCAGTCGCTTTCTCTCCAGTTCCAGCTGAAGAAAATCGTTTTCAGAGATCAGAAATGACCTAGTGAATAATTATTTGACTTTTTTTTTAAATGTAATCTCAACTGGGATCTTACCACTTTCTTGACCCGCTCATTGGCAGCAGGGGTTCCTCCACTCACAGATTCAGGGAGATATGGGCTACTAACACAAACCTCGTTCAACACAACTATTGAGGTCTTGTCCCAGCGAACTGGAAGCCTGATTTTTTATCAGTCCCACGAATTAGAAGAGAAGTACAACCCAGGCCATGGCAGAGGAAGCGAAATAGGACTAAATTACTCCAGAAGAAGAAAAGTAAACGGCTGAAAGTATTGGAATTGAATGATTAGGGAAACCTATACTTGTCTTTAAGTTTAAGAAGGGAGCCCCTAAATTAGCCTAAATCTAAGCAAAGTTTTGAGAAAATAGCTCAAGTTCATATAAAAAACCATTTAATGACTTCAACTGCAAAACCAATGATTTTTTGTTCTTTCAGAGCTCAACCCAAACAGTATCATGGAAGCTTTTTTAACTAGTTTCTTACGAAAAAAAGGGCGACATAATCAAGATCTTTGAGTTACAGAACACATAAGGCGCTAACCATTTGTATTGCCACATCTATTTACACACTTATAACAGGCTCATGAATATATCTTTCGCTGTGTATTTTGAATTTGCCTACAAAGTGTTGACATGAGGATGAAAAGAAATGTCTATTCTTAACATGGAACAGCCTAAGGAAATAAAGTGAGCTCACAATCTAAAATCAGAATATTTTTCACTATCACAGGTGCATGTTAATGAAGCACCAGATGCAAAGAGGCCTAAAACTTCTACATATAAAACTATTGATTTGACCTTTACCACAACATACAGTGACTCACTGAATCAACAAGCTCAGCACAAAAGGCTTGTACTAAAAGCTTGGGTAGCCTAATTCCATTACTTCACTGGTGTGCACCAACCCATCAAATATATTCGTTATAGATGATACACACGGTTTTGCACTCACAAACAACACTATCAACTAAATTGATAACCACTGTATGATATTACTTTTTGTTAATATATGTTTTTCAAGAGCATCTATACGATGTGAGAGTATATGTTAACAAATAAACAATTAAAGTAACTTCAACCCAACAACTAACCGTTTTGAAATTGTTAATAATTTATTATGATACAAGACAGTGGATCCTAAGTTCGAATCCTCACATTGTCAACAATTATCTAATCCAAAAATTTAAATACGCATAAAGATCAACAAAGAAAAAGTTAGCACATACATGAAGAGGCATGTTAACAAGTACAAATGATTAAACTAACTTCAACCCAATAGTTTTAAACTTTTGAGATGTTTGTTATTTTTTCAATAATGGAATCTTATGACTAGAAAATTACTCCAAATCAACTGAAAATGTTGGTTATAGCATAACTGCAAGAACAATAAGCAAAACACAAAAGAAAATTACACACAGTAGAAAGAAATCCTCACAAAAGAAGAAAACAAAATACCTACGTTTTAGACAAAGCGTCAAAAATGCTCTGCGCCTCATTGGTAACCCCCACGCCTATCCTCTCAGCCTCCGCTTCCGCCTGTCTGCAATTTGGAAGGACACACTTGATGAACAAATACTGAAGCAAAAACAAACACAAAAAACGAAATCTGATTAATGAAAAGTGAGTAAGAAGTTACCTGATAGCCAGCTCTTCTCGAGCTTGAAGACTAGCAAGATCAAGGTAACATTTTTTCAAATCGAGAGGATCTTCAAATTGACCTAAAAACGAGAACTCCTTAATATAATCGGCCTTCAACAACCTTATGTTCCTGCGAGGTCCTGATTTCGAACCCTCTTGTGAAAATCCCAACAGCGTAGCTAAGAAACTCAAATCAATTATCAAACATTCGAAACGAAATTCAAAAGAAAAAAAAAATCTCGATAAAAAATGCCGAATATAAACAAATAGCAAAGATTTTGACGAAAAAAAAATGAAAATCATAAAGGATATGAAGAACGAGAATATTAGAGAGGCGGTCGAAGGTGATGATCTGGCCTTGAAATTCATCATCTAAGGTTGTTTTAATGGAGAGGAAACACCCGACCGCGAAGTCCTCGGCGTTGCTGCTACTATCCATCGCCGGCCACCGCTTCTCCTCTTGCTTGAGAAGTAGGAACAGCTTCTTCCTCTTCCTGAGGAACTGCAACTCCACAGCAGTAAAGCTCTTGCTTTCAGGGTTCGATTGGGGCCGAACTCTCAGTTTCGCGTGGGACGGAGAAGGGCTGAGTTGAATACGGGCTCAGTCAACGACTAGATCCAGTCCATTCTAAGATCCAGTTGTGAGTAAATGATATTTCTACTTAAAATCTTATATTCGACCTTTTAATTAAGGAAACAGTCCAAAAAGTTCTCAAATTATAGGGTTTTGACCGTAAGTGAATTTAATAGAACATGACAATAAGAGTTGACTATTATCTAAAGGTAGTTTAAGCGTTGTTGATTTGTATCAAAACATAGTTTAAAGATCAATTTGTCTTTAATTTCATAGTTTAAGATATTTTTTAGACGTTATCCATTAATTAATAAATTTATAAGGTCTATTTTGATATTTACTTTAAATTTTAAGAAAAAATAAATATTTTATGAGTATTATTTAACGGGCATTCTTATATTCTAATTGTTTATTCATTAATTTATAGAATATTAATGATATAGTATAAGTAATTAAAATAAAAAATCAATTGTTATAATAAATGAATAACAAGTAAGCGCCATGATAGAATAAATATAGCATTATCTAATAGTTTAGTAAATTAACAGTGATGTTAGTTGTACATTTTAATTTTATATTTTTAACGTGTTATTTATGTGTTATTTATTAATTAGTGTAAGTGATTCATTATTGTTAATGTTACTAATGTATCATGATTACTCTATCAATTAACAAACGACACTTTGTAGTGTAAGATTGATTGTAAAATTAAAATGTACATCTAACACTTTCTCATTGTATTGTACGTGTTTAGACATTGATTTTACTCACTTTGAGCTTTACTGATCTCATGTAATTTAACTTTTAAATTACTTTTAGTTTTAATTTTGTTTTTAAATAGTCTTCTTGTTAATTTTCGGTAGTAAATTAAACGGTAATAACATATCTTTGTTGTGACATTAAATTTTTTATAATGCTAATCTCGTTTTAAATAGGCTTCTTGACAATTAATCAATGGTTATGTCATATGTAGTGTTTTTATCCCCGTCGACAAAATATTCTAGATTGTTTAAATTATTTTTACTTGATTAACCATTCATAACGAGTCCATCATGGTGCTTGAGGTTTTTTTAACATAATAATATGCAACATGTGTTGGGAAAATAACAAAGATAAAATTGGTAGAAACAATAATAATAATATTACCACTGTAAAATATACAGAGTGCTGATCATGATAATTTTCAAAAAATACCGCTCTTGTCAATCTTCTTAGACAACATTAATTTTCCAAGTAAGTTCTCATAAAAGACTGTAGGGGTCATGATATGAATCCGCCTAACTCCACCTCAAAAGCTGGCTCAAGAGGGGAGGTTTGCGAACTCATATATATACCACTCAAGACCACCCCACTTAACCAATGTGGAATTCACATCCTTCTCACTCCCTTAAGATCTGACTGCCTCAGTCGGCGTTCTGACGAACTCATGGGTGACTAGAGTGGAGATGACTCTAATATCATATGATATGAACCCGTCTAACTCCACTTCAAAAGTTAGATCAAGGGAAGAGATTTGTGAACCCATATATATATCAACCAAGACCACCTCACTTAACCGATGTGAGATTCACATCATTAATTATGTGAACTTAGGAGCAATAAATCTCAAAGTCAAGGACCATGATCTATTAGAAGATAACGGATGTTTAACAAATAAATCTTCACATGGTTTAGTCGTGAAAAACCAAGAAAAATAGTCATTACAACATGAACAAAAGAGTATGAAAATGAAGAGCTTCATAACATGGAAGCGGGCCCCACAAAATAGGCAAAAGAAGAGCTATAAGGAATGGAGTTTGGCTCCACAAGTCTCCATGAATTGGAGAGAGAAGAGTAAAGATCCACGCAAACTAAAAAAAAATAAAATTTCGCATGGGTTGAACATGCGTTGGTTGATGCTATGATCCAAGTTCAAGCCAAGCCCAAGCTTAAACCCAAGAGCAACGATCTAATTGATAACATTGGCAGCTCAATGAAGCAGTCCAAAGTTAAGAAGATGTCTGAAACCTTGCAAGGATTGATTTTAGAGATCCAAGGGAGAGAGGAGCCACGACAACTTGATCTCAAATTATTGAATGTATCGAGGATTGAAGATAATCAAGTTGAAACAAGGGAGACCAAAAATACGTGGAGATTTGGAGAGGGTGCGGCGCACATGCACACATAATAATTAAAAGGGAGTAAGAATTAAAAGGCACATGCAATGCACATGCGCATGTAAGAATTAAAAAAGCATGTGCAGAACACATGCTCACACGAGAATTAAAAAGTCACATACAAAGCACATGCAAAAGCAAGAAAATCACGTAGGAAATATCTTATCCGGCCAAATCTACTCAAATCAATTTAAATCATATTCAAACGGAATTTAAACATGAGATGACATCAGATCATGCAAAGGATCCTTATCCCAAGATATTATTAGTTATTTTACTTTAATTTAATTTAATTTAAATGTGTAGCGTATGACAAAACTATTTCGATTTAAAGAAATGAAGTTTGAATTAAAAATTAAATTTTTTTTAGAGAGAATTTTTCTTTAGTTCTTTGAGAAAAACAACGATATTCTTTAAGTCACGCTTGAAGAATCTCGCTTGATAGCTCTGGTTCTTACCAACGAGTTTGGTCTGGGTCAAACTCCTGTTTTGATAGCTTTTAGTTCGCCAACAGGTGTGGCTCGGGTTAAGCTCCTGTTTTGATAACTATGGTTCCATCGAATTCTTCGATTGGGGTTTTAGTTCATTCTTTATTCTTGAATCAAAAAAACGTTTTTTTAAACTATTCTGCATTGTTGTCGGGTCCTAGGTTCTTTCGATCTGAGGTTCGCATCAGGTCGCAAATTGTCTTACTTAAAATTCAGTCTCCTAGACAGAATCAAATTACACAGTACAATTACACTACTAAATAAGCAATATGAGAAACGATAGTAGATACAATTCGAAAAATACCATGAATATTTTTCCACGTCATTTAAATATAACTACCGAGAAGTAAGAAAAATAATTGTTAAAATAAACACTGAGAATTTTACGTGGAAACCCAAATTGAAAAAAAAAATCTCGGGGACCAAGTTCAAAAAGATTTCACTATGAAAAATAGGATTTACAATATTTTTTAGATATCGAATATTCTATAAAATATTCACTAAGAAAAATTATCACTCTTAGAATTCACAACGTGCACAAAAACACTTATTTTTTTTTCTTCCAAAATAGTCTTCACTTCACTATAAATAGGAGATTTTGAAGAACACATTCTTTAATTTAATGAATGTGTATGCAAGAAAGAAATGAAGTTGCCTCCTTGCAACAACTGAAGACTTTCAAATCTTCAATAGCTGCCACCCGCCGTAGTAATTGTAAATGAGTTCTCTTGTCAAAGGAAGGTCCTTAACAACATGTTATAATGTACATGAAAATAAGGTCACGTGACATTTATTGTTAAATTTATTGAAAAAAATTGATAAAATGACCGTTTAAAAAGGAATATATTGAAATGAGAAACTTGAAAATTTTGTACAGTTTATGAATTACACGATTAAATCCAGCAAGTCTCACCAAAAATCCATGCATGAGCACAATCCATCCTTAAAATGGTGGAATCTATTTCGATCTCTCATGATGATCTCGACGTTAAACATTTCCGAAATCAATTTAATAACCTGATGGCAATCGTTACATACACGAAGATTCTTAAATATTCGTATTGGCATACCTGGTTCCAAGCTCAGGAGGCCGAAAGAAACGGCAAGTCTCTCGCTATGCAACCTCAATGACTCTCCTTTCACCTTGTTGATTTCATCAACCATATGTGCTTGCGAATAATCTGGCGAATACCCGATTTTTGTCAACTTCTCTCCTATCAAATCGACCATCTGTTAGATTTCTTTTGTTCGAGGATGAGATGCATCACCTGCAAAAAACTCGTGGCTTTTACCATTGACATCTATTAGACTACAACCCGGCTCCTTTTTCACGCCCTTTTCGGTCATCAGTTTTCTTATGACTCCAACTTCGTTCCATTTTTCCGCCGAAGCATATATTCTTGACAACAACACATAGACCCCACTAGAGTCGCTATTTCCCGACTGAAGAATCTCGTTAGCTACTTCTTCACTCAGCTCAATATTTGAACTTTGCTTGCTCAAAGCATCAAGAAGACTCCTCCAGATTACCACATCGGGTTTAATGGGCATATTTCTCACTAAATCTAAAGCATCATCGATGAAACCCGAACGAGCAAGAAGATCGACCAAGCAACTATAATTCTCCAATTCCGGTTCGATCTTGTACTCTCTGATCATCATATCAAAATACTTACGCCCCTCGCTAACCATGCCTCGATGATTACACGCACTGAGAATGCCAACAAATGTGATTGAATTCGGGGCTAAATTTTCGATCTTCACCAATCGATCAAAACACGTGAATGCAGCCTCGGCCTCTCCATGCACAGCGAATCCTAAAATCATCGTGTTCCAAGTATTCAAATCCCGCTTCGGCATGGCTTCAAAAACCTGTTGAGCAACTTTCAAGCAACCACATTTGCAGTACATGTCAACAAGTGAAGAGTTGAGGCGAATTTCGGTAGCCATGGAAGTATCAAGCTTTCTCAGCACATAAGAATGAGCCCACATACCCAGAGATAAAGCTTTCTTCCCCGCACAAGCGCTTATCAGGCTCTGCATTGTATACCCATCCGGTTCAAAACTATTCTGCATTTCAGAGAATAGATTCAACGCCTTTTCGAACTCCCCAAACTGAATAAATCCATCGATCATTACATTCCAGGAAACTAAACTTCTTTGAGACATTTCTTCAAACACTTTCAATGCAAAATCCAAACACCCGCAAGACGCGTAGAAATGAATCAAGCTATTACAAACATAAGTATCAGAGCTCAACCCAAGTTTTATAATCTGAGCATGTGCCTGCTTACCTTCAGAAAGAGCAAACAAGTAAGCCGTCGCTTTAAGTAGAAAAGGGAACGTATGTTTATCCGGCAAAACTAATCCAGTTTCCAACATTTTACGGAATACAATTATCGCTTGCCATTTTCGCTCAGCGCTTCGAGCACAGGCCCCGATCACTGTGTTCCAGATGAATGAATTTGGGTTCTTGATTTGGATGAAAACTAGATACGCGTAGTCGAAATCGGAAGAACATGCAAAATGAAGAATTCTACTGTAGAGAAAAATGGAGTTTGGATCATGGGTCGATGTGGTTCGCAGAGTTTGAGCGTGGATTTGCTTGAGGAGAGACATGTTTGGACATTCATTTAGCAAATGAAGAAGACGATCATGGTGGGTATCCGAAGGTCCGCGCTTGATGCCAACCGGGAAGCTACGGGGATGAAAATTTGGTTGAATTGCTAGAGCCATACAAGCACTCAGTGCGATGCAACGAAATTTGTGGATAACTTTCAGAGTGAAACTTCTGGAATCTAATCTTATATCCTGGCTAAGTCCATCCAGAACGTAAAAACACCATTTTTATGCTATGAATCTAATTATTGTCATTGATTTTGCTGAAATCCTAATAACATTGTATTTGTATTGATTATTAAGTAATAAAGTCAATTCGTGTGAATTTGTTGATGCGAAATTCATCTGAGAGACTGAAGAAATCTAAGTTCACCAAGAAACAGATCTGCCCGAGACACCCAAAACAAATTCAATTCGCTCTGTGACTCGGATTCAAAGGGGAAAACTCCACAACGTATTTTATAGTCTAAAAAAAAAATTATGAGTAACAATCAAGACAGATGAGAATGAGAGTAGTATGTCCGATTTAAAGAATTTGTAGAACTTCCAAGGTACTGTCCCTCAATTCATCATAATTGCTTATTTATTTCTGTGTTAGGACCCTAGTAACACATTTCTAGTAGTTTTCCCTTTCTATACAGCTCCTCTCCTTAAACTATGATTTGTGTTTTTGAGATGTAATCATTATTAGACATGGTTAAACATACCCAACTTTTTGACAAGGAAGCAAGAGTGTGTTTCAAGACTATTGTTGAAATTTTTAGGCTTTCATCTGATTATTTATATTTGATTATATTATTAATAACAACTTTGGGAAATAATAGGTGAATTTTCAAAAATTACATGTCACTTTAACAGAAATTCATATAAATTCACTAACATATAGCACCTTTCTCAAGCATAGAAGCACCAATTGTAACACAAGCAACAAAGCGTGAAGACATTCTTTTACAAAATACGGAGATTCAATCTCAAATGACCCTAAAATTAAGATTTATGTCCACAAAATCTAAGTCTAGAATCTAAGCATATCAACAAGATCACTGCTTTTCCAATGTTAATCTCATTCCCCCAAGGGCTACACACAAGTAAAAGAGAAAAGCCTACACTTACTTACAATAATAAACCCATCACTCAGCTGTGATGGTGGCAACTACTACGGCTGCACAGGGTGGGCAACTCATATGTCCATGTTGTCGAAAATGTCATCGTTTTCTTCAATTCCTGTGTCATTCAACAGAAATCCCTCCGACACCAGGTTACTGCCACAAAAGAAAAAAGTTAAATAAAATGAACTAATGATAAGCTTTTTGAAGATTCAAACTACAAACCTTAAACAGTGAAAACGGAAGCTGACAACACGCTTTAGTTTTCTATTGTAAAAGAAGAAGTTGAAAGACCATCTAAAGAGGAGGAAAAAAACAGACGTCACAATTTGAGTAACAATTGTACATTCTATATAAAAACAAATTAAGAAAAATTTACATTGTTCCCTTCTCTAAAACTGGATCTGCGTAAGAGTTTGGATAATAACTGTATATCTCACATTCTGCTAACTTCACGGCCTGCAAAATGGGTAGTCATGATAATTGCACTCTGTGACCACTAATATCTACTTATAAATTTAAGCTTACTTCATCCAGAGCCTTGAATAAAGTTTCCAATAGAGTATTCCCCTCAGTATTCTCAATCCATTCCTGTAATTAATAATCTAAGAAACTCCACTATATAATTTGGAGAAGCATTCACACATTTATTCCCAAGACCATAATGGCTGAATATATAGCAAAAGCTGAGAACTTGCATACAGTTCTCTATCCACAATAAAAAGAACCATATAAGCGAAAGAAATATGCCAGAATTAATCACAAATTCCACAGGCACATACTAAATACATTCTTTATGCAAAGGGGATATAAACAGCATTCAAACATTCACCTCATCTTGATCATCTCGCTTCTTATACCCTCCAACCCAGTCAATAATATCAATGATTGAACAAACTACAATTATACGGTGTTGCATGATCTTCATTAAGCATGAACCTGCCCATGTTCAAATGATATGTGCCAACCAATCACAAATTCCACAAGCACATGCTCAATTCACTTGTCATTGAAGCAGATATGACAAACACTTTCACTTGATCTTGATAATCTTACAACTAACAAACACCCATTCCGTCAAGGTTATTGATAATGGACCAATCTATGATCAAATGATGTAGTATAATATTTTACCACGAACATTTACTTCTTTTTGTTACCCACAACTATGATCAAATGATATGTGCCCACTAATAAAAAAGTCCCCAAGCACAAACCAAATGCGCACTTTATGTGAAGTGGATACAACCAGCAGTCAAGCTTTCGCTTGATCTTGATATTCATATTTCTGAAAAACTTCCAAACTAATCAAGAGAATCGATGATTGATCAAGCGACAATGAAACGATGAATATGACCTTAGTAAAAAACTTTGCTTTTTTAAATGAGAAGAGGACCAACCAAAACTCTCAGTGGTCCTACATCTCCATTCGATACAGAGAGTATTTCGTCAGTAGCATGGATGCTAATCACACAGACAACATATGCATGAATAAATGAAAAAAACATGTACAACTTAATGTACCTTCGATGCTTCCAACATGTAGGTATCAAATATCTGCTTAAAACTGTCCCATGATTCTTCTGTGAAGAACTGGTGAGCTTTCATTGCACTAGAAAATACATAGAGGCATAGGCGGATATCGTAATATAAGGTAGCCAAAAGGAAAGAACCAAAGATGAATAACAGGTATAGAATTTTAGATGTGCAATCAATCCACTATCTGGTAGCAAATTAGACTTGGGAAATGGAGAGAATTGAACTCTCAGCTCAACTTAGAGCAACAGTGCTTTAACTGTCTGTCAAACCATTTGACAACACTCCCAATCGATGGAGAAAAAGAGGATTATATATAGGTTGCCACGTCGCCCAATAAGCTGACAGTAACATTACCCATAATCCTCTGATACATCTCCCTCAAAAGATAATCATCACATAGGTGAAATAACAGACACGGATACCTGAAGTCGTAATCTGGATACATGTGATTGAGAGTAAGAACAAGATAAATCAATGTCTTTCGGCTGTAACGAAGATAAAAAATTAGTAAAAGGACCATTTTAAGTACATTTTCCAAATCCTACCAAGTGATGTCAATTACCTAGACCGGCTCAGAAGAAGTTCAGATGGCGAGGAAGAGTCGGTGTCTGATGACTTCCCAAGATAGTCAAGAATCTAAAGCAAAATAAAGAAAAAAGATTAGGAAACAAGCAAATTTTGCATATGTTTATCAATAGTCAACAAGTCAAAAACTGGAATCAGAACCAAAAAAACAGTAAAGAGACATCATTTTAGATATCAACAGATAAAAACAAAGTTCGCATTGAGTTTGTTTACCTCATTCTCCAAACTAAGAGAGAGTTTCTTATCAGTTCCAGTGTGCTTGCCTACAATGAAAACAAAATTAAAGATAAAAAGTCTGAAAGCCACTCTTTCTTATCCATAAAAGATGTAAATTAATAAAAGACTATACAAAAGGAGTAACTTCCAATACTTCTTACAAGAATAAGCTTCAAGGCTTCCTATGATAGTTCGCTCTCCGAGATTCAATTGACACAAGAAATCGTTTAATCTGAAACAAAAAGACCAAAAAATAAGATTTAAAGCGACTATGCACACTAGAAAAGGAAAAAAAAAGACATAGATAGACAATCATTTCATCCATCTCAACAATCAACTACCGATCAAATGGGGTATATTCCAAAAACTTCATTATGGGATATAGCTCATGTAAATCACAGTTAAGGATCTTCCAGATAACTCTGCAGGAAAAGTATATATTCAAGTTAGCACAGAAATAAAAAACACGACGAATTTACACATTTTTTATCTATAGATTAGAAAAAAAAAGTCAAAACCAAACACATCAACAAAATACATTATGGTTATTTACTTCTGTAGATGTCATGAGCGTTTTTGTAGATCCCATGTTCATATGTGTATTTTGTACATCGATACAGTGTACTTTACAGAAAAGAAAAATAAGACCAACAAAGTTAAGCTATCGAGTTGAAGTTTATCCATCAGACATCTCCACTCTTGACAGGTGGCAGATTATAATCTCACAATATTAATAGGAATAACAAACACATCAATAACCACAAATGTATTGCTAATAACTAGGTCGAAGATGAAACTAAGAATTCATGTTGAATTGATAGAAACTCCTTTACTCCAGTCTTCAATTGTTTCTCACTACCTTTACAATTTTACACCTTTTCACAACCTTACTACAATTGTGCAAAATAGATCATCCAAAATTCTCAGACCGCAAGGTCATGAAATTGTGTTCAACAAACACATTAGCCCAACGTCATGAAAAAGAATGCGCCACCTCAGAGAACCTCGCCCAGAATTCACACCGACTCTCGAGCGATTACACATCCAAAATTTATAACCAGAAAATCATCGAGTTAAAAAAAAAACAGTCGAGCAAATTTAGAAATGAAGAAAGAAACACAAAAACATTATTTTCAACAAAATCACAGCTCGAAGAATTCCCAAGCATTGAATGTCGAACAGAGCACAAAATCCGAAGTACCTCCAACAAAATTTCTAACGAAATCGAAATTGCAATGGGAGAAAACGGCAGCAGTCACGCAATTTGATCGAGGCAACGGATTCGGTGCAGTCAAAACCGAAAGAGAGTTCCGCTTTCGTACGTAGAACCCTAAATTCGAATATTCTCTCTCTCTGATTTGATCTTATCACAGTGCAATCCAAAAGGATGATACATCATTTCTTATGATACGTTTAACTTTTCTATTGGTCCACATTTTTAGATTAGATATTTTAAAATTTCCCTTATTTTTTAAAGTATAAATTATAAATTAATTATTTTTATTTTCTTTCTTGACAATAAAATTATTTGAAATATACAAGCACACATGTGACCTATGCGATACTTTTCACTTTTCACATGATACCATCGTATAACATGAATGATATATGCGTATATACTAGCGTACCAGTGTTAATAATCATACGCATCGACATTTACTCATATGTCACTATTTTATTTTCATTCTCATAGTGAGGTTTAAGGAGTCATATTTTATAGAAGACATCAGTTATGTTTATTTAAATATTTTTGTTTAATTTTTAGTTAAATTGATCACGTGCAGAGCACGTGATTTTTTTTTTATATTTAAAAATTTTAAAATTATAAATTAATTTAAAAAAATAACAAACGATATTTAATTTATTTTAAATTTTTATCACACATTATAAGAAAATAATTTGAAAATTAGAAAATTTTCATAATTTTCTAACAGTTTTACAATTTATTATAATTTTAGTTAATTAATTTATAAATAATTATAATAAATCATACAAGTATTAGAAAATCACGAAAATTTTCAGATTATCTGCCCATAATATAGTAAGTGTGTGGTAAAAATTTCAAGTATATTGAATATCGTTTGTTATTTTTTAAAAATTAATTTATAACTTTATAATTTTTAAATATAAAAAAGAAGGTTACGTGCTCTACGTGTTCAATTTAACGAAAAATTAAATACAAATGTTTGAATTGTAAACAGTGTATACGATAGTTTGATTGGAAAAAAAAACGTTAAAAACTAAATGACAAATGATCCTATATAATAGAGTCTGAATTAAATTTTTTTTCTATATTTTTAGTTTTGCCTTATGATTTATGATCAATGTGCATCCCCATCCTTAATGTTTAAAAAAGTTTGATTCTTATTCGCTTTATTTTTCAAAATCCGCGAATAAGGGCAATAGCGCTCAATAAAGAGTGCAATTGCGGGTCTGTTGCTCACCACAACGTGTTAGTAAGTTTTTTGATTAAATTTTATTTTAACTCGTGTTAATTCATGTTTACCATTTTGTCTTGAATGGACCTTGTAAAAAGACCATTTTATCCTTAGAGTTTAGCCTTTTTACAAATATACCATGCTTAATTAAAATTAAAAATAATTAATGACCGTAATTAAACAGTGTTATATATTATTGGCACAAAATTATGTTGGCACCTATAACTAATTCAAGCCGTCACGAATTAATATATCAAGTTTCTTACTTTTCAATTCTTATTGTAACACTTTCTTTAACTGTTCAAAATTAAATATTTCTTAAATAATATTAAGCATTAACGTTACCTCAGCATAACTTATTATCAATTATCAAAGTCACGTAATTCGTTAAGTCATTCATCTCTTGTGTGCCATTCTGCTTTTTATTCTACAAATTTGAACATGGTGTCTTATGTTTATAGAACATCCTTAAAAGTAGCACATAGTCAGTTTATAATCTAACTAGACATTCAATTACCATATCAACATTAACTCTAACAAATATACATAATCAATGACATGAAGTGAAGTTTTCATTAATGAAGAAGAAGACTATGGGTGATGGAGTTATTACATGAATCTCTTTTATATTATAATAAATTATCGTTGTTTGGATTATAAACGATCTAAATACCATAAAATATTGTCTTTAGAAAAACAAAGAGGTTATACAACCACCATTTTGTACCCAAAGTGTAGTTCTAAATATCCGGAAAAAAAGAAAGTAAGAAACGAACAAAACAATGCATGAATAATCTCACGTGCCAAATAACAGATCGATTCACATTCATCATGCTTCTGGATTACCCTTGCCTACTCCATACACAATAATTAATAACGATAATCTGTAGATATAATCTCACATATGTCTAGCATTGAGATTATCCATAATCTTTCTGTCAACTATTAAGTAATAATCATAATCTCTAAATATAAACCTAGATATAGTTAAAGATTTGAGATTAAGTAGATAAAAATCTATGATGATATGATTTGAGAAATCAAATTTAATTTTGAATTAACTAATAGAGTTGAGATAATTGATTTGACGAGAAAATTGTCACCCAAAACTATCTCGATATCCTAAAGACAGAAACGATAACAATATTTCACTATTGGTAGATGTAATAAATTAAAAATTAAAAAAAAAAAAAGAGTAATACATTAAATAACAGAACTTGGTATTCAATGCATCAAACTTAAACACAATATAATAAACAATACACACATGGGAAGAGAATATTACAAATCAACTAAACAATATTACAAAAAATATAAAAATATTTATATATTAGAATAAGAATTAAAACTTAATTTACTTATGTTATCACACATATTTTTTGGTCTTAACGGAACCCGGTCGAGCTAGGGTCAAGAATTTCCAACCGCTCTGGCCGGAAAATTTTATCTGCATGGTGTGATTCATACGTTATTGGGTCAACTATTTTTCACGGCCTTATGCGCGAATTCCTTCTGCAGCCGGAGCTAAAGTGGAGTCTTTTACCAGCGATTATTGATGATTTTGGCCGTTTGACGTCTCACCCAGCCACTTCCACTACCATCATCTACCTGCTCTAGTTCCTCTCTATCTCTCTCTCTCTCTCTGGGGACAGTTGTTCTCAAAGTTGGCGAAACGTCTCTTCCAAACCATATTTTCTGAAGAAGCGAACAGGACATTCAAGCATTTCTATCACATTGTGGAGAATCTTAGAGTCTTTATACATCTTTATCTCTAGTGATTCGCTTACATGTCTTGGGTACTGTTGGTTCTGATCGCGGGTCTGGTTTTGCTGAATTCCGGCGCTCGTTTGAATCTCGGTCGATCCTTAGAGCGATAGGCGACGAGAAGGGCGATTCCCATGACTATGCCGTAGATTTAAACGCAACCAATTTTGAGGACGTTCTCGCGGATTCTCCAGCCCCCCTTTGCCATTGTTGAATTTTTTTTACCATTGTTAGTCTAATAGTTTTTTTTAGATTTTTTTTTTAAATCCTAAATAAGAATTGTTTTTAAAAAAACTCTTAAAATTTACTATTCATCCCATCAAGATTCAAATCATAAATAAGTAATTTGAACATTGAAGACATACTCTCACGCTAAATAACAAATTAATTTTTAAAAAAATATTAAAAGATTTTTAATTTACTTGAAATTTTTACCACATGTTTACCACATTATGAGAAGATACTTTGAAACTTTTTGTAATTTTCTAACACTTGTACGATTTATTAGAATTTTAGTTAATTATTTTATAAAATAATTATAATGAATCGTACAAGTGTTAGAAAATCACAAATATTTTCAGATTATCTTCCCATAATGTGGTAAAAATATCAAGTAAATTGAATATCAGATGAGATTGTTTTAAAATTAATTTATAAGGGACCCCTCGTTCATTTTTTACTTTATAAATTAATTTTAAACAAATATCAAACAATATTCAATTTATTTGAAAATTTTACCACATATTTACCACATTATACGAAGATAATCTGAAAATTTTAGTGATTTTCTAACACTTTTACGATTTATTATAATTGTTTTATAAAATAACTAACTAAAATTATAATAAATCGTACAAGTGTTAGAAAATCACTTAAATTTTTAGATTATCTTTTCATGATGTGGTAAATATGTGGTAAAAATTACAAGTAAATTGAATATTGTTTGGTATTTATTTTAAATTAATTTTCTATTTAGCATGAGAGACCAATTTTTAAGGTTTAAATTGTCCATTCATGATATTTTGATATTTATTTTGATGAATAGTAAACTTTAAGGATTTAAAAAAAAAAATCATACTTTAAGATTTAAAATAAAAAAATACTCTTTTTTTTTTCAAAATTTTCACTTGATATGGGTGCAATCAAATTTTTATTTTTAAGTATAAATCGAGGAATATGAGATAGATATCTATTCTGGTAGCGGGAAAAATGTGGCCTTTGACTAATTTTTGGTATCAGTTTCATGGAAGTAGAAAAGGAGTTCCTTTTAATTGCTTGAGTTAGGATATCTACCAGATTTAAAAATAGAAAACGCCAAAAAAATTGACGAAGAGATATGTTAGGAATATTATATTTAATTTAGTTATTATAAATAGAGAGTTAATCCAAAATTATTGAATATTTTATAAGTAAAATTACTGTCTTTATCTCTAGAGTGTTATCTTTTTCGGACTCTAACTTTTAGATGTTTCTGGACTAGTACTATGCTGGACTTTGTGGTTTTCTATTTTTATTTTGTGTTCGTTTAGTGTAGACTTTTATCATACTCATGAAAAGTCAGTCCAAACCTAGGCCGGAAAGGAGGGAAGATGTCGTCCGGCAAATACGAGCTAATTTGGAGGCGATCACCAGACGTCTCTCTTACCAACCATCGGTGTAATCTCGTATGGAGAAACATCTAACCCTCTTATCGAAACTAGGGAGAGGTGATGTTGCTTTATAATGAGAGGAAACAAAGAATGAGAAGGAATGGACTAGTGGTTAACCTGCCTGTTCTAGATGAACAAGTCCTGAACTCTTTATCATCAGACAATGGTTCAATCGTACCAACAGTAACGGAGAACAACGAGGAAAAAAACGAGTTGTCCAAGCGGCGGAGAGGTTTGGGAGAGAGCCATGGTTCAACAGAAAAGCAGTCTGCCCTGCATCTCAGACCCTGTTTCGAAGAGCACAGTTTTCACGTTTCTGCTTGTCTTATTAAGGCCATTGTGCAGTCATCTTTCCTCTTTTCTCTCTCTTGGGTTGGAGAGATAGAATGATGAAGAGACCTTGAACACCATTCAATAAGGTTGTGATATTTTAATATTTTATCATTTTATTTGTTACATGTTTTTAGAGATTGATTTTACATTTGTTTTATGTTTTTAAAAGTTTTTATAAAAATTTATTTATCTTGAATATTTATTTTATTAGAGAATTAATATATCTTAAATCATAACTTGAACTTTATTTTACAGAGAGCAATGATTAATATTAGAATACAGAATTTAGACTATGATATTAAATTTTTTTAATTCTTGAGAGATTATTTTTTAATATTGAAACAATTATTCTGTTGCATCAAATTGATATCAAAGTAAAAATTTTTCTCGATTTGATGGCCGACGAAGGTTCTAGTGGACGACAAATTGACAACAAAGAATGACGACTACATAAATTACGTCTTCAAATTTCAGAACAACTTAAATGAATTTGAGAAATAAACACATCCTTCAAATTTCTAAAGAACTTACATAGACCGACTACGACCAGTAAAAGCATGACTGTCGCCACAGTAATTAAAGCTGATCTTATATATTAAAATGAAAATACATATCAACACGTAATATATTATGTACAACAAATTTAAAGTCTAGATGTTATAAAGCTTCACATATATGGCATTGAAAACCTTTTTATTTTATGCGAATTTTGCTAGTCTTCTCGGACAATGCATTTGCTTTGTTGTTTAAATCGATGATTAACTCGTCAATATCACCTAATACATTACAGGGAAGAAACATTTGGGACATATTAATGGCCTTAGAAAAGTCAGATAATGTGTGACGTTGCTAGGTCTCCATCTATGTAAATACCAAAGAAAATAAAAAAATTTCTTATTTTAATAACTCAAAGGCTATGCATTATTGATTAAGAATTTATAAAAACATATTGATTATTCTTGAGAAGCATACTAGTAGAATTTGACAACTATGCATATAACTTATGTCTCATGACCCTAGTTGAATGACATCTCAGCTGCTAACTCGAGAGGTCAAATGAGTGATACCTCATCTGCTGACTCATGATGTCAAATGAATGACATCTAAGCGGTTAACTCATAATGTTTTAAATAAATGACACCTCAGCTGTTGATTTTGATGTCAAATGAATGACAACTTAGTTGCTGACTAATCATGTCAAATGTCAAATGAATGACATCTCAACTGCTGAATAATGATGTCAAATGAATGACACCTTTGAAATGACTCATGATATAAAAAATACTCAACTGTTGGCTTACGATGTCAAATGAATGACACATTAGCTTATAAGTCATGATTTTAGTGAAATGATATCTTCTAAGATGAGTCGCCACTTTATACCTCTATATATAGATGAGATGCGTTATTCATTTAATCACCCCAAATTGTAGTTTCTCCATACTCTCTATAAAGGTCCTCAACTTAAAAAGATAAATTAGGAAGTTGCAAATGCTTTCGTTAAGACTCCAAGGTAAGTAATGTGTATAAGTGATTTGCCTAACAGCCTACATTACAAGATATTGAGATTGTGTTGGTTGATTTATATACGATGATATTGATTGAGGATATGATGAGATATAGGTATATGTGATGATATTGATCGAAGATATGTTGTATTGTTTGTTTTTAGCGATGTAGATATACATGTGATGACATTGATCGATGATATGTTGCGTTGTGTTATGTTTCATTCACATTAAGGACGAGCATGAACATATTATGCATCATCAAAATGTTTTTATAAGAAAGAAATGATTTTCATGCATATATTTTTATGTAAAAAAGACATAAGATGAATTTTAAAAAATATTAAGAGGCTTGACTAGACGACATCAATGGAGCTTTGGTGGGTTCGATGGCCCCCAATGGAGCTTTGGTGAACGTTCCCCAATAACTTGAACTTCTGATGACGTGTATCAATGTTAAGAAAAAAAAAATATTAAATAGTCATTTTTCATAGGTCAAATCACTGTAATAACACCAAGCACTCATCATGGATATACTCCTTCAACTGCATCTTCATAAATTTTATCGTCATTTTCCTCACCTACATAACAAAATTCATCTATGCGTCTAACGCTTGGTAAGTAATACATAAATCATATGATCATGATATGCATTTTCATAAAAATATGAAGTTAAATCTTTCAGTCTTTTTTTTTTATTTTTTTATCTTAACATTCAGATACGTCACCAGAATTTCATATAATTGGGAAACAAATCCATCGAAGCTCCATTGGGGACCATCAAATCCACCAAAGTTCCATTGGTGTCGTCTCGCCAAAAACTTTTAACATTCCTTAAAATTCATCTTATGTCTTTCTTATATAAAAAAAAAAAAAATACATGAAAATGTTTTTATAAGAAAGAAAAATTGTTTTTATGCATATCCTTTCTTATGACTTTGGTGTCAAGTGAATAACATCTAAGCTTATGACTAATAGTTTCAAATGAATGACATTTTAGTATAATGACTCATGATCTAAAATAGATAAAATATCAACGTATGACTTATGACTTTAAATGGATGAAACCTCAATTTATACTCATAGGCTTTAAATAAATGATATTTTAGATGTTGACTCATGAAGTGAGATGAATGACATTCAAGCTTACTACACATGGTCTTAAATGAATGACGTCTCAGACCATGACTCATGACTCCAAATAGATGAAACCTCAGTTTATGACTCATGGCCTCAAATGAATCACACATTAGCGTACGACTCATGACCTAAACAAATGATACCTCAATTGCTGATTCATGATATCAGATGGATGACACCTCAATGACTCATGTACTCAAATGAACGACACTTTAGCATATGACTCTTGATTTTAAATTAATGATCCTAAGTTTATGATTCATGCCCTCAAATAAATGAAACTTCAACCTATGACTCATGACCTTAAATGGATGACACCTCAGTTTGTGACTAATGGTTTAAAATGAATGACACATCGGACTATGACTCATGACAAAAAATAGATGACACCTCAACTTAAGACTTATAGCCTTAAATGAATGATACCTCAACCTATGAATAATGAATTTAAATAAATGATACCTCAACTACTACTCATGATGTCAGTCATGATCTCAAATGGATGACACCTCAATTTATGACTAATAACCTCAAATAGATGACTCATGAAATATCAACTTATGACTTATAACCTTAAATTTTCAAATGGATGACACCTTAATTTTCAAATGAATAACACTTCAACCTAATGACTCATGATCTAAAATGGATGAAATATCAACTTATAACTTATGACTTTAAATGGATGAAAATTAAATTTATGACTCATAGCCTTAAATAAATGGCATTTTAGCTGTGGACTCATGATGTCAGATGACTGACATTCAAGCTTACGACTCATGGTCTCAAATGAATGTCACCTGAGGCTACGACTCATGACTTTAAATGGATGACACCTTAGTTTATGAGTCATGACTTCAAATGAATGACACATCATCGTATGACTCATGACCTTAAATAAACGATACCTTAGTTGCTGACTCATGATATCAGATGAATGACACCTTAATTTATGACTCATGTCCTCAAATGAACGACATTTTAACGTATGACTCTTGAATTTAAATGAACGACACCTAAGTCAATGATTCATGCCCTCAAATAAATGAAACTTCAACTTATGACTCATGACCTCAAATGGATGACACCTCAGTTTGTGACTCATGGTCTAAAATGAATTACACATCAGACTATGACTCATGACCTAAAATAGATGACACCTCAGCTTATGACTTATAGCCTCAAATGAATGAAACCTCAGCCTATAAATAATGACCTTAAATATATGACACTTCAACTACTGACTCACGATGTCAGATTCACCTTATGACTTATGACCTCAAATGGATGATACATCAATTTATGACTGATGACCTTAAATGGATGACTCCTCACCTTATGTCTCGTGGTCTTAAACAAATGACACATCAGTTTATCCTTCATGACTTCAAATGGATGCATCAAAGTTTATGACTCATGACTTCAAATTGATGACACATAAACCTATGACTCATGGACTTAAATAAATGACACCTAAGTTGCTGACTCATGATGACACATAAACCTATGACTCATGGACTTAAATAAATGACACCTGAGTTGCTGACTCATGATGTAAGATGAATGACACTTTAGCTTATTACTCATCATCTCAAATGAATGATAACTGAACCTATAACTCATGGTGTAAAATAAATGACAATTTAGCTTATGTCTCGTGACCTCAAATGAACCATATGTCGACCTATTAATCATGATCTTAAATAAACGACACTTAAACCTATGAATCATGACCTCAAATAAATGAAACCTCAACCTATGAGTCATGACCTCAAATGGATGACACCTCAGTATGAATTACACCTCTGCCTACGACTCATAACCTAAAATGGATGACATCTCAGCTTATGAATAATGAACTTAAATAAATGATAGCTCAGCTTATGACTTATAACCTCAAATAAATGATATCTCAGTCTATGAATAATGACCTAAAATGGATGACACCTTTGCTACTGACTCATAATGTCTGACTCAGCCTATGACAACAAATAGATGACACTTCAGTTATGACTCATGACTTCAAATAGATGACACATTAACTTATGACTCATGACGTCAAATGAATGACTCTTCACCTTATACTCATGGTTTCAAACAAATGACATCTCAGTCTATTATTTATTACCTCGAATGGATGACATAAAGTTTATGACTCATAACCTCAGATGGATGACACATAAACTTATGAATCATGGACTTAAATCAATGATACCTAAGTTGATGACTCATGATGTCAGATGAATGACACATTAGCTTATTACTCATCATCTCAAATGAATGATAGTTCAACCTATAACTCATGGTGTAAAATAAATGACACTTCATCTTATGTTTTATGACCTCAAATGAATGACACCTCAGCCTATGACTTATGATCTTAAATTAACGACACTTTAGCCTATGACTCTTAGCCTCAAATAAATGACACCTAAAATTATGACTCATGGTCTACGTATGAGTCATGATGACACCTCAGCTTTTGAGTCATAGTCTCAGATGAATGACACATCAGCTTATAATTTATGATCTCAAATTGGTGACACCTCAGCTTATGACTTCTGGCATTAAATGGATGACACATCAGCTACTAACTCATGATGTCAGATGAAAAACACCTTAGCTTATGACTCATGATCGTACATGAATGATATCTCAACTTATAACTCATGGTCTCAAATGAATGACACTTCAGTCTATGAGTCATGATTTCAAATAGATGACATCTCACCATATGACTTATGATCTTAAATAGATGAAATCTCAGTTTATGACTCATGATCTTAAATAAATAATACTGCTAACTCATGATGTCAGATAAATGACACTTCAGCTTATGACTCATAGTAAAAAATGAATGACAACTTAGCCTATGACTAATGGGCTTCAAATGAATGACATGTGAGCTTATAACTCATTTTCTCAAACGAATGACATCTCAACTTATGACTCATGACCTTAAATGGATG
Source organism: Begonia peltatifolia (assembly GCA_022433055.1). Lineage (NCBI taxonomy): Eukaryota > Viridiplantae > Streptophyta > Magnoliopsida > Cucurbitales > Begoniaceae > Begonia > Begonia peltatifolia. The sequence continues at coordinate 13,694,242 of CM039527.1, read as the reverse complement.
ATACATCAGCTTATGACTCATGACCTCAAATGGATGATAATAAGCATATGATTTATGTTCTCAAGTGAATGACACCTCAGCCTATAACTCATTGTCTAAAATAAATGACACTCCAACTTATGACTCATAGCCTCAAATGAATGAATGGATCTTTGATACCAAATGACATGTTTCAAAATGGGGGATGGAAATGTAAAAGTTGCCTCGAATTTTAACAGTTTTGGCAACACGAACAACAAATTCAAAATGGCACAAATCGCTGGTCCCATGAGCATTAGAACTGACTTTTTGAAAGTAGCTACTTCCAAGAGTGGAGTAAAGGCCCTCCAAATGTCACGGTTAAAGCGTTGTGGATCGAGAGATATGATGAAAATAGTGGAGGTTACTAGGAGCTCAGAATACTGCTTTGGCTGAGAACAATGAGTGTCTTTTGGAAAGGTAGAACTCGCTCGTGGGAAGTCGTATAGACGTAATTGTTAAGACAATATTTTAGTCTAGAAGTGAGGAACAAACCCTCCAAAAATTTTGTCAATATGTGGCGTGGTTAAAAATTTATGATTATTGGACCGTAAATTATTAGGAGGAAAATAGAAACAACATACTAGGAGTATTTCAGTTTCTTGTGAAATGAAGCTTCAATACCTCATGCTTGTAGTTTCTTATACATTTGCTTAGTTTCTTACTTAAGAAAAGATGGAGAAGAAAAGTATAGCAATGAGAGATTACAACAACACTCACAAGTAAATGAATTTAGAACGCTCACTCGGATATGACTGACCGAAATGGTAGTGCCAAGGAGAGATAAACTCCAAGTTGAGAAGAGAACTTCAACAACGAAATGTTGATTAAAAAGGTGTCTGCTAGCTGCTACAAGGAGTTAAGAGTGGTTTATATACCATCTCTTAAGTAAAATTAGGATTACAAATCCCTAAGGAGAATTTAACCAAAATACACAAAAAGCAAATAAGCATGATCGACCAAAAGAGGTAAGTCAAACACCTTTTAACTTGAAGGTTGATTGGAAGCCGAGGTCTTAGGCCATCCACTCCTTTGCTTGGACTTTTCCATGCCTCTTGGATTATGATTTTTCTATAGACCGATTTAGCCTCCTTTCTTTCTTTTCCTTATCCATGTGTTAAATGTTAGATTGACATTTATCTTGGATTTTGTGTTAATGCCCCATGGATCTAATTTATTTTGTTCCTCTTTTTTCCTTGCATTTTAAGTTTATCTCTCCTTCAAGTTGTCATAAAATGCATGTCCTACTAAACAAATAGAGTTAAAATTGTTAAGGAGCCTCTTTGCCTAGATACTTGAAAGAGAGGTACCCTATGACATGTCACATAGCCTCACATGAATGATAGGCCTATGACTCATGACCTTAAATAAATGACACCTCAGCTGATGACTCATGATGTCAAATGAATAATACCTCAGCTTATAACTCATGGTCTCAAATGAACGACAGCTAAACTTATGACTCATAGCCTCGAATAAATGAAACTTCAACCTATGTCTCATGACTTCAAATGGATGACACATCAGCTTGTGACTCATGGTCTCAAATGAATGACACCTCAGACTATAACTCATAACCTTAAATAGATAATACCTTAGCTTATGACTTATAGCCTCAAATGGATGCCACATCAGCCTATGAATAATGACATTAAATAAATAACATCTCAGCTACTGACTCCTGATCTCAAATGAATGACACTTTATCTTATAGTTTATGGTCTCAAATGATTGACACTTCAATCTATGACTCATTAGCTCAAATGGATGACACATCATCTTATGACTCATAGTCTCAAATAAACGACACATCAGACTATGACTCATGATCTCAAATGGATGACATCTCAGTTTATGAGTAATGGTTCCAAACGAATGATATTCAACCTATGACTCATGACCTCAAATAGATGACACCTCAGCTTATGACTCATGGACTTAAATGAATGACACTTTAGCTTATGATTCATGATTTTAAATAAATGACACATCATCTATTGACTTATATTGTCAAATGAACGACACCTCAACCTATGACTCATAATCTCAAATAGATTACACCTCAGCTTATGACTCATGGCCTTAGATGAATGATACATCAACCTATGACTCATGATCTTAAATGGATTACACCCCAGCTTATGACTCATGACCTCAAATTAATTATACATCAATCTATGATTTATGACCTCAAATAAATGACACCTCAGCCTATATCTCATGACCCTAGTTGATTTACACCTCAACTCTATGTGTGCTGACACCCTAACATCAATTGATAACTCACATGTCCAAGATAATGACACATCAATTGCTGCCTCCTTATGTCAAGTAAAAGACATCTCAGTTGTTGGCTCATGATGTCAAGCAAATGACACATGAGTTGTTGACTCAAGATTTCAAGATAACGACAACTTGCATGTTGACTTATGGTCTCATAGGAATGACACCTACAACTATAACTCATGACCTCAAATAAATGAAACTCAACCTATGAACCATGACTTCAAATGGATGACACATCAGCTTTTGACTCATTGTCTCAAAAGAATGACACCTCAGACAATGACTCAAGACCTAAAATATATGATATCTTAGTTTATGACTTATAACTTCCAATGAATGACATCTCAGCCTATAATTAATGACCTTAAATTAATGACACCTCAGCTACTGAATCATTGATTCAAATGGATGATACATCAACTTATGACTTATGATCTCAAATGAATGACACATCAGTCTATAACTTATTACTTTAAATGAAGTTTATGAATCATGACCTCAAATGAATGACACTTCAATCTATGAGTCATGATCTCAAATGAATGACACCTCAGCTTATGATAAATGATCTCAAATGAATGACACTTCAACCTATGACTAATGACCTCAAATGTATGACACTTCAGCTTATGACTCATTAGCTTAAATAGATGACACCTCAACCTATGATTTATGATCTTAAATAAACAAGACCTCAATTGTTGGCTCATAATGTCAGATGAATGACATCTCAGCTTATGACCCATGGTCTTAAATGAATTACTCCTCAGCTTATGACTCATGGTCTTAAATGAATTATATCTCAGATTATGTCTCATGAGCTCAAATGGACGACATCTTAGCCTATGATTCATGATCTCAAATAGAAGACACTTTAACTTATGATTCATGACCTCAAATGGATGACACCTCGATTTTAGTCCAATTGTTTCAAATGAATGACATATCAACCTATGACTCATGAACTCAATTGGATGACACATCGACCTATGACTCATGACTTCAAATAAATGACACCTCAGTTTGTGACTCATGATCTCTAATGAATGACACCTCAACATATGAATCATGACCTAAAATGGATTAAACCTCAGTTTTTGACTCATTGCCTCAAATGAATGACACTTCATCCTAGGACTCACTACCTCAAATGGATGACACTTAGCTTATGACTCATGATCTCAAATGAATTGCACCTGAACCTATGACTAATGATCTCAAATGTATGACACATCAGTTTAAATCTAACGGTCTAAGATGAATGACACCTCAGCCTCTTATTGATTGCCTCAAATAGATGACACATCATCTTATGACTTATGGTCTAAAATAAATGACACCACAGCCTATGATTCATAACTTTAAATGGATGACACATCACCTTATGACTCATAGCTTCAAATGGATGACACCTATCTTATGACTCATTATCTCAAATGAATTGCACCTTAACCTATGACTAATGATCTCAAATGTATGACACATCAGTTTAAGTCTAACGGTCTAAGATGAATCACACATCAGCCTCTTATTGATTGCCTCAAATAGATGACATCTTATCTTATGACTTATGGTCTAAAATAAATAACACCATAGCCTATAACTCATAACTTTAAATGGATGACACATCACCTTATGACTCATGGCTTCAAATGAATGACACATTAGTTTATGTCTCATGATCTCGAATAGAATGACCTGTAAACTTATGACTTATAACTTTAAATGAATGACACCTTATGAGGTCAATCATCCCTATGTAACTATATATATAAGCTTAGTTCATTTAAACCTACAAAATTTAAGCTTCTCTCTGCCCTCTCTAAAGATCTTCCAACTTAAACATATAACTTGGGTAATTGCTAATACTTGCGTTTAGACTGTAAGGTCAATGATGTTACATGTGTTTTTCTTAACGATCTACACAACAAGATGCTAGGATTGTGTAAGTTGATTTATATATGATAATATTGATTGAAGATATGATTGTATATAGATATATGTGATAACGTTTGTCTAGGATATATTATGTTGTTTCTTTGTGACGATATAGATATACATGTGATGACGTTGATCGAGGATATGTTGTGTTATGTTTCATTCATAGTAAGTACAAGGACGAGCATGTCATGTAACATAAAAATGTTTTTTAAAAAAGACAATTTATTTTTATGCACGTGTTTTTATGTAACAAAGATAGAATATGAATTTTAAGAAATGTTAAGAGACTTTGGGGAGGTGGTACCAATAGAGCTTTGATGGGTTTGATAGCCTCCAACGGAGCTTTGGTGGACTTGTTCCTCAATGATTTGAAGTTTTGGTAAAATGTCCCAATGCTAAAAAAAAGAAAAGAAAAGACTTGAACCGCATATTTTTTTGAAAATACATATCATGATCATATCATTTACACATTACTTATTGAGTATTGGGCTCATAAATGAATCTTATGATATAGGTAAGGAGAATGATGATAAAACTCATGAATACGCAATTGAAGAAGTATATTCATGGTGAGAGCTTGAGGTTGTTGCAGTGATTTGACTTGTGGGAAATGACTCTTTAATATGTATTTTGTGTAAAAATTTTGATCTTAATCTATGAGTATATTTTAGATATACGAAAGGATGTGTTAAAAAAGTGTTTTGTGAACTTAAAAAAAAGTCTTCTGCTACACAAATGATTTTCAAAGGGTAATTAATGTTTTATAATGTTTGAGAAAAATAAAATCTATGTTTTAAAATTAGGGCGTTACAATCCCGTAGTCAGGTTGGTTTGCCTCATATTTAAGGGTATGTAATGCTTTATTGTGAAACTCGTCTTGCCCATTAAAGTAGTATACACTCAACTCTATATAATAGAAAATAATGAAATCATTTGCTGGTCTCACTGATACGAAGAAGACCCCTAAAGAAATCACTTCACTGACAAGGAAACACTTCAAACTCCCTTCAAATCTATGAATATTCGTATTTCTGAATGTTTAATTTGATTAGGTATACATATTTCAGATACGATATTCATATGCGTTACAGAGGTTGGAATTCAAAAATGACAATTTTTGAGAAACTTCCACATTCGGTCACATACGTTCTGGAGGGTTATAAGAAATTGTTAAGTTACTTCACAATTTGACAAGTCTAGAAAAGGAGAATGAGCTGAGAACATTATTAGGTGGCAGCACAAGTTAAAATTATGAGTGGCGCAAGACATAATCCTTGGAAAAATTTTGATCACTCGTCCTTAATGTTTATCCTTCATCCAAACTAGAGACGAATCATGATGGCAAAGCCAAAGGCTAAAAACCAAAAGATGGGAAAGGATAAAACTAGCAAAGCCAGTAAATCCATTTGCAATAATCTCGATTTCTTAATATTTATCTGCATGCCTAAAGGAACTAAGGACCTCAGAAAGACTAACAATTCGTCTTTCATCATTGTTTATATTCAAAGAACACATCTCTCATATTGTTTCAGCATAAATTGAGAATCATTCGTCCAAATGGAATGCTAATTAAAAGGAAAACAAAAGAAACCAATAAACTTTCACCATCAGTCTTGAAATGTTCGTCAGCGCCATTGTTAAGCTTCCAATCATTAAGGGAAACAAACCAAATAAAAATCTCATTTTTACAGCCCAGTAATGCCTGATTAGATATGTCCCACCCATCATTCCCGCCTGAACCGATTGAGAATGTCTTATTTGCTACCAAAAGAAGCTTTGGCCTGATGGTTATCCTTTGCAGGTGGTAGAGCCTCTCCAGCCTCCAAAATTTCATCCTTCCACCCATCCAAATTCCATTTTCCTGCGTAAAAAAATTCATTAATGGAAGATGGACATGAAACACCCGGGATTGACAGAAAAAGCACTTGCTTTTATATCAAGAAATTGATTTTTTTTTTTTTTTTTCACCAGCAACAGTTAGAAATTAGACGATAATCGAAAAAGAAAAATACTTTTTTACTTGTATATTTTTTAACAGGAGCATATGGCATAAATAAGTTAAATTTATTGTCTATAAAATTATAAGAAATGAATTAAAAATATTAAAATTTGGAGGACTAAATTAAGTTGATACGTCGGTCGAGTGACGTGATGAGGTGTGGCGTTAGCCACCTTCCACATGGACCCACCTAAACAAATCCTTCAGAAACCAGTGGATCCCTACTTGTTCCTTTGTTCGACAGTCACCACTTAATTCATGAGTTGTTAAAATGGAAATAATTAATTAAAATAAAAAAAAAATTGTTTTTATTTAATCCAAGTTTTTGCAAGCCTAAGTAATTTTAAGTGTTATTTATTTATTAATATGTCCATTATTCTGTTAATTAATAAACAATTCACTAGGCCTCTGCTGATTTATTTATTTCCTTTTTATGATAAATTGGCAAAACTAGGGAAAAAAATAGCATTCGAATCCATTTTTCATCGGCGGATCGCCTCCTAAGATAGACAATAGCAAAAGAGTCGTATATTCAAAGAATACGAATTTAATTTTACAATCTAATCGTGCGGGTTGGCATGGCAGGGGCATGCCGCTTATTATTATTACCAGTCGACGTCTTGTATAATTATTATAAACCGATCGATAAACTACTCATGCCCAAGGGAATGATAGTTTTCTCCAATCAATCACAACTTTCATATTATTTACACGAGAAATCTTGAGATTCAGATGGAACAAAACAAACAGAATCCTCACTCAGCCACAATGCTTGCCCAACAATCAACATGCAGCCACCCCAAAACCATGCAGGTAAAATATAAAGACAAATTCCAAACCATGAATAATCCTTTTCTTCCCAGGTATGCTAGAGAGATTTAGCAACAATGACGTCAAAATCTGAGGACATAATCCTCAATATAATTATAATTAGTTTAAGAAGCCAGAAACATAACTTGAGGCTGTCATTCAGCTGGTCATGCATAATCTATAAAATTTCTAACTTATCTTGCTAAATTGTGCAATGATAATATCAGATCTGAGGACACAATCCTCATAATCTAATCAGTACTAGGAAGCCAAAGAATCTACGGAATTTTATTCTAAAAAGATTCCTCGTTTGGAAGATTAAGAAAGCTACCTGTCCTCAACCTTCTGGGTATTTCTTACTTGTTCTTCACAATCACTCCAAGCTCACTGGCTACAATAACAGTAGCAGCCATATCGAGAAACATTCCATGCTCAACAACACCAGGAAGCCTCAAAATTTCATCACTTGCAGCCTTCAAATCTCCAATTTCCTTCTCCAAATACAAATCCACGACATAATTTCCGTTGTCTGTGACAAATGGCTCCCCCTTTTCACCTAAAGTTCTTAGCTTTGCAACACAGTCAGAGCCCTGAAACAACAATTGCAGCCTCTTTGCAGTGAATTTCCAGCAAAACGGTACGATTTCAACTGGCATAGCCAGCCCACTTCCGCCCAAAAATGGAACAAGCTTAGACTCATCCACTATGACGATAAATTTTTTACAAGCACATTCCACCATTTTCTCCCTTAGAAGAGACCCACCTCTGCCCTTCACTAAATTGAGATGCGGGTCTACCTCATCCGCGCCGTCGATTGCGAGATCAACCACCGGATGAGAATCGAGGTCGGACAAGGGGATTCCCAGCGAGACGGCTTGCTCGTGAGTCTTCTTCGAAGTAGGAATACCCACAATGTTTTTTAGCTCCCCGCGCCGCAGAAGCTCGCCGATTCGATCGACGGCGTGCTTCGCAGTCGACCCTGTGCCGAGCCCGAGGACCATACCGGATTCGACATACTCGACGGCTTTGTAAGCCGCTATCTTCTTCAGCTCATCTTGGGTAACAATAACAGGAGAGAGAGGGGGAGGGAGAGGCGAAAAAGAAGGAACAGCCATACCCGTCTCCATTGAAGACTTGAGAAAATTGGGAAAGCAACGAATGGCCATTCTACAATCTGACCAAAGGAAGAGAAAACAAAAGCCAGAAGTTGATTCTGAAGAGATAAGAAATTAGACTGCAAGCTTGGATTCAAAACTCAAACAAAAAAACCTGCCATTCCAAAGCAAAAAGTAAAAAGAACCCAGAAATTAAAATCGACGAAAGGCCACATTTGAAAAAAAAAAAGAAAGAAAGAAAGAAAGATACGATAAGAAACACCAATATCTAAGAAATTAATGGACGAAGCAGAGGGACGAAGCAGAGAGTTTGGGGCTAATAATCAACGTTGAAATGTGTGACGCAGAGAATCGGGATGGAAAAGATAGAGAGACGAGACAGAGAGAGAGAGAAGGCGGGTTGTTTAGGTTTGTTTACGGGGAAAAGGGGAGGGAAGGGGAAGCTTCTTTTACAACGTAAAGTAGGAAGATAGTGCCGCCCAAAAATATCATATCCACTTTAATAAAGTTAACAATTTTAATAGGATTTTTTTTAAAAAAAACTTCAAATATCAGTTTTTTTTTTTTAAAACATTCAAAGTATACTTATTTATCAAAAAAAATTTTAAAATTTGATAAATAAACCATCTAAATTTCCAAAGCTGTGAGAAGGCAGTCACTCTAGAGAAGACGAAGACGGCCAGTTCAGCTAGACTCATCGTCCCATCCTCAAAATATTAATTTTTTTTGAAGTTTTAATTGCGAGGATAGGTGTCACGGCATCTGAACATCTGCATAAAAATGAATATTACATTGAAAAATGAGTAATAAATTAACAGATGGTTAAAAACAAAGAAATTAATGTAATACAAGTGAAATTTGCTCATACAAAAAACAATTTAGGGTTTAATTGACATTAAACTAACTTCCATCTATTTATGTTTTTGAGATGTTAAGAAATTTCGAAGCATGCATAATCGATATTTCAGTATATGATATTCAACATAAACCACGAAATATTCGTAACAGCAAATACATACCCAATAACTGCGAGGAATATGTTTTCCACATATTTGAACATTCTTTAGTGCACATTGACCAACATTAAGATCGCCCCTGGTTTCTCAGTTTCAAGTGTATCTAGTGGCCTCAAGTCATTGAAGTTTATGAGGATCTTTGCACTTCTTTTCCGGCACCGGAAAAGAATTTTATGTTAAACTATCACTAATTTTGAAAGATTTAGTTTAAGGTTAGTTAATAATTTGAATTATTACAAATAATTGACAACGTTAAATATGATATAAATGATTGAATTCATCTCAATCCAAATAGCATTGTCGATGAATAGTAAAGTTTGGTGGGTTTTTTTAAAATACAACGATATTTTGATGATTTTGTCAAAAAAAATATTATTGGCTTTGATTTTTTGGCAATTAACTATTAAAGAAGTTTGATTTTTTGGAAATTGATTATTAAGGAAATTTGTATATTTTCAGCGAACTCATATTTATTAGGTTGTTTCTTAGAGATCAATAAATTATTTATCATATTTGATTATGTTCAGCAAAGTCATATTTAATAAGTTGTTTCTTGGAGATCAATAAATTATTTATCATAATTATAGCTAGATACAGATCACAATAATTATGAGATTCGTTTCTAATTTGTTACTTGGACTTTCCATTTATGTCGCAATCAATGTTACAGATCAGATTTAGTGGCATTCAATTTTCTAATTCTCTGTGATCAGTTTAGGATAAAGTATTTGAGATAAAAACAAAAAACATTTGATAAGCAATATATTATGCTTGATCTTTCGGGTTTAAATGAAAAAATCCTAACAAAAATAATAAGTTATTTAAATTAAAAAATTAATTAATATATAAAATTTTATTATAATATTCTTCCATCAACTCAATAAAAAATATTAAAATAAAACTTATATAAGTGAAAAAAATGTGTATAAACCATGTTCATCGCAAATTAATAATATTTGATATTTTATAAAAGTAATTAAATTAAAAAATTAATGTAATGTGCAGGTACTAATTAAAATAATTTCTAATAAAAATTGTACTAGACAAACTTTTAAAAAAAATTATATTTTCAAGTAATTTATCAAGAAAAACTATAGGAGTCACAATAACTCTAAGGACCAACCATCCTCTTCTTGGCAAGGATCAACCGTCCTCTTTTTGGCAAAAATCGAAGGAGGAGAATGGCTGGTCCAATTGGATCGGCCGTCTTTTTCCTAAAATGCAAAACTTGTGAGTACTTTTCAAAACTAAAACGACTTGTTCAAATGAATTAATTGTTTTCACATCTAAAAATCGAAAAAAATTGACATTTTGAGGACGGGAGGGTCGGTGTAGCTAGACCGGCTGTTTTCTCTATTGGGGCCGGCACCTCCCTTCCCCTTCAAGGTTCAAATTGTTTATTTACCAAACTTTAAAATTTTTTTTTTTTATAAATAGTAAACTTTGAGAGTTCTTTTTAAAAAAAATTGATATTCTGAATTTTTTTTTTAAACCCCTTTTTAATAATCCCTTTTTTTTTAAATAACCCTTTTTGACCAGAAGATTCTACCTTTTTTGCTCTGTATATTTGAACTTTAATTTTAATATTTCATTTTAATTATTTATCATATTAATTAATAAGTGAAATTTAATAAGATTGTAATATAAAATTATAAGATAAAATTTTTACAAAAATAAATAAATTGATAACGTTAAATGTTATGCTTCCAATCAATGAAATAATTCATTAAAATCATAAAATTAAAAAAAAAAAAAAAGGATAACCCACAAGTACATAAAAATTCAGAAAAAAAGGTAATAATAAATATAATCAAAGTGATTAAAGCCTCAGAAAAAGAAATTGTCTGGTTTTAATGAATTTGTAGTTTAAAAATAAATAAAAATGGATTGAAATTGGCCAAAAATAGTTGGAAACGAGTCTCTCATGTATCATTAAAAGCTTGAAAAATCTGTGGAGGGGGGGGATATTAGCACATCCAAAGTAAAATTATTTGGGAAGCATACTAGAGACATTGAAGTTAACCGATGACATTATACATACACTATAATTTTATACTTTGATCTGAGTTGTTTGCGTTGCATTTATTCATGAACATAGACGTATGATATTATTGTACAAAATTAGAGTACATCTATAGGTACTGTAATGGTACATATACTTCATAATTTGATGGGTTTTCCATCTAGTGTGCAAGTATAATATTGTTTTTAGGAAGAAAAACATAAACACTCTTTTTGCGAACTCTTATGGTAGAAGGAGATTATTGACCAACTATATGTTTTACATATTTATTTTGATATTTAAACACGCATGTTTAAGTATTAACATAAAATTGTATAAAGACAAAAATGATATGACATATTATATGCTGGTATGAATCTATAACTTTATTGGAATTAACGAAAAACATGAGATGACTAATAAAAGTTCGAGCATACATAAGATTATTAATGAAAGCCTTAACAAATTATATATAAAATAATTAATAAAAGTCTGAATATATATTGAAAATAAGTTATAACAGTAGGTAGGTAACTTTTAGCATGTGTTTTTACTTACTAAGTTTATCTCGTAGTTTGTAATTTTGTAATGCAAATAAATATTTATCTAATAAATAAATGGATTTTCTAAGCCAACAATAAGAGGAATATAATGGTTATGGATAAAAAAATTGAATTGAATTTTATGTTTATGTTTTAGTCAATGATATTTCGTAGTTTCCTCTCTTTGAATTTTAATAAATTCGGTTGACATTTTCGTTAGTCAAGTTTCATGAATTAATTTTGTTAACTTATGAATTTTTATATCGACTTAGCATTTATTTCGAATTTTGACGAATTTATTTAATGATTGATTAACATTGAATTTTCCTATTAAATAGCGACAGTTGTTTTAAAAAATTTTGCGTATTTAATAATTTCGTTAATATTCAAAGACTTTCAAAATTTGAAAACATTTTAAACATAATTAATCGATTTTTGAGAAAATTTTTAAAGTTTTTAAATATGGAAAAAATTAAATTTTGAGGCATTTCTTTAGCTATAAAGGTTCCAAATTCAATGTTGATCAATCCTTTACATGTTTCCCTCCTTAAAGCTGCCAAAGGGAATTGCATTGAGTTGGAAAGGAGGACAACCAAAATCGTTGTTGGATGTCAAAATCAGGTCCATATATCCAAATTAGTAAGCCTTTTGTTTTATTAAATGTAGTGAGAATTAGCCTATAAATGTAGTGAAAATTTTAAAAGAACGGAAAAGAAGTTTGCAAGAAGAAACCTGTTACCTGAGAGCTGCTAGCTGAGGGAGAGACTCCACACCTTCGATAATCCGGAGGTCGGTGTTAATTTTTTGAATCTTCGATCAATAAAAGTAGCTTTTACCGATCAAAGAGAGTGTCGGCGTTAAGAATTAGATTGAATTCTTATCAGGAGATCACCAATATATTTTCATTGTCCTCATGGTTACAAGCCTAAATTACAAAACAAACAGTGCATCAACATAAAACTGTTGGGAATAACATATCTAACAAGCAAATGTTATTAACATTTTTTTTGCTATAATTAATTAATATTTTTTTTTTATTAATTTTTATGTTTGCATGATTTGATATGATTTATAAATTTAAATAAAAATTCTTGATTATTTGTGTACTTCTAAATTTACATATATATTGATATACGTGAAATTAAATTTAAAAATAAATAATCATATTAATCCGTAATTTATATTTGAAGTATAAGATTTTCAAATTAATAAAGTTATGAATACAGTTAACTTCGTTTAGAACGTATAGTTATATCCCGACTATATATGTAATAATATAAAGTAATTGTATTTTATATAATATGATTATATAGAATTGAACCAGATGAAATTATATTGTTATTATAATATCCTTTAAATAAAAAACAATTAATTTTATCATAATGATGATTATATATGTATGATCTTAATTTATTGTATTTAATATACTCCTATTTCATTTTAATTTGTTCTTTGATGTATTCGGTAAAGTTTTGTATGAGTTAAATTACACAAACCTTGTATTTTAGGAATAAATTAAATGAGTAGCTGAGAATACTAACATTGATATAATAAAATCCATAATACAAGATTCTCTTGTTTGTTAGTTCAAAGATTGAATAATTAGCGTGCAATTCATAAATATTATAAATTAATTATTCAATTAATAACTAATAGTAGTAAAGATGTAATATGAGAGGTTAAATGATCTTATATCTATCTTTATTATGAATCTTAATGGAGAATAAATACATATGTAATGACTATATCAATGGAAATTACTTTGAGTAAATATACTCTATAGTTATAAGAGTAGTGAAATTACTTTATAGTTAATAATTGTGTTATTTAATATAAAGAGTTTATATTAATTAACAAATATTATTGGAGGTTGAGACTATAGGTCCATCGGTACCTGTGTCATTTTATATCACTATTTAATTTATATGTTATAAGAATATATTATAATTCAAAATATATATTATGATTCAAAATATATATATAGTTTTTTATATTTTAAATTTAAAATAATATATCTCATTAAATAATATAGTTTTAAGAGAATTTGAATTAAATTTAAAGAATCTTGTCAAATGAAATTTGATATTCAAATTTAAATTAAAGTTATTTAATCAACAAACTATCAAATCAGATTTTTGAAATTTGAATATAAGTAAATTTGAAAAATCTGATCAGATAAAATTTAATCTACTATTGACTTATAATTTATTGATTATTTAAAAATATATCTAAATAATTTCATAATATGAAATTATCTTGAAAAATTGCTTTAATAATGTATTATAAAAATTATTTTTAAATTATATTATTAATCAATAAATTAATTTATTAAATAAATCAACTAATAATCAAATTAGATAAAATTTATTTTTTAAAAATTAATTTTTATTAAAATAAATTTGAAAATTAATTTTTAAAATATATCTATAAAATTGTCAAATGTGATTTAACAAAAGAAAACTTTAAGAGAAGACAAAAAAAAAAAAGAGATTTAATCACTTTGAGAGAAAATGTGTAACCTTTCCTGTATTCAATTTTCATAAAACGTTTTCTAAAATCGAAAAAATACGTCTCATGTATTGAGAACACGTCTCTACACAAATATAATAGTGTGTTATTATTGTCAGCTGCACACCCACTCGTTAAAAAATTTAAGTATAAAGATATTTAGAGAAAACTCGACGGTTTAAAAGTATTTGAGAAAAATACTTGATTATAAGTGAAGACTGTTAATATCACGTGACAGTACCTGAATAAAAACGTTTCTCCAAGATATATATTTTTTTATTATTACACAATGTAAATCTAATAATTTTTTTCATACGTAAATTGTTTATATTTTGAAAAATACATATTTATTAAAAATATTTTTTTTATACTAATAATAAAAATTTATAATTTTTGTGATTTTAAATTAGTTTTAAAATCACGTAAATAACACGTGTCACTATTATTATGAATAATAGTGAATTTCACCCCGCGCAGTGACCACGAAAACCAACAAAAACTTGATAAATACGTATGTGCAAAGTTTAGCCAGTCAACAATCCTCATCTCCACACACATCCATCCACACCCATAGAGAGAGACAGACAGATTTCATCCACCTGGTTCTATCATTTTGATTCATCATCTGTTCTAACAAACCCTGTGGTCACCTTCAACTCTCCTGTCTTATGATCTTGAGCTTGTGGAAGCATTTCTCAATCAACACCTTTTGGCTTCCTAGGCCTCTGATAACAAGGAAGAAAAAAGAGAAGAAAATGTGATTCTTGATTCAAGTTCAAAAAGAATTTCTGCGGAATCGAGTCTTAAAACCAATTCGCTTTACCTTTACTTGTGGATTATTTGTTTCCTTGTCATTGTTTTCAAACACCACTCTCAATATATCTTCTTTCTTCTGAAAATTCTTCATGCCAACACCAATGCATTTTTTAGCCCCAGCTTTGTTGCAAACATCTGTATAATATAATTTCAACAGAGGGTTCTTCATCTTCCAAAGCACTTCAGCAAGATCATGAATAAACTGATTGTTTCGACTTCTTTTCTTCAGCATGGTGTTAAACTCAGCCGGAAGTCGAGCAACTATGTCGTTCCTGCTAACTATATTGTGGAACATATCATGATATTTTTCTGAGTTGGCACAGAGTAAGCACATCAGGATTACAAGTCTAAGCAGAAACAATGGATAGTACTCCTTCGAGTCGATATTGGCTCTTTTGATCCATTCTCTTGCGCCACAGTCATTGGACAGAAACTGTTGAGCCATATCAGCAATAAAATCATAGATTTCTCCAAAAGATGGTCTATCTTTGCCATTATCTTTAATTTGGCTGGCAAAAGAGGAAGACTCATCACATACGAGCCATTCGACAAACGAAGATCTTGTAGCATAGAAGCACTCTTGAAAACGCAATACCAAAATGAAGTGGCGCTCTATGATATACAAGAAACAATGGGGTGATATGGGATTGATTTCTTTCCTCCACTTTGAATAATAATCTATTAGAGCCTCGTGCAGCTTGAGAATTAGCGCACTTTCTCCTGGATTTTCTCTCACTTTCCCCTCGGCCAATTGTTCTTTAACCAGTACAGGGGAGAGTAAACTGTAGTCATCAATCACTGCCTTCCAAGGTGGATTCTCAGCTAATCTTCCACTCACCTTTTTGTAGATTTGAAGATTTAGCTTCTTAGACCCAAAAACTGCCATTACTACCTTTCCAATCTTTTCATATGTCAACTTACTTTCTGGATTTACGTTCTTCAAGATAACTGCTTCAAACACACCTGTAAAAAGGCCAGTTTTTCTTGACGCAACCATATTCTGTGTCATGGGTTTGATCCAATTTAGACCAAACACACAATCGAAGAAACATTCAAAGGATGATTGAAGAAGCCGTGAAACTTTCTGATCTACAAGAAATTTAGATGAGGAGGTGAATTCCTTCAGAAAGTTTGCAACTTCAACCACATGAATACTCACTCGATGAAAAACAGATGCATAGTTATTGACTGAATACATTTGGAGTGCCTCCAAATGTTTCAAGACCTCCATACCAACAGAAATCAGGTCTTCTAACCAAAATTTTTGAGCAGCTATGGCAATAGATCTAGCGTTAATGGTAACTGCGTCTCCATATCTTTTAAGTGCACTCTCATCAACATGTCTTACCCAATCAGCATCAGGTATCAGCAACTGGTAAGTAGTTTTATCATCAAACCACTTCCTCACCCCCAAGTACTTCAAAGCCGATTCCTCGTACTCTGTAGACACTTTAGTCTTTTTAGATTCAACGCACCTAAAAAATTTAATGATACAGACAATCCTCTCCTTCCAAACATTCCAATAGTAAACCAGCGTTTCAAAGGAAAGCTTTCTGTTGGAAAGTTTATCCTCGTAATGATTCTTTGGATCAGTCAAAACTTTATCTCCCCATTCATGCTTAGAGGCGTCCAAATGAAAGTGAGCATCGAGAATTTTTCTGGCCGATAGTATCTCAACGGTGATATTTCTGTTTTTCTGAGAGCTAGTCAATTGGTTTTTCATTTCATAAAGTATCCTTGCCTCTGTACAAACAATGTTGTAAAAGTCAGACGAATGATGCTTCGCATATGATTTAGCCTTTAATAAGAGCTCTTTCCTTTGCTCAAATGGCTTCAAGGGCCAACCTTTGGTTGTTGTTCCCCAAAGAGAGTTGGCCAACACAAAGATAAGAATAAGCTTTGCAGCTTCTTTATGCTGGCCATTTGCATGTAGGAGATCAACCTCTTCAAAAAGTTCCCCATTTAGCCTTGCAGCAGTGATGCCTTCCAAAAAATTCTCTGAGTTTCCTTTGAGCAATGAAAGCTCATAATCACACCCCAAAGACTTGAAGAATAAGCGTTTTGAATCCATGGAATCAAATGTGTTAACAGCTTTCATCATGGTTCTGCTGTCTCGAAGCTTATGATGATGGAGATCAAATTTTTTCTGGAAAAATTGTTTCATGTCTTCTGTATTGTAATTACAACTGAATTTTTCTTTGTAAGAGCAACAGCTAATCATAGTTCCACCAGGAATAGATCGTTCAAACTTGGACTCTTTGAAAAATTCCACCAGTTGCAAGATATAAATGGCAATTGTGCATTGACGTAATTCCGAGAATGACTGTGCGACGGAGAAGAAATACAGAGATTTTAATTTTTCCAAGACTTTTGTCCAGACCGACAGAACTTCTGAGCTCCAATAATTCCATGCAGCAGAAACAAACTGCATAGGATTCAAGCAAATGATGTCACCCTTCCTTTGGATGGATCCAAGTTCAGAGTCAACTTCTCTGAGCCATTTAGCATCTGAATTGATTAATTGGTAGACTGAGAGTTCATCATCTACTTGTTTTCTCACACCCAACAAAGACAAACAAAATGTCTCGTACGTTTCACAATCTGTTGCATCTTGGGCCCCAAACGAAGAAAGATAATCAAATATCTTCACCATATTATCCTTCCAGGACTTCCAGAAGTACATCAATGTTTCAGCTGACACTTTGTTTTGGGAAATCGTTGCTTCTGAAAGTTTTTTAAGATTTTTAACTGATTCTATTTCATAGTTGTAATTTGACTCTGTAAAAAGAAAATGCGCATCCAGAATCTTCCAAGAAGATAAAACTACACCTCTGAAGCTCTTCAAGCACTCAGAAACGTTAAGGTTTTGTGATAGTATAGACAAGCTTTGAGATTTGTTAGACATAATATTGGCCTCGGCATGAACAACCTCATAGAAACTGTCTGAATCCTGTTTTGCAAGTGACTTTGCTCTGGCTAAAAGCTGTTCCTTATCCTTGAATTCCTTCAAGGGCCATCCTTCACTTTGAGAAGACCAACGAAAGTTAGCAAAAACATACGAGAGAAGAAGTAGGGAAGCATCCTTGTACTGGCCAGAACTATCCAGCAAATTCACCTCAAGAAAAAGGTCGCCTGCTGACCTTGCAATGGCAATGGCCTCGGCGTAGTTTCCATCATCTAGTTCCAATGCTAAAAGCTCCTTGCTGTGGCCAAAACCCTTCAAAAATGAGCGTCTCGATTCCACAGAACAAAAAGCCCGGACAAACTTCAACATATTGTTTGCATCTTGCTGCTTATGATAATAAAGTGCACATTTGAGAAGAAAAGCATGTGAAATGTCATTAACCTCTTTGATTTCATCAACTAGAGAACAACTTGGACGATGTTTCCTGAAGTACTGAATGGATTCCATTCCTATGTCAAAAATTTTCTGCAGAGCGTTGGAGTCAATAAAGGGCTTAAGATACTCATCATCTGTAAGAAACTGGCACATTTTATAGATGTGCAGAGTGATAGAACATAGGAAAAATGGAGAGAGAGATACTTGGATGGAAAACTTTTGAAGATCTGTAAATTTTTTTAAGACTTTCATACTTAAAGAGAGAATTTCTGAATACCAATAATTCTTAGCCAATAAAATGAAATCGCTGGGATCAATAGTAACCAGATTTGTAGTACAATGTGGGGAGTCTTTCATAATCCAGGCAGCTCTAGAATTAAGTAAGAGATAGGTGTTATTTTCACCATTCATCTCCCTTCTCACATCAAGGTATCCTAAACAGGATTCTGCGTACTCTGAAAAATCACAACCATCTTTGTCTACTAGAGATCCAAGATGGCTTATCATGTCCAAAATCTTCTCCAACCAAATGTTCCAAAAATAAAAGAGACTGTGAAAAGAGACTTTGTTCTGAGAAATGCTTTCCTCTGTATGCTTTGACAAATTGGGGTCTTGTATGCTATCAAAATAGTATTTCGAGGCATCTGAAGAAAGATGAAGATCAAGGATTTTCCAGGTTGACATGATAATACCTTTTAGACTTCCATGCCGGAGGAAATAGCTCCAGCATAGTGTCATATCAGATAATGAACTTGACTGGTTTGATAAGATCTTGGCCTCTGTACAAATATGGTCGTAGAAGGTGTATGACTCTTTCATCGCCAGTGCTTTGGCTTTCGCGAGAAGTTTCTCCTTGTTCTTAAAATTCTTTAAAGGCCAACCTTGTTTTCCTGAAGCCCATAGGGATTTAAAATACACATAGAGAATGAGAAGCGATGAAGCATCTCTGTAATGGCCACCCTCCTCCAAAAGATCAATCTCCAGTAAAAGGTTCCCTTTCTTCATTGCGATGTTTGCAGCTTCCACAAAGTTCCCTTTTTCTTTTTCCAAAATCAAAAGATCATCAAGGTGGTTCAATTTCCTGAGGAAGGATCGTTTTGAATCCATGCAGTCAAATGCTCTAACAAAGTTCATCATTTTTTCATGATTTTGGATCTGGTTAAAGTGAAGTGCCCCTTTCTCCAGAAACATATGTTTAATCTCTTCAATGTTCTGTCTTTCCTCAGTCAAATTAACATCCAATATTCTACTTTCTTCCCATTGTTGAATGAGTTGTAATCCCATGTCAAAGATATGTGCAAATGCGCAGAAATATATAAATTTGGTGAAATGCTTACCCCTTGAATATATATTTGCTGCCATTTCGTAGCATTCTGCCAGAGTATAACAGTCCCCAACATCTTCTAGTACATCTTCTCCACATTTTGTTAAATACAACGTAGCTGCATCAATGCATAAAGCAACCAAGATTCAATAAACTGAACAGTGATAAAGTTTTTTTCATTAACGGTGTCTCTAGAAGTCTCAAACCATTTGCATGGAAAGATGTGTAATCCTATTTTCTCTGTCTTGGAAGAATGTACAAGGCTGATTTGGCATACAAACCACGACAAAAAAAAACAAACATTTATAAGTTTTGAAGCTATAAGTTCGTTTTCCTGGCAAAACTTAGTTTTTTAGTCCATAATTCCGTGCAATCATGGTCATAATAGAGACATTAGTGTGCAAGAAGTTTTGATACCTGCTTTTTCGTACTGCCTTGACTCAATCAAGCATTGAGCGGCAACGTCAACCTCACCAATTGCATTAAATATATCAGAAGCTTCCTGAAAGGCATTTTGAGCAGCTTCAGGAAACGCACACATCATATTTTCTCCAGCAACACGAAGGCAAGCAGCCTTTGCCCATTTTTCTCTGTGTATATCTTCTGCCATTTGAAAGCACATAGATGCCATCCCGAATATACCATCAGAAAACAGCTGCAAATTCATATGAATAACTGTATAAGAAATTAAGTATAAACATAAATGATCATATAAACATTTAGCCAAACCTCGAGCCCACGAGAATTCCATTTCTCTTTAGAGCCATGAACTCTCTCAATGATTGAGTTATCAAATCGACTAACTTGGACTAGTCTCAATATTTTCCAATAGTCAACAATTGGATGAGAAAGCTTCTGCTTGTCCTCACAAATCCACAGCCTTTTTCTGGACCTGGTAATTGCCACATATAGTAGCTTCAGTTCCCAGCACAAATCCTTATCTTTTTCATGATTGAAGCTTGGAAAAGACCCAGAAAAAGGACTTTCAAGTATCGATTGCTCCTGCATATACTCATAAACTATGTTCCAATGCCTTTCGAGTGACGATGATCCAAAAAAGTCGTACAACAAGACATCCTAAAACGTTACAAAATAAACGTTCAGTCACATTTTTTGGGGTCAAAAAATATGAATGCGGAACAACTGAAATTCCACAACATGGAAGTTCAATAATAGTTCAGATTGGTTATATGTTTCATGTTTGATCAACTTCTCAAATAGCATGATGTTCTATGAATTTATTTTTAATAAGACTAAAATCAATGGTTTTTTTTTTTCAAAATAACATAAATAACTAATACCGAAAACTCCAAGCACTGGCACTCCATTATTGTAAGAACAAGACTCTGGTTTCCTACAAGATTAATGATCTTCTCCCTGGCTAGATCGTCTCGAACCAAAATGACCTGGTCTGGTCCAAGGTTTACAGTGTTTGTCTGAACATCCTTGCTTTCCTTCAATATAGTTTTGAATGCATCTTCATCGTTCTCATATACTAGTAAAATCGGAGTTTCAACTTCGTCATCAATGATGCTAGTGTCGCTTGTTTCAGGCGATAATATGTCAACGCATGAAGGAAAGAAACGAAAAAGAAGGTCCATAATGCTTTGAGCCAATCTAAGTACTTTTGGTGGTGTTTGAAGATTCTGGTTCAAATGAAAAATGTCTGGAAGTTGTGGAAACCCAGTTCCACTAAAATTTGTATCACCTTTTGATCTGGAAAGAAATTCCTTATAAAATAGAAGCCGAATATCTTGGAACCTGAAATCAAACCTTGCTATAGTTTGAGCTGTGTTGGCCGAAAAAACAACGCCTGTATCGAAATTTCTGCAAACAAATTTGAAAAGAGAAATTTGTCTCATGGAAAGATCTTGGACCTCATCTAGGTACAAGAAGTCCATCTTCTCACCCAAGTATTCAGTATTCCTTAATCGATCATGGAGATCATTAACTAGATCAGCCAAATCATACTCCCACTTTTCTGTTTTTCTCTTTTCATAATCTAGAAAGATATCATAAATATTCTCTCTCTGCTTCTTGCTCACTGTGGAAAACTGACCCTTACCAAGTAGAGCATAATCTTTCCTGCTGAGTATGCTATCATGTGCTTGCCGTTCTTGGAAACCTCCTTTAATCTGGGAAATAATCTCATTGAAAACCAAGAAAGCATCAAGCTTCCTGGTTAGCTGTCTATCAAAATTAGGCCAGTAAGATGAAGCAAATTTGTTGCAGTTTACTTCTTTCATTCTGATAAAATTTTGCAGGGAAGTTGATATTGAACTTGTTGATTTATAATGTGGAAGCTCAAATAGCTTATGGAATCTCCGAAAGTACGAATCTCCTACACTTCTGTCGAGCATCATTAAAAATTTCCGATTCGTCATAACAAGTGGATATGACTTTGATGAAACATCCAAAAAACTATTTGGACTGTCTGAGAATTGATCTGCATCATAAAGATCATGCATACAACCTCCACCAGTTTTGATTTCGGCTAAGCCATGACTACGAGAGGAATCACTGCACATTCGAGAAAGCTTCAGTTATGAACATATTTTAACATGTTTTACTGCATAAAAAACTATCTATTTCACTTGCTACTGAACATAATCTCATCAAATGCTGCTTAGAATATATTATCCTGCTTCTATAAAGTCCGAAACAGTAATTGAATCACCTTTTCAAGAGAGACAAATGCTGCTTGACAAAAAGACATTGCTTTGAAGTGACCGTAATGAAAAGCTGCCGCAAAACGGTCATCTCACCCCCGTCACTTCCTCTTTCTCCAATGCTTCCTTCCCGAGAGATACTGTGTCTTTGTTCCCTCTGAAACATCTTAATAGTTAAACAAGAAGTTTTTGCAGCACCTGGTCTTCCTATTATGAATGAGCTTTTGGGGAAAATAATTATCTCGAGCTGTTGGTCTGATACTTGGCTAGGAAGATCTAATTCTTTACCATCACACCCTGAAAGTAAGTAATGCACTTTTTGGTATGATAATGACTGGAACCTCATCTGCAGCAGCTGCTCGGTGGTTTTTTTGTCAATAGCTTTTAAGCTTGACATGCAATTGACTTTACTTTTTTCATTATCCTTAAAAGGGATTATATCACTAGAAGCACTCCAAGTCAATGGAACTTCAAGATTCCTGGTAGATACAATCATAAATCAAAATACATCAAAGATGAGAAAGAATTATAGGTTCCGTCTTCATATGAAATATCAACATACCCTTGTTGACATTTTTCTTTACAACGTGAGAGGAAATCATCAGTATACATATCATATATGGCGGAAATGCATTTATCCAGCTTATGTACCTCCTCCAACGGCTTCATATCCCAAATTTTC
Source organism: Begonia peltatifolia (assembly GCA_022433055.1). NCBI lineage: Eukaryota > Viridiplantae > Streptophyta > Magnoliopsida > Cucurbitales > Begoniaceae > Begonia > Begonia peltatifolia. Next base: position 13,671,174 of record CM039527.1, on the reverse strand, counting down.
AGGACTTGAGTGTATTTTGAATCCTTCTGGATATCGATTGAATATGTTATGTACAGACCTTCAACCTTGACATGTTTCAGGACATGAGAGCGAGAGCCTTTATGAAAAGAGAATTGACCCTTATCTGGGGGCCAACCACCAGACAGCCTCAATAGAAAGACCATAATAGACTTCTTCTGGGAAGTGGAAAGTCTCTCAAGGAATGACTCTCTAAAGTTGTTGCTAAAAAGCACCTGAAAATGACAGACAAAGAAAGCTGATAAAAGAGAAAAGGAGCTTATAAGCTGCAGTCCATATGAATGATAAATGGTTAAAGATGCAAACACACTATTACTAATTTAGTTCCATAACAACAAAATGAAGCTGAGATGACACAAGATGCAAACCTTCCATCTAGCCTTTCTGAACAATATGCTGTCTTTAATGAGCAAGTCATCAAACTGAAGGAGCTCCATCTTAGCCTCTATCACAGCATTGGCCAAATCTTCATCTTCATCAGCATTAAAGAAGCAACGACGATCCTTGGCATTGTGAATCACAGCTGCCCAATCAGACTCACTGTTTCCCAATGTTCTTTCATCTCCAAGAATCCAGAGACAGTGCCTGCAGATTGTAAAATCAATAATGAAAAAACATGACCAAACATTCCTAAACCAACTAACCAAGTATAAAACCAGACCTAGCTCTTGTCAGAGCAACATTAATTCTCTGTGGATCAGAAAGGAACCCTATTTTTTTCCCACTGTTAGATCTGACAGCAGAAATTACAATAACATCCTCTTCGCCGCCTTGAAAACCATCAACGGACTTCACCTTTACTGTAAAACTATCGTGTTTTGTAAAATCTTGTCTCAACCTCTCTTGAATTGCCACAATCTGTGCTGTATAGGGAGATATCACACCAATGCTGATCTTCCTCTTTGAGCTACTCCATTCTACTTGGAAAAACACCATCTTATTCAGAACAAGTTTAAAAGGATGAACTATGCAGAAGTATAAAATATATGCAGAATGCAAAAATTCTAAATATATTACATACCTTTGTGTAGCTTTTTTATTAGTTCAATTACAACGGCTACCTCCGCCATATTTTTGAAACTGGTTCCGACACCATTTCTTTCCTCTCCACCGGCCACATTTATGAAAGAAAATGGACCGAATAATGGACCGGGAAGATACCGTTTTTCATAACTTCCCTTCATGACACTTGGGGCATTCAAAATTTGATTTGCATAAAACTTGGAGTTTGGGAAGCAGCTTACTGATGGGTGCATCCTGTACTGTACATTGAGTAGGTGCTTTGGATGACCAAGTAGACTCAACCTTTCAAAAAGACTTCTGCCAAAACCAGCTTCTTTGGAAACCTTGCAAATAATCAGTTTGGATATGATAGGAAACAACATAAATGAGAGACATAACTTCAGAACTTAAACAAGAGAGCACATTATATAATTTAATCTTCATACAGGGCAATTTCTCTACCTTGCTGTTAACAATTGCTGGTAACTGGAACTCATCACCAATGAGAATAGCATGCCTAATACCTGGAAGTTGTAATGGTATAGTAGATTCGCATTCCTTCAGCTGTGCAGCTTCATCGATTATTAGCATATCTATTGGTTCGATTTTCTTTGCATTCAATTTGTATGAACTTGAAGCAGTGCAAAAAATCATGGAAGCTCTTTGATATATAAACTTCTCCACAGACTTTTTGTTTGAAGAATTAGGATTCGGAAGATGGGCAAGGGACTTCAGAAGACCTCCCAGCTCAGAGAGGCATTCTTCCATTGAATGAAAGAAAGTTTCATAAACAGAATCATTTGGCAGATTATTCCGATTTTCTTTTGAACGCAAAAACAAATCCTCCAGTTCTTCAGAAACCATATCATGTCTACACAAAAGGATTCCAAACGAATCAACCTTAACAAGGTTATTCATTCTTTGGAGATTATGTTCTAATATAAATTGCCTTGGTATATGAGTGCACAAAATCTGAAGACACTGTCTGAGTTCTAAAGCAATAGTTTTAAATTGTTCCCTCATGAACCCAAGAAAAGATGTGGCGCCATTGTCACCTTGCTTTTGTTGCAAAAACTCATGATACAAAGAGTAAGAATCTTCTAAAAGCTTTATCATGGAGCTTACATGATACCTCCATCCCTTTTGGGCTCCTAAACACTCCATAAGCCGGTCAACTCGATAATCCAAATAAATATCTTCAAGTTCAGGACCAAACTTTAGCCGATCCTTATGTCCAAACAGAAGCAGATCTCCTAGTCCTAATGAACAAGACAAATCATCCTTTTTGGGTTGCTCTTTCAGCAGCTTCACAACCCGAGATGCCAGTTCTGTAATGGCAACATTTGTTGGAGCACAAACGAGAATCCTGCACTTCAATTCCAACATGGTCCAAAGCAGCATACTAACAGTTTTTGTCTTTCCTGTACCAGGTGGACCCCATATGAGTTCCACTGAAGACTTATGATCACAAAGCATCTTGCAGAGGCAAACCTGAACAGAAGCTCTTTGAGACTCATTCAGCACAGATGATAATTTCAATCCCATTTTTTCAGCACGGACTGCATTTCTATACGTAGAGCACTCCACACATATTTCATCACTCTGAGATCCACAAGCCACAAGGTTCATTAAGACAAGTATAACATAAAAGAAGCTGGTATTATAAAATAAGTTTTTGAAAATTGCTTACCATTGATTTCGCACTCAATAAATGCTCTATAATCTTGACATTCCCATGGAAGTTTAAAGATCCCCATACTCTCGTGTTGGTTAATATGTTTGTAAGAAAAACAAGATACAGCTCTTTCTTCGTGCTATCTTCAACTCGAATGTCTTCTGAAGATTGGATTTTAAGAGAAGATGTACCATCTGCAACATACGGCAGCCAGGCCAAAGGCCAATTCTTTCTTTTGCATTGTAAAATATCGACAGATTCTGGTTTAGCATCCAATATAATAAAAACATCCCCAGGTAATGGTTTGTAAGGCTCTTTTCCGTTACTGCAGAGTCTATTCTTCCAAGAACCAACATGAACCGTAAATAAGAACTTTCTTGACTTTGACTCAATAGAAGACAATTTGACAAAAGAACAATTGGATAAAACCTCCAAACTTGATGACAGTTCAGCTCGAGTTTCTTCTGCCAACGTATCCAAATATGACTCAAAATAATGTTTTAACGATGTAAATGATTGTGGAATCTTCTTTATCTGCATCACAAGAAGACGATGATATTAATATTATCGTAATGCTATATTTACACTACAATCTTATACTCTTACTGACACTAAAATATTATTCATTTGTTAGTATAAGTGATTTATCATTTTCATTTTTTATCATAATTACTTTGCGATAAGCCACCAATAAGATGAATTTATTGGGTATTTGATAGTTATAAATTACTTGTATTGGGTAGTTAAAATTACCATGTAAATGGTAGTTAATTGCTTTGTAATTTATGTGTCTATAAAGTTATTTAGGATTTGAATTGAAAGTTATCTACAAGTTATTTACAGCAGGATGGAGACAATAAATAGGTGGCAAAATAAGTTTTCAAGGAAGGTAATATCATTGAATATCCGAGTACTGTTTCTTTGTTTCCTCAGAGAGATTAGAATTAGGGTTCAAATTATAAATATTCAATATTTAAGAGAGCTCAATGTTTCACCTCAAGAATATACATATTGAAAATATTTAAGATAAATATGTAAAAATAATAATTTATTTTTTTGAATATACTTGTGACTGAACGTGCCATGCCATGTACGTGTGTTGTCATACTATGCATGTTCGTATCATCATTCATGCTTTGTATGTGTGAATCGCAGACTAAAATATATAGAAGTAAGTGAAAAAACTTGTTGCAGAAAATTTTAAAGATGTATTTTGCAAACTCCGAGCACTTGATCAATTAAAAAAATATGATTAAAATAAATTATTAAAAGAAAAAAAAACATCACGATAAATTAGAGAAAAGAAGTGGAACAAATTAAATAAAAAAGATTAGTATAAATTGAAAGAAACTACAGTGAATAATACATTAAAAGATATTCCCAACATTCATCTTTTTACACGTAGATAGAAAGAAGAATAAATTATAATTTTTCTCTCAAATAATAAAAAGATTATAAATAGCTCATGAATATATTTTTCCATAAAATTAATGTTTGAATAATTCAAATAATTTTTAATTTAGATTATAAAATACTATATTTTATAACCTAGAGTATAAATCATATAATATTGAAGAGTAATGGTAAATTCATTTTCTTGCTATACTTTGTTAAAATATTAGCTGACGTATCAAACAATGATTAATGTAATAAATTAATTATTTACAATGTATTACTTTAATTGCACATTAATGACATCAATCATTATTCGACATATCAGCGAGTATTTTAAGAAAGATAACGAGAAAGTAAACATAATATTTTTCAACCTTTAGAATATAAAAATAATTCTTCAATTATCTCATTTAAGATGCAGTGACTTTATGATTGGAAGAGATAGAGTGTTTTATAGTTTGAAGAAAAAATAAAAATTAAATAAAGTCAATGAATGAGGTGGTGGGTCCACGTTAAGATCGAAAGACCATGACCAACCCATTAAGGAAATACATGTGACAATCATTGTCTAGTAGGAACGTTTCCCCTTCACATTATTGAGGAAAATAATAAAATAAAAAGTGAAAACGTCCAAAATAGTGAAAAAGATCATTATATATATATATATATATATATATATATATATAACAAATATTTAAATAAAAGTAGGTATATTTTTTAAAAAAATATACTTAATTTTTATTATTAGATGACAATGACATTCCGATTGAATAGCTTCATGACCAAATAAAAATTGACAAGATAACTTGGTTTCTCAATCGAAAACAAAGTAATGAAGATGAATATGTTTGGAAAGATGCTCAGACTCTGACATATTGACTTGTGCAATATTATTATTTGGCCAAATGTTCTAAAAATCGAACACTTTTATGATAAAATAAAGAATTTATTTTAAAATAAATTTTAATTTTTTAATTTTTTTTTTAAAAACCTTAAAATTTACTATTTATCGTAAAAAAATCTTACCGTTTGATAAATAAGTAATTTAAATCTCCAAAGAGGGATGGAGAGTACGTTCTCTTGGAAGAGTACGGCCGGTGCAGCTGTACAGGCTGTCCCGTGCTTAATGTGCAAATTTTTATAAAATTTTTTGATAAGAGTACGTTCTCTCGTACTCTAGGGAGAGAGTACGTTCTCTAGAAGTAGAAGACGTACTCTTCCCCTAAAAGATCCGTGGCAAAAGTCACGGGTTCTTGCCAGAGAAGTATGACCAGTCCATCTGGACAGGCTATACTTCCCCCTAAAAACAAAAACCCATAAGTTTTGTCACTGATTTTAAGAAAGAGAAAACGGCTGGTACTGACAGTATGGCCGGTTCAACTAAACCAGCTGTACTCTCCCCTAAAAATTTTAAAAAACTTGCACATTGAGTACGGGAAGGCTGGTCCAACTGAACCGGTTCAACCGGCTGGTTCAGTTGCTTAATTATCAAATGTTAAAGTTTTTTACGATGAATAGTAAACTTTAAGGTTTAAAAAAAAAAAATCAAAACTTTAAAGTTTATTTTAAAATAAACCCATTATTTTTTAAATATTTCATTAATTTTTTTATAATTTTAATTTAATAAACCAAAACTTTAAGGTTTATTTTAAAATAAATCTTAAAGTTTTGATAAATAGACAATTTGAATGGCCGATTTAACTGAACCGGCCGTCTCATGCTCAATGTACAAGTTTTCTAAAATTTTTCGAGCAAAGTATAGCCTGTTCAGTTGAACCGGCCATACTCTTATAAGGAAGAACGGCTTGAACCAGCCGTCTTCTATTTCTTAAAACCCGTCACAAAAGTCACGAATTTTCATTTTTGGAAAAGTACGGCCGGTCTAGTTGGACCGGTCATACTCCCCTAGCAAGAACTCATGACTTTTGTCACGAGTCCATCCGCTAATGGAGAGAGTACTAACAGTCTATCACCTGGAGTACGTAGCCTAGGGGGAGAGTACGTCATCTAGAAGGGATAGGACGTACTCTTCCCCTTAGAGTACGTCCTCTAGAGAGGAGAGTAAGTACTCTTTCTGAAAAGTTTTAGAAAAATTTGTACATAGAGCACGAGACGGCCGGTCCAGCTGGACCGGCCGTACTCTCCCGAGAGTACGTACTTTTCACCTCTCCCGTGACTTTTATGATGAACCAGTCCAGCTGGACCAGCTTTCTCTCGCTCAATGTGCAAGTTTTCTAAAATTTTTTGGGGGAGAGTACAGCTGGTTTAGTTGAACCGGTCGTACTTTCAGTACCAGCCGTTTTCTCTTTCTTAAAATCCGTGACAAAACTCATGGGTTTTCGTTTTTAGGGGGAAGTACAGTCGGTCCAGATGGACCGGTCATACTCCTCTGGCAAGAACTCGTGACTTTTGTCACGGGTTCTTTAGCGAGCGAGTACGCACTCTCCTTCTAGAGGACGTACTCTCCCCCTAGAGTACGTCCTCTAGAAAAAGAACGTACTTTAGGGAGAGAGTACGTACTCTCCTCCTAGAGTACGTCCTCTATAAGGGGGAGAGTACGTCCTCTAGAAGGAGAGAACGTACTCTCTCCGAAAAATTTTAGAAAAATTTGCACATTGAGCACGGGACGGCCAGTGCAGCTGGATCGGCTGTACTCTCCTGAGAGGACGTATTCTACACCCCTCCTCGGAGGTTTAAATTACCTATTTATGAAACGTTAAAGTTTTTTTACAATAAATAATAAATTTTAAAGTTTTTAAAAAAAAGAATCAAAACTGTAAAATTTATTTTAAAATAAACCCTAAAATAAATTGAGTAGTTAATAGAATTGTAATTTTGGATAAAAGTGAAATCTAAGTTGTTTGGAATCATCCATAAATTAAAGCTTGAACTAATTAAAGCGTATATACTATGTTTTCGTGTGTTTTTAACCCAATGACTAACTGATGACAATGTTTGATAGAAATGTTGTGATTTTATTGTTCAAGAAACATAATTTAAGGTATAAATTGCCATGGGGCCTAATTTTATTTATCAGTTGGTATATGCAGGCAACCCAGAAAAAAATGAGAAGAATCCTAACCTTGTGTCTGTACAAGTCGTCGTTCAATACATCCTCGATTTTCCAAGAAAGCACCAAATCAACGAGACCTTTCTTATCTTTTGAACTCTTCTTCGTCCTCATTTAACAGTTTTCTCAAGTAATTTTTCTTCACTGTCCCCTTTTTTCCAGTAGACCAGACAATCTCTGCATCAAAATCACACCGGTAATCGGATTAGAAACTGATCCAATCATAAATCCACCACTAATAAACAAATACGAATTAAAAGAGGGCAAAAATCGACCTCAATTCGGAACTGTTCGTCCTCTCTGCATTCTGCGATTCGCGAAATTTTTTTTGTCAGAGAAGTGGAGGGGGATTTGGTTGGTAGAATAATACCCTAGCGATTTGAAAATATAAACAAAGGAGACGAAGACTTGACTGATTATGAAATATTAATCATTCAGAAAGGGAAGAGTCCATCTGATCGCTTCTTCCAGATTCCCCTGTATCGTATACCACTCCACAGGCCACACATCCAGTATATCTTCTCTCAGATTTCCATTTTGAGGAAGATATGCAGAAAGAGCTTTTGCTGATCAAAATCACACCGCGATCGAAATATAAGCCGATCGCGCTCGAAATATAAGCCGATCGCAATCCGAAATCCGTAAAAATAAGGGAAAAGTCGATCACAATGAGGAACGGTTCGCCGTCTCTATAGTCTTCGATTTGTACATTTATTTGCAGAAAAATGTAGAGGGCTTTGGCTGGTAGGAGCAGAACCTAGCTATTTAAAAATGCAAAGAAAGGAGACGAAGACTTGCTCGACTAAAAAAGACCAATCATTTGAAAAAGGAAAAGGGCATCTGATAGTGTAGAAGTATACGAATCTACACTTCAGTATATATTCTTCTTCTCTCACATTCCGTAGCGAGATAGACACGAAGAAAGAGAAACTTCCTTTCGCAGAGCTTTTCGTAGCTTTAATGGCTTCTGCTGACGTCGCTCACTGTATGAACTGATCAAAACCTCAGCAAAAGAGAACAAGATGCTTTTTCTCCGTCCCTTCCTCAGTATGAAGGTTGGTTCCTTAACGGTCAAGAAATATATTTATTACCCAATTTTCAAAAAAATAATAATAATTACAAAAAACAATCTACAAATTGAAATTATTTATCTAATAATAATTAATAAATTTTTTTCATATTTATTTGATTAAATATATAACTAATGAATGTAAAAAAGAATATTTATTTTTGTTTGTTATGAAGTGAAGTTAGCATAGAAAGAATGATTAACATAAAATATTAAAATATGACTCATATTTTATTAATTTCTTTAAAATTTATGAGATGCGTCAACAATTTCGATGAGGGTATGGTCCGGCGACACGGAAGGTTGTCGTTCTACATTGCTTGGGAGCCCGCTCGCGCATTTGATATCTCCAATCTAAACACGTAGATCAAACAAGTTCAAACAATCTACCATTAACGACCAACTGAAGAGGTAGATCAAACTCATTTCTTACAAATAAATCTTTTTCGTGTTCTTCTCCTTTTGGTAAGTTAATCATCTATATTATATAGCTCTTGCATCTTCAGTTTGACTAGAGTTTTCTCTTTAGTTACCTAGAACTTATTCGAGTAACAAAAAAAAAAAAGAAAATACGGAAGTGGTACATGAAACAAATATGTGAAAATTGAAGTGCAACATCGTTCTACGACTTTAACTTATTTGAATTTATAAAAAAACAAAACTTTGAATAAGATATACAATGTAATTTTACTTCTTGACTTAAATAGAAATCGGTTCACACCAAACTCTATTACAGACAATAAAAATCAGCACAGCAGATAGAGTAAATGAGTCTCTTTCAAAGAATTCTTTCTTCTTCTTCTCATGGGAGGTAAACTCTTTTTTCTATCTCCTCAAATAATTAAGTCATATAATATTGCTACTAAACAATGATTATAACATATATTTATTGTGTAAACTTACGATTATTTTTTTATTCTAACATCTTAAAATATTCGTTGATGTGTCAAGTAATGATTGGTGCAATTAAGTTGCAATAAATGTAACAAATTACAAATAATTAATTTATTATAATAATTATATAAATAATTATTTGACACGTTAGTGAATATTTTAAAAAATTAAACGGACCATTAGACATATTTCTCATTCATAGACTCTCCTAATTTGTTTTCATAAGGGGCAATGTATTTAGGCTATATCTTGGGTTTACACCTGTTAGTAAAATAAATAGTGACATTCAAACTAGAAAGAGAGAACCATTGAATTGCGACACATTGAACTCTGTTGTCGAAAACTTTTTTGACGAATTAACTTTGATCTTTGAACAGTTAATCAAACGGACGTTAATGATAACAAAATCTGTTAAAATAGTCACGCGAGTAGCAAAGAAAGCACGAGGGAATTAATAGTAATTATTTAAAATGAAAATAAAATGATATTTTATTTGAAAAATAAATCCGTCTACCCTATCAGCAGTAGTACGTAGTCATACAAGTGATTGAGCACATTACTGGAGGAGTAAGTAAGGTTCATATTAAATCAAGGAAAGCAGAAAGAGGAGCCAAGAAAAGTGTCCGATAAAGGGGTAAGTGGGCTTTTTTGGGATTAAAAAAAGCAAAAGGAGAAGGGTATCGTGTGTTTGAATGTTACAAGGTAATCCCAAGAGAAATAAACAACAAGAGTATCAAGAATTCCCACCATGTGAACTACTCATCAACAGAAAAGGGGGAAACTAAAGATTAAATAAAATGAAATTAAAAATGGTTAAACTTTGACCCGTCATTGCGATTTTTGTGACAGTATAATAAGAATATAAATGTAACGTTGTAGCTTCAATTTTAAAAAAATAAAAAATAAAAAATAAAAAAGAAAAGGAATTAAATTCGTTGCGCCTTCCCTTGCCTCACGGGACATTGAAGCCGGTACTCTCTCTCAGTTAAATTTACCAGAAGCATTTGGATTACGTTTTCTGGTGAACTTTTTCAACGGGGGAAATGGAAAGAGTGTAATATTCAGAATAAAATGAGGGCGGCTTAAAAGTAAAACTGGCAAAGCGCAAAGATGCTCTGTTTCGAAGTCATGGCCATGGCTTTATCATAAATTTGCTTTTTTCCCGAGCAACTGATAACCCAGAAACGAGAAGAAAAAGGAGAGCCATTTCACATCTCAAGTTAGCTTCTTCGTCGGAGCTGTCTGATTATGGATATGTAAGGTACAGCCTCCCCCTCTCTCTATCTAACCATTCTTTTTGGTCATTTCTTTTTGGTCATTTCTTTTCTCCCTCAGCTCTCTCCTTCATCCATATCCAAGAACCCTCTTCATCTCTCTCTCTCTCTCTCTAGCTCTCAGAGTGGTGGGTGGCTTATTTGAAAGGAATTAAGGCTTCGTTTGGGTGCTAATCCTTTTGGACCCTGGCTTCACTGATATGCATGTTAGCTTTTCTTCTCTACTTCTTCTTCCACCCTTACGTTGTTTAAAAAATTTTGGTCTTTTGAACATCATTTTCTCTGAATCTCTTCTTTTCCGAGCGTCTGAAATGTTTTTTTTTTTTTTTGCATTTCAGATTTCTTTTTCCGGAGTTTGTCTTTTTAAATCCAGTTTTTTTCGATTAACTTTCAGTTTTGGTCTCTGAACAACGTAAGGAAAAAAAAAAAACATTAGGAACAAGTTTTTGGCTCCGTTGTCTGCTCTTCTCAACTTCCGATGAAATATAGGGCATTGATCATATACACTCTTATAATTTGGTATCCATTGTGATATTTAAGTGTACTCTCTCTCTCGCTCTCTCTCTCTATATATGTGTGTATATATATATATATAACAAAATATATATATATATATATATATATTGTTACCTGTAACTAGTATAAATATATATGTGATTTTGTTTGTTAGGATGGGCTTATTTGACTTGTTGAGAGCACCATTCGTTTACTTGGTGCTCAAAAGCAAACTTATTTATATTGTTTTGAAACTTTTAATTCATTAAAATTCAGCTCAATTAACTTATTAAAATCATATTCTAACTCGCACATCTCTAATTATTACAATATTATATGACATATAGAGGATTTTTTTTTTTTAAATTTAAACATTATACTATTAATTTTTTTAAACAAAACCCTAAACTATCATTCATAACAATTTAAATATTAAACTATCGAAAACCTAACAAATCAAATTATGTCGGCCGTCCGATCACCATTCATTCATTAAATAACGACCGTTGGTTATTCAGACACGACACATGGCATGTCACACGTCTGAACAGGGAGTCGAGAGGGAAGGGGGGTCGAGATCCCCCAATCACGTGCACCGCACATGACACAAGACCAGTCAACCGTTGCTGGGGCATTGACCCCCCATCTCGGCATAAGGAAATACAACAGTCAGCTAGTCTTCAGACAACAACCGTTTGTTCTAAAGACCAGCCGACCGTTATAGAACAGATGGTCGACTGAGATGAGAATGGTCAGCTGGTCGTTATAGAATAACCATTCGTTCTCAAAGAACGAATGACGGTTCTCAAGACGCGATACGTGGTGCGTGACACGTCTGAATGAGAGGTTGAGATCCGCGAGTGCATGCTTCGATCATGCAAAATGAGCTTACATTCCAAGTGAAATTCAACACCTCACGACAGTGTGTGAAGATGGAATTGAGTGGCGACTGCATGCTTCGATCATGCAAAATGAGCTTACATTCCAAATAAAGAGTTACACCGATTCTCACAACTATGCAAGGAAAATTGAGAATCGTCTCGTTATTGTAAAATGAGTGACAAACCATTATTTAGACAGGTTCAAAATTTAACCTACATAGGAAATTCCTTCTATTATCGAGACGGTGAGGAAATATTTGAATGTGAACATTACACAGTGTCATGCCAGAAGAACAAAAAACAATGCTCGAAAACTTAATGGCAGATTAAGCTACGACATTCGTACGTAGCAAAGATATTTAGATCAAATTCGGGTAGCACAGTAAAAATACATGGTTAGCTAATGAGTTCTGAGCAGAATGAGTAGTGTGTATTTCAAAGAATGTACATGTGTAAGGCTGCTTGCAAGGTAAGTTTGCTGCAGCGTGACAGACCTATTATCTGTTTTGATGATTGTCATCTGAAGGACTCTTGCCTCAGCCAATTACTCACAACCATCAGTATTGATGGCGACGATGACATATATCATATTGTCCTCACCAACGTGGAGTCAAAGTGCACAGATTCGTGGAAGTAATTTTTACAAACATTGAAAGAAGACTTCAACACTCAAGATGGACGTGGATGGTCAATTGTCTCGGATCGACAAAATGTACAATTGTGTCGGATCACATTTGCTATTGTTTCTAGTACCCCTTATTTAGTGGTGTAATTGTACTGCGTAAAGAAGTTCTGTCTAAAAGCCTGGATTTTAAGTGACATCATTTGTGACCCCTCCAGCTTTTTCTGGTAACTTACTTGGAATGGTAATTCTGTTTAGCAGATTGTCCAGTACAATCTTTCCTGAGAATTATCATGATCAGTACTCTCCATGTTTTATAACGGTGGTATTTTTATTATTGTTCTCATAATTTTTATTATTTTCGCAACGCAAATATTAAGACGTTGTGATCATTATATTGTTTTACGTTGACGCTGTTTTTTTTTTTTTTTTTACATATTAGGGGCTGTTACGTGCTGTGGAAGAAGAATTAGGTTTAATCCAACACCGCTACTATCTTCGGCATATGTATGTAAACTTCAAAAGTCAATTTCGGGATAGAGCGTACAGAGATGTAATGTGGAATGCGATGAGAGCAACCACAAATTTTCATTTTGAGCTAGAAATGAGGAAACTGCATCAGATTAACCCGAATGCCCACACATGACTTCAACGAACATAGCCTAGCTATTGGGCTAGTTGTAACACCCGGGAATTTTTTGACAAATTAAATTTTCACTCTAACCAAAGGAATTTTTTTAAAAAGGAAAATTTTTCTCGAATAACTTAAAGTTCACATAAAATAAGCGAACTATCTGGTCGCATGTATCGCCTCGCACACCGTAGACCCTGTGTAGGCCAATTCTGTCGAATATCTCCTGGACCTCCAAAGACTCCCAACATTTGAAGTTGATAATCTTTAAATGCATTATCGAGCGGTGTACCTAGTCCACCTCAAACTGTTCTTGACAGTTTTGGTTGTGAAATTCAATCTATAAAAACTCAGGTCGCGACACTTGTGCCGGACCTCATTGGGCCTCTGACGGTTCCCCACATTCCATCGACCCACCTTGTGGGCGACTTTGTTTAATCATGATTCTATGTGACATTTGGAAGGGCTTTTTAAGAATTTATGGATTTATAAATTTTTCGATCGATTTTCTTCAATTTTTTGGCTGCAAATCGAATGAAACACTAGCGAATGGCGAAATCTAGTAGGTGAGGTGTGAAATGGTAGGATTTTGACAAAAAATCACGAGAGGGCAAGAGGTTTTGCGAGTTTTTAGATGCTAAAAACTCGTTGTGCGACCGTTTCATTATATACTCTCGGAAAACGGACTACCGTTGTCGGGGTTATACCCTCCGTTTTCTGTCCTAATTTGAAAAATGGGGGGTCATCACTCCAACAACGGCAGTCTATTCTCTGAGAACAGACGACTGTTCTATAATGATTAGTCGACCGTTCTCTGAGAATGAACAACTGTTCTATAATGACCAACCGACTGTTTTCGTCTCTGATGATGCAGCGGGAGGTCAAAGCCCCGACAACGATCATTTGCTCTTGAGAACGGAGAACGTTATTTGAAGATCAGCCGACCGTTCTTGTGTCACGTGTGACACAAATGACTGGGGGGTCTCGACCCCCGTTCAGACGTGTCACACACCACATGTTGCGTCTGTAGAACGGATGATGATCGACCGACCGATAAGATTTAATTTGTTAGGTTTCTGATAATTTAAGATTCAAATTGTTAGAAATGATAGTTTAAAATTTTGTTAAGAAGAATCGAATAGTTTAAGTAATAAATTTAAATATATATTTATCAGCTCTATTAACATATTAAATTCATGTTCTGCTCGACTCGTTTTGGATCTCTAGTCATTACAGTGTTCTGTTAAATATATGACTTGTGTTTTATTAGTACTAGTGGCGCGTCTATAAAAAATAATGCAGTATGTTAATATATATAGTTGGAAGAAGGGCTGGATTTGCATACAATCTCTTCCACTTCCTCTTCTCCATGTAAGCTTTTCAGCTATCCAAACTCAGTCCGCCATTAGAGATCAAGGGAAGAGGTCGATTAAACCAGTTTCATCCAAACACTGCTTCTGGTACGTAAACTCTCGCTCTCTCTCTCTCTCTCTCTCTCTCTCTCTCTCTCTCTCTCTCGCATCATCTCTCTTGCTATTGTTTCCTCTTCATTTATTTGTTCTTCTTATGATAGATATGTTAGAGTAATTTAAGAATAATTTTTTGCACTATTCACTTATTCTTTGGTTAGTTTTTCAGTTCCCATGCTCATCATTATTCTTCCTGCATGTTTTTCAATATACAGATTTGCAGAATTCTCAGAACTCCTTTTCCCTCACTACCGCCATTTCTTCTTCTTCTCCATTCTGCTTCTTCTTCATCTCTGCTGTTCGATTGCCTTACCACAGCCTTCACAGAATTCCAACTAGATAAACTCCTCTCTCTCTCTTCCACTTCCCGACGTAGGCTTTTCAGCTACCCAAACTCAGTCCGTTTCTTCTTATGATAGACAAACTCCCTCTCTCTCTTCCACTTCCCCATGTAGGCTTTTTAGCTACCCAAACTCAGTCCGCCATTAGAGACCAAGGGAAGAAGTCGATTACACTAGTTTCATCCAAACACTACTTCTGGTACGTAAACTCTCTCCCTCACCATCTCTCTAGCTACGGGTTTCGACCCTTTAACATGCGCATGAATGCATCCATTTTTTCAAGTTTTTATATATTTATAACTTGGTACCATCGCTAATGTCGTGGTTTCTCTTAGTTGAATCATGGCTAAAGAGGGATATAAAATGAGATGTGAATAATTAAAACAATAAATTTGTAGGATTCTTAAAACTCTTGATTTCAAAAGAAAAACTAAATATGATTTCGAACCATCTATTAGTTGAGTGTTCTTAAAATTGTTCTTCAAATTTATTGAGATGTAAATCTTGTTGTTAAAAATAATTGAAATAATAAATTTATAGATTTTAAGGGTATTGTTTTATCAAATGGATTAGTTTGATTTAGATTAACATTCATAATCAATTCACCCTAGTCCTAGAAAGCACAGTCTAGCTCATGGATGAAAATCAAATCAAGAGAAGCGACAACGGCAATTGTAGAAAATGCACGAAGAAGATCGAGCCTTTCTGGCAGTCCAGAAACGTCTATCGTGGTGATGGACGGGCAATGACGCACTTCTCGATTGAAATTTGTTTGATGTTGGGGTTTTTGATGGTCAACTCTCATTCGATGAAGTTTGAAAACTGGGACGATTTTCTCTATTTTAAAGGTCGGGGTTTAGGAACGCAATAACCGGATTTGATTGGTATCTCTATCGTTGTTAGCTCATTACATTTGTTGTATCTTCTACTATCAGATTCTTTACTACATTTGTTATTCTTATCTTGGAAATGTCTGTACTATGTTCTCTTTTTTCCTCTGCAATTTCGTGGAGTTGTTTGCACAATTGTGCCGCTGTTGATTGGACTTGTTGTTGCAGACAAAAGGATCAAAAGGGTGAAATGGAGCAGAATGAAAAAACTGAGAAGAAATTACACAGAAACTTCACTGATATTGTATGTTCTTGGTCTATCGAGGACGTTTTTAACAAAAATCTATACCAAAGCCAGGTATTTCAGGGAAATTTCTTAGAAATTTAGTGCATATTTTTCTGTTTTGTAGATAAGCAGCCCTTGTGATGGTATGGATCTTTCCTTTTAAGTAATGAGTGCTGATGAATGTATTAGAATATCTCTGCATCAATTTTCCATGCTTTTTAAAAATGAACATTCGTGATCGCTTAGTAATCTTGTTGGGATATCCAGCACAAATAGATGCAAAATATATAGTGTTTACTTAAGCTGAATTGTTTCTCCGTTTAATTCCATCCAGGTTCAAACTATTCCCTATTCGTTTGAGTCTGCTGCGCATTATCTTCATTCATTCGTTTACCCTTTGTTGGAAGAGACGCGTACTCAGCTAAATTCAACAATGGAGGTCATGTCTGTTGCCCCATTTGCTAAAATAGTTTCTCTTAAAATGGTTGCTCCCAAAAGCTCTGGATTTTATAAAGTTAAAGTTGATGAATGGAGCAATGTATCCAGTGTAATTGGAAAAGAGCCTTATAAAACGTTTCGAGGAGATATTTTAGTCTTGACAGACGTCATACCCAAAAGAGTTTCCAATTTCGCGAGAAAAAGCAGTTCGTGGATCTTAGTACTACTAGTATATAGCATCGAATCTGGCAAAGATAACAATAACGGACCCTCTACACGATTTCTAATCAAGGCATCAAAGGAGCTTAGATTTTTCGGCCCGATGTATCTGGTCTTTTTGACTAATATAATCTCAAATGAGAGAATATGGAATGCGTTGCATATTCGTCAGAATTTCAAGATAATCCGGAAAATTGTATGCACTGATTCTCTGGTAAGATGTCTATTTACGAATTCAATCAAACCTAATTGACTCTATTGAACTTTTATGGTTTTATCTCTCGAATAATTTCATTTTGAACTTTTCTGTAACTTCAAATCACAGGTTGAAGAGAAATGTATAGTATGTAGTACAAGGAGAAACGACAAATATGATGAAAACTTCAAGTCAAGTTTATCTTCTGAACTTAACGAGTCTCAAGTGAAAGCAATTTTATCCTGCCTCCAGAAAGTAGATTGTGAGCACAAATCTGCAGTAGAGCTTCTATGGGGTCCACCTGGGACAGGGAAAACTAAAACTGTCAGTGTTCTTCTTTACTACCTATCCATGACAAAATTTAGGACACTTATTTGTGCTCCGACAAATGTGGCAGTTGCGACGGTTACGTCACGTTTGGTCAAGCTGTTTAAGGATGATCATAAAAAGAACAATGAATCACATTTTCTCCCATGCTTCTTGGGGAGCATTCTCATATTTGGGAATAAGGATCGTTTAAAGGTTGGCTCTGAAATTGGAGGTATCTATTTGGATTATCGAGTCCAAAATCTAGTTGAGGCCTTTGGTATTTCCGGTGGTTGGCGGGGAAGACTCACAAACTTGAGAAATTTTCTTAAAGATTGCGTTGAGCTTTATGCTTCATATTTGGAAAATGAAAATACGTTTGTAGCCAAGATGTTAAAGAGTAAGAGAGAAGCAAAAAAGAAGAAAAAATGTGAAGAGAACAAATTGCCTTATATTGCTGAAGATGTTCACAAAGGCTTGTTAACATTCCTTCAATTTGTAAGAACTAATTTTTTGAAGCTTTCGTCAGCTCTCGGAAGGATTGTTTCGATCCTCTGCATGCATATACCAAAGGAATACCTTTTGGAGTATAACATCGAGAAGATGGAAACTCTTATGAGCTTACTTCATGCTTTTGAATTGTCCTTGTTTCAAAGGGATCTGGTTTCCGCTGATTTACAAACATATTTTTCCAATGACAGCGACTCTTCATCATTTATGGACTCCTCAAACCAGGCTTTCCTGCTGAACATGAAGAGAAATGAATGTATTTCCATGGCGGAAGATGTTCAATGGTCTCTTAATAAACTCAACCTTCCTAATGGTGCAACTAGATCAAAAGTTGTGAAATTTTGTTTTCAGAGAGCCTCTTTGATTTTCTGCACCGCTTCTAGCTCTTTTAGGTTATATTCCGTAATATCGGAGCGGAATAAGGTACAGCCGCTTGACATTTTGGTGATTGATGAAGGGGCACAGTTAAAAGAGTGCGAGGCCTGCATTCCCCTACAAATTCCGATTATAAAGCATGCTATTTTCATCGGTGATGAGTGCCAATTGTCAGCTATGGTTGAAAGCAAAGTATGTTTCGAAATTTCCTATCTGATTCTATGATTGAATTTTCATATCTAACTCCACTAATTTCTAATGGGTTATTCTCTTTTATCTTTCCTTCAAGATTTGTAATGAAGTCGGATTTGGAAGAAGTGTCTTCGAGAGATTGAGTTCTTTGGGTCACTCAAAACACCTTCTCAACATTCAATACAGAATGCACCCTTCTATTAGTTGTTTCCCCAACACAACATTCTACTCAGACCTGATCTTAGATGGTCCGAACGTCAGAGAACGGATGTATGAAAAACGCTATCTTCCATTGCCCATGTTTGGTCCTTTTTCTTTCATCAACATATTGAGTGGAGAAGAAGAGATGGACGATCGCGGGCATAGTCGGAAAAATATGGTAGAAATTGCTGTGTTGTCCAAAATACTGCAAAAATTGTATGGAGGTATGCCCAGTGCTTTACTTTTGTCTCTCTTTGCACCAAGTTTTTGTTCCATCATTTGGCCTCTCTATATGTTCAGCATGGCAGGGCTCAAAAGAGAAGCTTAGTGTCGGCATTGTGTCTCCATACACAGCTCAAGTAGTCGCAATTCAATCTAAACTCAGAGGAATGTACGAGAACAATAATGGTTTTTCTGTCAAAGTTAAATCGGTCGATGGCTTCCAAGGCGGAGAAGAGGATATTATTATCATATCTACCGTTCGATCAAATAGTAGTTCTTCGATTGGGTTCTTATCAAATCCTCAGAGAGCCAATGTTTCTCTTACAAGAGCTAGGTAGAAGAATATGTCTCGCATTTGTGAGTTTTTGAAATTATTCTTGAACAAGCAACTTTCTTGATTTTCCAGGCACTGTTTGTGGGTGTTGGGGAGTGAGAAAACACTGGCTAATAGTAAGTCTGTCTGGGCAGACTTGGTCTGCTATGCCAAGAGCCGCGTTTGTTTCTTCAATGCTGTTGAAGACGAGGATTTGGCTGATGCCATATACGAAGTAAAGAATTTCTCGAGGTACAAGGTGAATAAGAAGAGAAGTGAACATAAAGAGGCAATCATAAAGGTCGAAGTTGATTTCATTCACTGCTCTCTGCTGAATAAAATATTTTAATAAATCATTGAGTTTTGTTGTCTTGTTTGATGAGACGCAGATTGGGAATAGTAATCTGAGAAATGATGCAATAGTTCAGTCCTCCCAAAACAGCTCCTGCAGTGGTGGCAAAACTAGGGACCTCTTAGGGGGTCTCGAAACGATAGTTGCCGAGTTCGATAAACTCTCAATGGCCTTGAAAAAGTGGTGAGTGTCACTCCATAATTTCAAATACTTGTATTCATTGAAAACAAGATACTGAGACTGATACTATAATCTTCAGTGATGAAGAAGATGGCAATGATATTTCGGAGATTGGAGAGGTTTCTGTGAAGTTGCAGCAGACTATGCTGCAGTCACTGTCAGATTTAACGCTGAAGCAAAATGAAAGAAACGAGAAGAGAAGGGGATTTGCATTGAACAAGAATAAGAGCAGAGGATCTACATCCATCTGGAGGATTAAATGATCTTTTGGGAAGCAACAAATGCAACTATTACCTATGAATTAGTGTGTTTTTGTGGGCCATATTACTAATCGTTGGTTCAAATTATATTTAATGCCAACCTTTTGAATGTCAAGAAGGACATCGTTGTTTCAAATTATATGTCACGTTTTATTGCCACTTCTGATGTGGAATATATAAACTTGGGTGTACTTAACTTGTTTAAAGTAAATTAAATTTAGAAAAATCTTAGGTTAATATTCAATATATATCAAAATTTTGAAGTAGGAGGGATTTAGCAAAATTTACCTTCAACTAAATACAAGTCTTTAAAATGTTCAAATTAAATCTATATTCGATCTCTCAAACCGGGTGTATCAAAATCAAGGGAGATCGGGGGACCAAGAGAATTTAATTTAAATTTTTTTTATATTTTGAAGTTTAGCTCATTCGAATATTTAGATGAAGTTAGTTTGTGCTAAGACCAAACTTGTCCTAATGCACTCACCACCGTCAGAACCTTCGTTGGAGAAGCCATTTCACGGGAACGCCGGATGGCGGCTTCTCTCATTCGTCTCCATTTCCATGACTGCTTTGTCCAGGGCTGCGACGCCTCCATCTTGCTCGACGACACTTCTTCAATGGTGGGCGAGCAGAATGCTAACCCTAATAGAGATTCTGCTAGAGGTTACGAAGTTATTGCCGCGGCGAAGGCCAAAGTGGAAGCCATCTGTCCGGGTGTTGTTTCTTGCGCAGACATTCTCGCGGTGGCTGCCAGAGACTCTTCCTTCGCCGTCGGTGGTCCATCTTGGACGGTGAAGCTCGGAAGAAGAGATTCCACGTCTGCTAGTCGGGCCCTTGCAGAAAGCAACCTTCCCGGTTTCAGAGAAGGCCTTGGCAGACTCATCTACATGTTTGCCGATAAAGGTCCAAGCGCAAGAGATATGTGTGGGTCCTCTCGAGGGACCCACATTATTTAATAAAGAAAAAAATTTAAATTTTACTTCTGCACATCATAAATGAAATGCAAAAGAAAAATTGAAACTTTCTTCTAAGTGATGTGTGATGTTTTGTCCTCTTATGAAGAATTTTCTTTATAAATAGAGAGTTCCTGAGAAAAGGAAAATCATCCGAACAGAAGTGAATTCTTCTATCCAAGAGAGAACAAGAAAATCACTTCTTAGAAGAGGGAGAGAAATAGTGAAAATTATTTTGGAGGGAGAGAAAAGAAAGAGTGAAAGAAAAATAGGTGTGGTTCTTTTGTGCACATTGAGAGTTCTAAGAGTGGTAATTTCTCTTAGTGAATATTTTCTAAATTATTCAATATCTATTGTAAATCCTATTTTTCATAGAGAGATCTTTCTCGGTCCCCGTGATTTTTTCCCGATTTGGGTTTCCACGTAAAATTCTCGGTGTTGATTTTTCGTTTTTATTTCTCTTACTTCTTGGCCGTTATAATCTTACGGCGTGGAAAAATATTTTTGGTAATTTTCGGATCGCATCTGCTATCGTTTCTTGTTCCCACCAGATTTCGGAGTCGTTATTTTTCCCAACAATATGGTGGCATTATCAGGTGCACACACCATTGGACAAGCTCAGTGCTTCACATTTCGTCAGAGGATATACAGCAACGAGAGCTCCATCGATGCAGGTTTTGCCACCACTCGCCGGCGTGCTTGCCCTTCAGCTGGCGGAAGCACAAATTTTGCATCTCTTGACTTGGTTACACCCAACTCTTTTGACAACAACTACTTCAAAAATCTGCTTCAGAAGAAGGGTTTGCTCGAAACTGACCAAGCTCTCTTTAACGGCGGATCTACAGACACCATTGTTTCAGAGTACAGCCAGAACCCTACTATCTTCAAGTCTGATTTCGCCTCGGCCATGATCAAAATGGGAGACATTGAGCCTCTTACTGGATTAGCTGGGGAAATCAGAAAGATTTGCAGTGTAGTTAACTGATCGTTAATCCTTCCCAACGTTATTGTATCATTTAATTTATTCATTTGTTCAGCTATGAAGTGTAAAATTCTTGTAACTAAATGATTGTGTTTGTGTTTTGATTCTTTGAGTGAAATTTGTCCTCCTTTTAATCATTTGTTTAACTTTTCATTCAACTCTAAACCTCGTACTAGAAAAATCACCAAAATCATTTTTTATACTTTATAGACAGAAGCTTGCCAAATCTTATGGTTTAAGTTGGTTGGTTAAAACCAATTTCAATCTCAAATTATGTTATTTTTAAAAAAATTTTAAAGTATTAACCACAAATTAAAACTTAAACTATTCAAAACTTAAGACAGAACCAGTTCTAGGGAACAGGAGGCTGTCCCAGAATAGTCCCTCGTTCTTTATCACTTTTTTGTTCAAATTAATTATATAAAAATATCAAATGATATTATATTTATTTGAAAATTTTACCACTTTAGGGAAGATAATGAAAATTTTAGTGATTTTCTCATACTTGTATTTTTTATTGTAATTTTAATGAATTATTTTATAAAATATATGTAAAATAATTATAATAAATCATACAAGTGTTATAAAATCACGAAATTTTTAATATTATCTTCATATGATGTGGTGAATATGTGGTAAAAGTTTCCATTAAATCCAATATTGTTTGGTGGTTTTTTTTAAAATACCCCTCGTTCATTCTTAATTTTATAAATTAAATTTAAAAACAAATATTAAATGATATTAGATTTACTTTAAATTTTTACCGCATAGTTACCATATAATGGGAAAATCATCTGAAAATTTTCATGATTTGTTAATACTTGTATGATTTATTGTAATTTTAATGAAGAATGAAAAATGAGTATTTTTAAAAAATACCAAACAAGATTGGATTTACTTGAAAATTTTACCACATCTTCAAAACATCATGTGAAGATAATATAAGAAGTTTCGTGATTTTTTAAAACTTGTATGATTTATTATAACTGTTTTACGTATATTTTATAAAATAATTTACTAAAATTATAACAAATCGTACAAGTCCCATAATGTGGTAAAGATGAGACAAAATTTTCAAGTAAATCCAATGTCGTTTAATATTTGTTTAAAATACCTGTATTTCATTCTTCATTAAAATTATAATAAATTATACAAGTATTACAAATCATGAAAATTTTCAAATAATTTTTCCATTATATAATAACCATGTGATAAAATTTGAAGTAAATCAAATATCGTTAGCATTTTTTTTTTTTTTTAGATTCGTGCTTCAAGTAGTCCCGTAAATAGTTACAAAGTATTAGACGAAGTCAAGTAATTTGACAAAGGTATAATCATTTATATTTTGCACTATTTATTATTTAATACTAGTTCATTACTTCATTTATTTTAATCATTTACTAACTTTTTATAGATTTGGATAACATTATAAATGAAGCAAATATAGATTGATTTCGAAGGTATGATTTATTTGTTTACTTCTATTAATTTTTTGAAATGTTGTCAATTCTTTTTTAGGCATCACGTGTACAATTGGATGGAAGACATTTAAACATTGAGGAAACAAGGTCAAACAACCGCGCTACTTGTGGAGGAAATATACATCTTTTTTATTTCTCTAATTGTTTATCTTTATATTACTTTAAAGCTACGCATTTGTAGGATTCCATCTTTTTGTGTTGAACTATACTATCTTATGATGTGATGGAGCTGTGAGAGCTGATGTTAATTGGGAATCTTTCTGAGTTCTTGGTATAGAACTCTGGTGATGGTCTTCAACAATAAATTCCTCGGGACCGTATGATCGGATTTTGTGCTGATCTGGTTTCGTTTTTTGCTTTGTTCTTATGATATGCATTCTCTCTTTCAGTGTCTTTTTTGGTTTTAGTTTTCTGATCACTACAGTAATCTTTCTTTTGTACTAGGTTAAGGTTGAGTGGTTGCAAAACTATTCAACCGAACCACTATAAATTTCTTGTGCATTTTTACAGTTTCGCTTCTGAGGAAGGCGAGTGAATAAAGTTATTTTGAAGTGTTTAGAAGTTATAGAATTTGTATACAGAAAGGTTCTACATTCCAACTCTTGCTCCTGCAGCTCATTTGCGTACAGAAACCGAAGCAAACCAACAAAAATCGAAGAAAACCGAGCCCTAGGCCAAAGAAAGGTCAATATTTGGCTGATTTACGTAACACTTGATGTAATAAATATGTTACAATTTTTAGGTTTCCTATGTAGCATTAAGTGAATCCAAAAATAGATTTTGTGTTTGACAGGCTTTTGCAGTCAATATTTGATTACTGGACAAAAAGTGTCTTTTACAAGTTGATATTTCTGTCTAAAGACTACGTATCAATGTTGTACTAAGTACGTTGAGATGAGATGCTACAACTATTTGAATTAATTAATTAATTATGATAAGTATTTTGAACGTGATCCTACAACTATTCTTTAACTGAATGAATGCTATATTATCTAGAAATACATCATGTGCTTATTTGGTACAGAATTAAAAATTTGAAAAGAGAATGATTGGATTGTGGTCATACACCCTCACTATTTTTGTATTAAGTAGTTTTGATGACTAAAAAAAATAATTAAAAATATAAGATCGTTTAAGTTGCATGAGTCACATGATCATTATGAATGTCATTACAAATATTTTATAAAACAGTATGTCCAATGAGAATGATATCAAGATGTTTCAACGAGAAGTTGAAAGAGTTCTGCGAAAAAAAAATGAAAGGATTGTCTTAATTTTTATAAAAAAACTCGTTCAGATAATTATGACGTTTGTAACTCATTTTAGTTATTAAACTTTATCAGATGGATACAAAGACTGTGTTTTTCAATCGTAATATTAATGAAAAATATATATATGTTACCAAAAAAATTCTTATATTGGATTTTATTAAAAATATTTGGTTTGTAAACTACAAAAATCCATCTATAGGTTATATGAAAATGTACTCACAAAGAGCAAAAACTTAAATTGTCACGTGCGACTCAAAGTAACTAACTACTAAGGCGTTTTCATGGATTCATGTATATTCCACCCATTATTTTACATTGACGAATACAACGTAATGATTATGATTATGGTTTCGTGAAAATTGTAGAATTAAGTCTAAGAATCAGGGTTAGACCTTCTAATTTAGGGTTTTATGTGCACTTTACTCTTAAAAAATAGTTGAAGATGCATGCTTTTTATCAAGAGAAAAGTAAAATGATTAAAGACCAGTGGCTGCAAAAAGGATGATTACATTGTGGGTAAGTTGACACATTACTAATAACATCTTGTATTAAGCTTTCAACTTGAATGTGTAATATATATATATATAAATCCTTAGATATGGTGACAAGGACTACTCAAATGAAAAATAAAAAAAAATATTATTATTTTTTATAAATAATAATATTTTCTACACGACAGCAAATTTTTCTCTTTGACTTTCCCAAATGTCAATATAAATAGCTGTAGATATATTTGGTCTTAAACTCAATTTTCAAATGTCCAACAACCCCTTCTCGTGGATATTACATGCAACATTATGTCAAATAAACTTTAAAATCAGTTGAAATATGATTTATATAAACTATTTACTCCTTTTTACTACATGTAAGGGCCAAACTTCATTGGCAAGACAACTTTTCTTGTGACAAGAAAAACTTAATACAAATGGGAATAAGAGAATGGTATAGTTTGTGTTGAGATGACTTGAATACACACTTTGGTACAACTTTTCTTTTGACTAAAGATAAATAATACAAATGAGACAGCAACTTGAAAATCAGCTAAAAAGAAGCTTGTGAAATAGACATTTTGAGAATAAAGTAGATATGAATGGCGGAGTAGTCGTGGTTTAGTTTACAACAATCCGTTCTGGAATTAGAGATGACGATAGTACATCTCCACTTAATGGTATGATGCAAGTTGTTCAAATTTTCAGGGGCGAAGAATTCATTAAGTGGGGGAGACTGAAAATGAACGATAGAAAAATAATTAAAATTTTCAAAATCTCTCTTTTATTCTCTGAGTGAGGGCCAATAATTGCTCTTGCTCTTTTTTTTTTTTTTTTTTTTTTTTTTTGTTTCTCTTCTCTCGTCCCTTGCGAATTTCCATTTCTCATTGCCGAGATAGAGGAGATAAAAAAGAGTCATTTCTTCAAAACAATCTTTGTTTACTTATCATTACTTCATTATTTCTGGATTCGCTATGAAGAAGTTGGTTAGAGAGGGAAAGTAGGACTCATTAAGGAAATGAGATCACAATTTTGAGAAGAAGATCGTAGTACAAGTCACTTAATTTTCAATTTTTGGAGGTGCACGAACTTCAAATTTTAGATTCAACACTAAACTTTTTTTTCCGTAGTGCAAGTCACTTGAATTTTCAATTTTTGGAGCTGTGGGAACTTCAAATTTTAGATTCAACACTAGACTTTTTTTCCGATTGTTGGGCTTTAGTTATTGGTAGGATCAATTAAGGTAGAAATTTAATTTTATAATTAGTATATCATTATTTTTTAAATTGATATTTTAATACGTGTTCTCATATTAAATGTCAAGTCCATTTTATAGTTCGTTGAGTTTTTATACTGTATATATTTTCACTGAACATATTAAAAATTTCAAGCATGCATATTTAGTTTATTGTTTAACTCATTTGTGAAATTTTAAATTTTATGTTTTAATTTGTTGTTAACTAGAGTAATGAACTTGTCGTATGTGTCGTGTCCTTTGGAGTAAAACCCTAAACTTGATATTGGTATTTTGTGGATTTAACAATCACCGAGTATCACTTTTATATTTATTACCAATGGTATGGTATGACCGAAGTTCTTGAGTGACTTCATTTTCACTGAATCATTATGTAATTGAGAATTATTTAATTTATTTATCACATTAAAGTGAACTGTTTTATCATTTGCTCTATTGTATGATTTCTATTTGTTTTTTCTTAAACTGTTTAACAATTGGCATGGTACCCTATTAAATTAAATCTTAAATATAAAATTATATCTCTATTGAGTTAAATATACTCACCTTAAACAACTCTGTCATTTGAAGTCTTAGTCAGATAAAGCATTAGCAGCCGACATAGTTGTAATTTGGGCAATTTCATGTTTTTAGTTTTAAATTTTCTTTGAGAGTTTATTTGCGAGGTTAAACCATATTAATTACTTTTGTTGAACTCTTATTTTCAATATTGTTATTTAGCATTATTATGGTTTTGTATTCTCAGCCTATCTAAATGTCATTTTTTAAACGTTGTTAAAGCCCAAATTTGTTGGGCCCTCGCTTGTATTTATTTACGTTACTTTCGATTGAATTAAAGTTAAAAATTAGGTCGTTCTCAGTTCTGTCAAGTTCCTTTTGGGATTTAAGACTTATTCTATACTTTTATTTTATGAGAGTTTTATTTGGTGTGGTTACAATACCGTACGCGACTTATTTCTTTTAGGTTTTATTTTATTTTACTTTTCTCACAGTTAGTCAGATCTGTACATTTACTTTATTTTTGATGTCCCTATTGAACTTTAAGTTTAACCTAGTTTTATTTGATCCTTACTTTTATTTTGAATTAAAACTTTCGCTGCTACTCGTGAATTTAAAATTAAGAGTTAGAAGGTTCAATTATTTTTTGACTGAGTCATTCCTCCTAATGTCTCGAGTCCCTCATAGAGCATGAGAGAATTTTTGCTTTTTATTATAAATTTATGTAAGTCAATGGGAAAAATAATAATTTATTGAAGATAAATATGATATTTTAATTTTGCATTTTATAATACAATAATATAAAGTAAATGAGATAAACTCTCATTTACGGTGCTTCCAGCAGCAAGAAGCAGCAAGAGAGGAAGGAATCAAGGAGAAAGAGACAGGGAGAAAAGAGAAAAAAAAAAGAGGGAGAGAAAAATCCAATGACCTCTCAGGTCTTGGCCAAAATCTCCAACAAAAAAATTGTTTCTGGCACCGAGAAGAACGTTTTGGTATAAAAATCTTGAAGCAAAATCGAGATTTTAGTTAAGCTATTCTTCACTCTTGATTTATAAATAATATACATGAAAAACTCAATAAATTCAGCATAATATGTCAATTAATTGGTATAGAAGTGTTCGTGTTAGTTTAATTTGACATATTATGAGAGTTTGAACAGTTGAAAATGGTCAATTGATTCGAGACGAAAATGATTTAATAAGATTTATAAAATGTTAAACTTAAAATAGTGAAAATAATGAGAATATGTCTATTTAATGATAATAAATATTTATTATGAAAGTAATTGGGTTTGGAATGAAAATATGCTAGAATAATTGAGAAAATAGAAACTTGCATTGAAATAAAGTGACATTCAATTATGAATAGTTGAAAATGAAAAATTGGGTTAGGATTGGATGACCGCTATTGAAGAGCAGACATCAAAGACAATGGAAAAGCAGGTAGTCACAATGGAAATGCGGATGACCGTGCTTTGAAAATTTGCATTTATTTCTAGT
Organism: Begonia peltatifolia; assembly: GCA_022433055.1. NCBI lineage: Eukaryota > Viridiplantae > Streptophyta > Magnoliopsida > Cucurbitales > Begoniaceae > Begonia > Begonia peltatifolia. The sequence continues at coordinate 13,643,025 of CM039527.1, read as the reverse complement.
GATACGAACATAGACACTAACAAAATATGAATAAAAATAACAAAATAATATCTAAATAAATATATTGATGTAAAATATGCAATATCATAAAAGTTGCATAATAGGAGCCGTTAAAAATTTAAAATGTGATTTTAAATAATTAAAGTGTCGGATTTGTTATGAGTTTTGAGATTTTATTCTAGTGTGTCTAGATAATTGCATGATCATTATTTATCGATCATTTTGCTTGTCATTCAACAAAGATTTGCATGTTTATTTCTTATGTATTATTATGCATTCAATATATGCACAATGAAGATATTTAAGTCATAGATCATAAAATTATTTATATTTATAAAATGATATTATGAGAAGTATAATTGGTCATATTTGAAGACAATATATATCTCACTAGGTATGTATTGTATGATGTGTGTAAATTCAGAAAATAGAAGATGAGTGACTGTGAGTCTCTGTTGGATTGAAAATCTCTAACCCTCTGGATGTATATTGTAACGTGCAGGCAGTACTGTAAAATTGTCAGTAAGATGTACATGTGTTAGGCTTTACACATTCATAACATGTTAATTTAGTATTTAATAAACATGAGATTAAGTACATAACATGGTGTGCACACTCACTTGCATTAATTCAATTATCATTTTCATTTCATACTCATTAAATGCAGTTGAGTATAAGATTGAAAAATAAGTGAGTCGTGCATCTACATAACGATTCACGTTGTCATGTGTATAGGCATACTCATGTATGCATTCATTAATTGATGCACATAAAGAAATATGATAAACATTAATTGAATTGTACATTGAATGTCCATAGAATTCTATAGAAGAAGTATAAGATAGACATTAATTAGATGTCTAGTAAGTTAATGTGTAACACCTAGAATTTTCAGCATTTTAATTTTCTAATTGTATGCCCGGAACTGGAGAACTTTAATTTAATTTTAAGGAATGGAGAATAATAGTTGGAAAATTAAGAGTAAAATGTTTGAGTTAAATTTAAGTTACATTTAATTGAAAGAAGAAGGGCAAAATGGTGATTTGGTAAAAATTTTATTAAAAAAAAGAAAAAAAAAAACCCTTTCCCTCTCCCTTATTTCCTCTCTCCACGACAAAAACCCCCCTAATAAAGAACCTCTCCCTCCTTCACGACCTTGCGCTAGCGAAGATTCTTCCTTCCCCACGCCGTTTCTTTACTTATTCCTCTAATTTTTTTGAAAGTTTAAGGTAAGATTTAAGATTTGTAGAGTGAGTTTTAGGATTAGGGTTAGGTTTTAAGTTGATTTTTCATGGATTTTGGTGGTTGTTAGGGTTCCACGAACTCTCCCTCTCCCTCCTTGAAGGTTCCACGAATTTCCCTTCACTTCTTGACGATTAAAGGTAAGATAACTCCCTTTTGATTGGTTAATGAATATAGGGCTTGGATATATTGAATTGTGAGTTGTTGGTAAACCGTGGATTGTTGTATTGGTTGGATATTATTGGATTATTGAATTATGTTTGTTGTGGAAGTTTAGGGGAAAATGCATAATACAGGGAGGTTATGCCGAAAATTTTGAGAAAATGTCATAAGAAATTTAAATTCGTTCGTGCATTGTGTCTGTGATTGGGTCATTATTAATACTGAAATTGTGATACTTTAGGCGTTTATGGCTTAAAGGAAAGTGCACGAATTGCTAAGGAATTCCAGGTAAGTGTGTGTTAGGTATTCGACCATTATGGCCTTACATCACAAGGATACTAGGAGGTTATGTCTGATAATAGTTTTGAATGTTGTTGTGAATTGTTGAGGTTGTTTGGTGATGAGTTTTCCTTTAGTCAATTATATGTTTATGTTTAGAGGATTATGTTTATATGTGCATTCATGTTACACGCATTATGTTTTCTCAAAGAAGCATATGAAAATGTTTTCCTGCATGATTTATGTAAAGAAAAACAAGAATATGAACTGTATGTAATGATTAAGTGTGGGTCGGGACAGTATGACTATGATTTTTGTCCCTCTCTGGGGACCATGTCACTTGTCCATGCAATGGACCATGAAACACGTCCTTAAGGACCATGTACACGGAACCTTGCCTACTCCCTGCATGGGCCCCCTTAATCCATGTCAGGTGAAAAGAATATGAAACAAGTGAATAAATGTGTTTTTACGAGCATGCATCTCATGAGCATTCATTTAGATATGTACACCTCTTACTAAGCATTAACCTTATAGTTTGAATCTTGTGATGTAGGTGAAAAAATTGAAAGTAAGGAGGTTCAACCTCAAGTCGATGAATAAGTCGGTTGGTGGAAGGTGCTCGTGGCTAGCATTTTGAGCTGGGCAAGGCAATTTTGACTCGTGGGTTATGCTCTAAGCAAACTTTTTGTATATGTTTATGAAATAAAAAAAAAGGAGATTTTGATGATTTTATGATTGGCTTGGAAAAAAAAACTTATGTTTTGAACAAATGTTTTAAGTATAAGGGTTTTCCGCGTGTTTTAAGTTTCTACTACGTGTTTTCTGTTTGATTTTATGAATTTGAGTTAGAAGTATGTTTTGGGAAGGATTTTAAGTGGATTTATAGGTTATGGAAGTTGGGTAGATGTTTGATGATTTTATGAAGTGTTATTGGGTAAAAAAAAAAAAAAGGAGAAGAAACTATTTGGCGTTGGATGATATCGCCCCACAGAATGTGGGGTGATGTAACGCCTCACAGAATGTTGAAGATATATTCCGCGACGTGTTTTTCAAATGTTTTCTTATTAATATCAAACGGGTTAAAATAATAAATATTTCAAAATTTAGTTTAAAGTTTTTGAAAAAATTTTACGTAAGAAAGTTATCTTATGTCAAGTTTTAAGTCGACGTGTGGGTGGTTATATAATGAAAAACATAGGGCATTCATGGTAAATGTGTAGTGTTTTTGTGAAAATATGAAAGATAGACATTAAAAAAATATACTTAGATAATTATAATAAAATATATACTATGAGATGAGTGTGTGAAATATAAATAGATATTAAATATTAGTGTTTAGATAGTTTTTGGTAAAACAGAAACTATGAAATAAAAAGGATAAAATGTAACTAATAATCAAGTTGCTTATAATAACAAAGTGGTGAAAATATAATGCATAAATATGAGTGACAGAAGATATGAGAGAAGAATTTAGTAGTCTATGATTATCTAAATCATATGCCTAAACATTCTAATAAATGCACAATACACTTTTTATATAAAGACGTGATACAAACCTGAGCATTAATAACAAATTTTTATAGGCTTAATTATAAAATATAAAACAAGAAATGTATGATCATGAGAATTTATCAAAGTTAATAAATTGAAGTTGCACTTGTGAAGACTAATAATGCTAGACGAGATACATAATTAGATATTAAATAAAATGTCTTATGAATATTGATACACGTGAGTGCTAACTAACGTACAATTGACTTGTGTGAATCAATAACAATTATAAAATAAATAATAAATCTTATAATGACTTGAGAAAGAAGATAAGAAAAAATAAATAATACGTCTTTTTAGTGAACTATAAGATTAAAAAAGATACAAACTTGACAATCAAACATTAATATATATATGTATGTAAATGGTTCGAGTAAGATTTAACTTATTGAGCTTTATAAAAGTTAATTATGTAGACCCTTCCTATTATAAGGTTTGACGTTCTCATGTTCGGAATAATAATCTATTTAACGTTCTCATGTTCGGAATTCGCGCAATCATGGCACGAGTCCTGACAAGTATTGTCAATATCGGTGAGTTATTGGATAAGTTGAGTTGAGTTGATCAAGCTAGTTTTCTAACATTGAATTATGATCATCCTTTGCTAAGATCTTCGAGGAAGATATTTGTAAAATAACTCCAAAGTGTTATTAATATTTTGGATTTATGGTCTCCATTAAATTTGGACCTTTTCTTGGCGTTGGTTTTGCTGAGGATTTTTGAAAATTACTGCCGCGCCACTTTGACTCATTATATTAACTGATCATATTTTAATTAATTTTAAACTACCAATAATTTCTTATATCTTAAAACCAATAATGATAATAAAGAAAATTACTAACAATAAAGGAAATTCATTATATATAAAAGTTCATGATCGTCGTATTTGACCTTCATACCAACTTTTACTCCCTCTAAAAACGTTGACGGAGGCTCCGCGTTGAATATTCCTTCAAAAACTCTTTGTTTTCCATGGATTTCCCTTTAAATACTTCTCTCCATCTTCTCTTTTCTTCATCAATCCCATCTTCTCCTTCTCTCTTCCACATCCAGTGATCCAAAAATGGCTAAACCCACTTTCATGGCGTCTGCTCTTGTGTTTGCTCTGTTCATTCTGAGCTCATCCAGCAACGCCCAGTTGTCTTCAACGTTTTACGACCAAACTTGTCCTAATGCACTCACCACCATAAGAACCTCCGTTAGAGAGGCCATTTCCAGGGAACGTCGGATGGCGGCTTCTCTCATTCGGCTCCATTTCCACGACTGCTTTGTCCAGGGCTGCGACGCCTCCATCTTGCTCGACGACACTCCTTCAATGGTGGGCGAGCAGAATGCTAACCCTAATAGAGATTCTGCTAGAGGTTACGAAGTTATTGCCGCGGCAAAGGCCAAAGTGGAAGCCATCTGTCCGGGTGTTGTTTCTTGCGCAGACATTCTCGCGGTGGCTGCCAGAGACTCTTCCTTCGCCGTCGGTGGTCCATCTTGGACGGTGAAGCTCGGAAGAAGAGATTCCACGTCTGCTAGTCGGGCCCTTGCAGAAAGCAACCTTCCCGGTTTCAGAGAAGGACTTGGCAGACTCATCTCCATGTTTGCCGATAAAGGTCTAAGCGCAAGAGATATGGTGGCATTATCAGGTGCACACACCATTGGACAAGCTCAGTGCTTCACATTTCGTCAGAGAATATACAGCAACGAGAGCTCCATCGATGCAGGTTTTGCCACCACTCGCCGGCGTGCTTGCCCTTCAGCCGGCGGAAGCACAAATTTGGCATCTCTCGACTTGGTTACACCCAATTCTTTTGACAACAACTACTTCAAAAATCTGCTTCAGAAGAAGGGTTTGCTCGAAACTGACCAAACTCTCTTTAACGGCGGATCTACAGACACCATTGTTTCAGAGTACAGCCAGAACCCTACCATCTTCAAGTCTGATTTCGCCTCGGCCATGGTCAAAATGGGAGACATTGAGCCTCTTACTGGATTAGCTGGGGAAATCAGAAAGATTTGCAGTGTAGTTAACTGATCGTTAATCCTTCCCAACATTATTGTATCATTTAATTTATTCATTTGTTCAGCCATGAAGTGTAAAATTCTTGTAACCTGAATGCTTGTACACGATTCGTTGAATGATTGTATTTTCCTTTTGATTCTTTTTGTCAATTAATTCATCTTGTTGCAGCTTTCTTTGTCAAATCTTCTAAAATTGTCACGGACGACTGTTTAGATTAATTATCTTAAAATTAACATCCTTTTGAAATAGTGGTGGATATTGTAATGGCTGTCGCTATTACTTAAATAAATTCAGAAATTAAAATTAGATTTTTATCAATTAAATTCCACATTTAGTGGGACACTTTGTAGCGAGCAACTCTCTCCCCATTTGCATTTCATTCCAAGACTCTCTCACTCCCTAAACCTTCGTCCACCAAAAGCAACCAATCTCGGGAGTGGAAACCAGATTGTTGTGGGAGAAACGCTGGAGTTGCAATTTACTCAAATGTAAAATTAGTAGTTGCAATATGGGTAGCCTGATATGTGATTTTGACATCACAAGAATCATTGCGGAAATAACAACTTTACTTTCTACCCTAAAAAATTAATAAATCTATTTTTAGCAGCGACACAAAAAATATCAGCAAAATATATTTTCGACGCAGGCGAAAAAATGATTTTGTTCAAAAATTTCCACATAAGTAAACTACTCAAAAAAAAAAAAATCAAACCCTAACTTTCAAAAGAGCGATATGTCCTTTATTTAACTTCTAAGTAAATACTGATAAGATCTCACTAATTATAAAAAATATTGAGATAATTGAGAATACAGAATCAGTAACAAGGTTTAAGTTTGCATAGTAATCAGAAAATATAAAGATAATGTAATATAATACATAAAAAAAGTAACTCACTATATAGAATAATACAACTTAATATAATAATACAAATTAGAAAGAAAGACAAAAATATCAAATTCCTTAGCAATAAAATAAACACTCTAAAAAGGAAATACATGTGGCTACTCTTGATCACCTCAGTTCTATCATAGTAATAATACGTATTCTTTTGAGGTAAGCGAGTAAACTCAGTAATAATATTAAAATTATACAAAATCCATGACAAAAGAAACGTTTATCTTTTATTAGTGAAAAATCATAGAGCGGTGAAAAAAAATGCAATCATTAATTGGTAAGCTTCAAAGTCATTGATGGGGAGAGTTCGATAACCACTGCCACATACTATATCGTAGCTAATGTCACCACAGTTTTTAGTGAAAAACAATTCACTAAAAATAAGGTCACTTGTGGAACTTTGCATAATCAATGTTGGCATGCACACAAGAGAAAGAGAAATGACTTTCCAAAGACTAGTTAGCCCGTAATGAAAACACCCTGGCCAAGTTTAAGTATTTACATCAAGGGACACTACATAAAAGCTGCACTACTACCATATCGCATATATAAACAAAACACATTATTGTGGAAGGTGTATATCAACCAAATGCCCCATAACACAAGCTGAAAAACAATTAGAATCTCCACCCAAATATAATGTGAAGTGACATACGTGTAAAACTAACATACAAAAAATATAAAAACTGGCATGCTACTAAACAAGACATTTTGGGTTTTATGTGAACAAGACATTTTGTGTTTTATGTGTGATCTATCACAAAATAAGGGTTCCGAAAATTCTAATACATATACAAATATAGTAAAATAAGTCCCTACCTCAACAATGGGTGGCTTTCGCACTCGTGGAAGTGGTACTCACCGAATCATGTTCATAGTTAGGAAACTCATCTGAACCAATAGCCAAAGTAAAATTCTCTTAAAAATACTAACAATAATGGATGGATCATATGACCAGAATAGGAATCCAAATAAGAAGAAAACAATGGACAGTCAGTAACTTTCGATTTCTACAAGTTTGACAATTTGACCAAAAAAGTTGTACATGTTCAAACGGTGACGAGTTACAAAAATTCGAGTTAACACGAATCTAATCGTCCTTAAAAAAATAAAAAGTTTAACCAAAAATTTAATTAATTAAAAATTCATGGATTTTACGCTTGTAAACTGACTGCAACTTTTTAAATAAATAATTATATTTTCTACGCAGCATCAATTTTTATCTCTTTGACTTTGTAAAATGTCAACGTAATAAGTTGTAAAGATATGTTTTCTAAGCTCAATTTTCAAATGTCAACATAAATAGACAGTCATTGCAGAAAGAGGCCACCGCGTTGAAGAGTAAATCTCTAACCCACTTGCTTCTCAATGTTGCCAAGTAGCTCCCTCTTCAATAAATTTATGACCGAAATAGTCGTTTCTCCATCACCATCTTTTTTCTTCTAAAATTCTCCATTTTCAGATCATAAGGAGCTATAGACGTTAATACTCGTGATTAGAAATGTTTAACGAGTAGGCTAACAACAGCGGGTCGAGTTTGGCTCGGTGCACTATTATAGCTAGCCGAGTCTGCACCGGTCACATGAGGTGGGCCGAGCCGAGCCCAGAGACTAGTCAGAGACCGCGCAAGGCGATCCCCAAACGAGCTGCCCAACAAGCCACTCGTTGGGTCGACGAGCGAGGCTCGCAAGCCAGCCCGCCCAGCCCGTCGTCTTCTCCAGCGACCCAGTCCACTCTCATCTCCTGTGAACTATTTTTTCAAATAATTTTAAATTATTCTTCTTTCTCGTAGGACCCACCCTGTGGGCCCCACATCCACTCATCTTTTCTCTGTGAACCCCACGATCACTTTCTTGCCCAAACACACACCTCACACAAGCAATGATTTTGTGATATCAATTTATTATTAAAAAATTAATTTTATATTTAATTTTATTTATTATGGATCCTCTCAATTATAATATTGATGATAATGACATAGAGAAAATTAGAGAATTAAATTCTACATTTCTGTGGGGACAATTATTTACACAAGCATTCATTTACCTAGAAAAAGAAGACATAAAACATTTTATTATGAAAATATTTTGATTTAAAAGATATTAATATTGCGGACATAATAGAAACTATAGCCCAACGTAAATATTGTGCTAAAAATTATATTATATTTCCAGTAACTCTATTAACACAATTGATAGACATTTTAAAAAATGTCAAATGAGAAAACATGAGATTCAACATAATTTCAATTAAATGTTAGTGGTAATGACATTTTTACATACAAAATAAAATAAGAGAATGAATAATACAATTTGTAGCACAATCCAAGTTGCATTTATCATTTACCGATAGTGAAGTATTTCAAAAATTTATGAAATAATATGTTTCTCTTAGTTTTAAACGTGTCTCTAGAAGTACTACGAAAAATGATATTCTTAAAATATTTATGAATATAAAAAATTAATTAATTATATTTTTTTTCAAATGCTCCTTCAATATCTATTTGCATTACTTCTAATTTATGACGTGCACGTAATGTTGTTGGTCATATAGTTATAACATCTTATATTATTGATGAATTTTGACAATTAAATAAATTTTTTTTATAATTTTGTAATTGTTAATATCCTCATTCTGACAATATCATCTATAGATTTATTATGATAATATTGCTATAATATTTTATTAAAGATATAATTTTTAGCATAACTCTTGATAATGCTAGTACTAAGGATGTTGTTATTTCTCAATTTAAGGATTATTTACAATTAGATGTCACTCGTAGTTCTTTTTTTCACATGAGATGTCTGTGTTATATTTTAAATTTGATTGTTAAAGTTGCTATGTTATATATTTCATCTTATATTAAAAAATTAGATCCGCAATTTCTTATATTATTAAGTCTAATTAAAGACAACAAAAATACAAAGATTTTTGTAGAACTACTCAAGTTAAACAAAAAATAAAAATAAAAATCGACGTAGATGATAAGTGTAATTCAACTTATTTGATATTGCAAAATGTTATGTCATATTGACAAGTTATTTGTGTTTTTATTAATAATAAGACGTAAAGTATTAGCCTTAATAATTGTTGTGATATTCCTAATATCTTTCTTAATTTTTTAAAACTTCTTTATGATGCTACAAATTAATGTTTTAGAATTCACTTCTAATATTATTCTTCATATTTTTGTTGATTTAATATGTAATTTTGTAAAATATCGACTAGTAGATGAATTTAGTAATATTCTTAATAAAATAAAAATAAAATTTAAAAAATATTGGCATAACATTCGTCTTATCTTTTGTTATGCATGCATCATGGATCCAATATTTAAATTAAAAGAAGTATGTCTTATGTTCAATAAAATTTCTACAAATTTATGTATTGCAACTTTAATTACTAATAATGACATAACAAATGAAATTGCTAATTTATATGATTATTATGAAATAAAATATTTCAATATTAATACTTATTATTCACGATCTCCACATATCGAGAGTTATCCTAGTAATAGTAATGATGTTGATGGAGGTAGGTTTAGTCAACAATATAGTATTGATGATATATAGAGTGAATTATAAACTGAATTGATGATGATATATGGAGTAATTTTTTTTTCACATTTGCAATTTTTTTTTTTTGAAATTGTAACTTTTTTTTTCAAATTTTAGTTTCTTTTTATATGTCAAAATATTTTTAATGATATTTATGTAATATTTTTTTACCGGATCATCGCAAATAATTTTTTTATTAATAGATTCGATCTTATATACTTTAACATAACTTATTTTTAAATTAAATGAGTAAAAATCGTTGGCATATAATTGTTAACACTTATTATAATTTTAAATGAAATTTTTTAAAAAACTTATATTATATTAATATAAGTTGAAAATATTTATATACAATTGGCTCATTAAGCCTTGTTGATCCGGCTCGGCTCGTTTAACTCCTGGCTTGTGAGCATGCTCAGATTGAAATTTTTCAGGCTGTCTCATTAAGTTCGGACCATATAACTCGTTAGATTCGATGAGCAGAATTATTTCTATTTTATCGCGGCAAAATCTTCAATATCTTCATTATTCTATTGCAATGATAATATTTAACATTTTCATGTTCAGAATTCGAGTAATCAGAGCAGGAATCCTGACAAAGTATTGTCAAGATTAATGAGTTATTGGATAAGTTGAGTTGATGAAGCTAGTTTTGTAACATTGAATTATGATCATCATTAAGATCATTGAGGAAGATATTTGTAAAATAACTCCAGAGTTTTATCAATATTTTGGATTGGTGTTGTTTTTGCTGAGTGTTGTGAAAAATAGTTTCACAAGTCTACGATTTGCAATAAGTAATATAATGACAAAGAGAGTGTCGAACCTATGAGAACTTGCTAATTAATTATCATATTAATTCTTCTTAATTCTAAATTGAACATACGTTTTAAGAAGTCAGGCGATTAAAATGAAATTAAATTAAAAGTACGATTTAAATAATTAAAATAAATGGGTTCACAATAAACAACTAAATATATTGGGATTAAATTCAATTAATAAAAGCCTAGTACTACGAATTCACCAAAACAATGTTTATTTTAACCATTTGTTAATTCAATTAATCAAATATCTTCTTATGTTGATGGTCAATTTCACTATATACTTAAACAATCTATTTCTAGCATTGCTCAATCTATTTAATTAACGAGTTTTCACGTTTCTTTCTCAAACCATTAAATTAATTAAATTCGAGAAATCAAACTGACCACACCAATACCCTAACTATGTTTAGCTTACGTATATTCATGACATTAATTTCATTGGTCATGAATTTATATCCTCTCGATCTCAAAACACCCTAAGGATTATGTAAAGATTGACCACAAATTTACATGCTTTAAGAACAGATATTAATTATATCAACATATTTGGAGAAAATAATTAAACAAAGAAATTAAAACTATAGTTCTAGAAAAGAAAATTAGTTTACGACAAGAGAAAAAAAAATAATAATCGGGATAATAAAATCCATGAGTTGAGAAGAAAAGAGAAAAAAGAAGAGAAGAAAAACTTAGTCTGAATCTCCTCTCGATCCGTCTCCGTCTCGTTTCCGTTCTCTTCTCCCTTTCGTTTTCCGTCTCTTTAATCTTGCGAGAACACTAATCCAAGAAAGCCCACGCCCACAATCCACTGATTTAAAATTAAAATGCACGTCAAAATAAACTTCTGCATGGGACTATATGTCGCTCAGATGGGACGTTATATCGCCTCAGCTTCTGTACATAAAGGCTGGCAAATTATAAGGGCGATATATCGCCCGCATTGAGGCGTTATATCGGCCCATCTTCTTATTGGCAGCAGCGATGTATCGCCGATGGAGCGTTATATCGCCCCGTCTTCTGGAAAAACTTGATTGGCCGCAGCGATGTATTACCAATGGGGCAATATATCGCCATGTCTTTTGAGCAATTGATAGGTAGCGGCGATGTATCGCTAATTGAGTGTTATATCGTCTCGTCTTCTGGTGCACTTGATTGAAATTCGACACTTTTGATTGCTCCTTTCTTGGTATTGTTTAACCTATCACCTATTATTCTTCAATTTCTCTATACATTTATACAAAAATTATTAGATTCATTTGACATAATTGAATAATAGTTATCAAATCAAGTATAAATCAGTAAAATAAAATGTGTAAAATACACACTTATCACTGACAATTTTTTAAAATTACTGCGGCGCCACTTTGACCAATCAATACATCTGTTTAGACCGTGTGAGAACGCTGCTTTTGCTTGGAGGTATAGAAATGGATTGTCTCTCCCTATTTGCGAAGATGGGCATTATAAAAATTTATGAGTCATTATATTAACTGATCATATTTTAATTAATTTTAAACTACCAATAATTTCTTATATCTTAAAACCAATAATGATAATAAGGAAAATTACTAACAATAAAGGAAATTCATTATATATAAAAGTTCATGATCGTCGTATTTGACCTTCATACCAACTTTTACTCCCTCTAAAAACGTTGACGGAGGCTCCGCGTTGAATATTCCTTCAAAAACTCTTTGTTTTCCATGGATTCCCCTTTAAATACTTCTCTCCGTCTTCTCTTTTCTTCATCAATCCAATCTTCTCCTTCTCTCTTCCACGTCCAGTCATCCAAAAATGGCTAAACCCACTTTCATGGCGTCTGCTCTTGTGTTTGCTCTGTTCATTCTGAGTTCATCCAGCAACGCCCAGTTGTCTTCAACGTTTTACGACCAAACTTGTCCTAATGCACTCACCACCATAAGAACCTCCGTTAGAGAGGCCATTTCACGGGAACGCCGGATGGCGGCTTCTCTCATTCGCCTCCATTTCCATGACTGCTTTGTCCAGGGCTGCGACGCCTCCATCTTGCTCGATGACACTCCTTCAATGGTGGGCGAGCAGAATGCTAACCCTAATAGAGATTCTGCTCGAGGTTACGAAGTTATTGCCGCGGCAAAGGCCAAAGTGGAAGCCATCTGTCCGGGTGTTGTTTCTTGCGCAGACATTCTCGCGGTGGCTGCCAGAGACTCTTCCTTCGCCGTCGGTGGTCCATCTTGGACGGTGAAGCTCGGAAGAAGAGATTCCACGTCTGCTAGTCGGGCCCTTGCAGAAAGCAACCTTCCCGGTTTCAGAGAAGGCCTTGGCAGACTCATCTCCATGTTTGCTGATAAAGGTCTAAGCGCAAGAGATATGGTGGCATTATCAGGTGCACACACCATTGGACAAGCTCAATGCTTCACATTTCGTCAGAGAATATACAGCAACGAGAGCTCCATCGATGCAGGTTTTGCCACCACTCGCCGGCGTGCTTGCCCTTCAGCCGGCGGAAGCACAAATTTGGCATCTCTTGACTTGGTTACACCCAACTCTTTTGACAACAACTACTTTAAAAATCTGCTTCAGAAGAAGGGTTTGCTCGAAACTGACCAAGCTCTCTTTAACGGCGGATCTACAGACACCATTGTTTCAGAGTACAGCCAAAACCCTACTATCTTCAAGTCTGATTTCGCCTCGGCCATGATCAAAATGGGAGACATTGAGCCTCTTACTGGATTAGCTGGGGAAATCAGAAAGATTTGCAATGTAGTTAACTGATCGTTAATCCTTCCCAACATTATTGTATCATTTAATTTATTCATTTGTTCAGCCATGAAGTGTAAAATTCTTGTAACCTGAATGCTTGTACACGATTCGTTGAATGATTGTATTTTCCTTTTGATTGTTTTTTTCAATTAATTCATCTTGCTGCAGCTTTCTTTGTCAAATCTTCTAAAATTGTCACGGACGACTATTTAGATTAATTATCTTAAAATTAACATCATTTTGAAATAAAGGTCGATATTGTAATGGCTGTCGCTATTACTTAAATAAATTGAGAAATTAAGATTAGATTTTTATCAGTTAAACTCCACTTTTAGTGGGACAGTCACGAAGTGAAGCCTTGAAGGTGATCTTTTCACTTTCAAGCTAGTAACTTGCTCCCCCGTCTGTATTTCATTCCATTTCTCTCTCACTCCCTAAACCTTCGGCCACCAAAAGCCAACCAATCTCAGGAATGTAAAGCAGATTGTTGTGGGAAAAACACTGGAGAATTTCTTGCATCTGCGAACGAGAAACCTTCTTTGAGGGGAAATGACGTCCTGATTAAGACAGAGGAGAACTTACACCGACGACGAAATAAATTTGAGAGCTTCTCCTCTAAAATCGTTTAAAGGAATCATTTTCTTACATGGGGAAAATTATTTCTTTGTTTTAAAGGATCAAAATCGTATTTCTGAAGAGAAACTGGGGTGTGGGTCACTGTCTATCTCAGAATTAAGAGATGCTCCGATCGAAATATCCTATTCTATTTGTTGTTATGATTTAGATCATCTGAGCGTAAAATTGAAACTTTTGGAGTTTAATCATGTCTGTGAATAAAAATTTTACCTTTGGATGTCTTGAGACTTCAAAATAGTTTTATCAGAATCCGACGAAAAATAGGATATTTAGAAAAGGCTCGGAAGGTGATGAGTAGAGGCCTAAACCTGCTTAAGGATAAGTTTAACTGTACTTGACCCAAGAACACATGAGATTAGCCATCAACAAACGTAACTTGTCACTTATATGTAGAAAAGAGATTAAAGTCGTCTATCGTATCATCTGTTACACCATAATTGACTATCCATTTTGAGGAGGAGAAAAGATGACATGTATTTGGGTTACCTAACTCAGCAAGGGCGGTAATAGGAGTAGATGAAGATGTTAATTATTTCTGTTAACCTAAAAACTTCCCTAATTCCTCCCTAGAAATGAGAGTTGATTACTCAAATTTAAAATTAGTAGTTACAATATGGTTAGCCTGATCTATGATTTTAACGTCACAAGATTCATTTTGGAAAGAACAACTTTACTTCTACCATGAAAAAGAATAAATCTATTTTTAGTAATGGCACAAAAAATATTTGCAAAATATATTTTCCAAGCGGACAAAAGAACGATTTTGTTAAAAAATGTCCACGCAAGTAAACTACTAAAAAAAAAACTTTCAAACCCTAGCTTTCAAAAGAGCAATATTGCCAGTGATACCTCGGAGAAGAGGTGTGAACTAGGGGTGAGCAAAAACCAGAGTGGATCGAAGAACTGAATTGAAACCGAAAATTTGGTCTGGTTTTAGTCGGTTTTGCACCTTAAATAATCAAATTTGATTTTTTTTAAAGTAGAACCCACAATTTTGGTTTGGTTTTTGGGTTTAGTGATACAAAACTGAAAAAACCCGACTCGAAATTAATTGAAACTATCTTATATTTGCGGTTCTGCCTCCGTGCCTCGTTGTCGCTCGCTCTCTTCAGTTTTCTTCTCTCTCAGAAATTAGATGCGACGGTTCGCTTGACAGTCAAACGGCAAACTCTACGCCCGTCGCCCAACGCCCAGCCCAGCCAGCAGCCACTCTCTGTCTCTCTTTGCTCGCATAGTCGCAGTTCGTAGTTTGCAGTCGCCGACGCCCAACCACTCTCTATCTCTCTCTGCTCGCACTTCATAGTTCGCGTCGCTCGATGCCCAACTACTCTCTACTCGCACCGTGCATCATAATCACAATGCCGGTCTTCGCTAGACTGTGAAGGACGAATCGGTGATCAATGACTAGCATTGGAAAATTACTCAAAAAAATTTCCACACAAGTACTCAAAAAAAACTTTTAAACCCTAGCTTTCAAAAGAGCGATATCACCGGTGATACCCTCCAGAGAAGAGACGTGAACTATGACAAAATAGACATAAGATAGATCAACTAGCGAAGCAACAATTGAGTAGGTGACAAAGAAACAAAGTTCGGCAGTAGAGATCAACGACTAGAAAAGAAAACATTTGCGAGCGACAATTCTTATACATGCAAAGAGAGATGCGATCGGTGGTCTGGACAAAGGCAAACATCAACCAAGAACGATTATGTACAGGGACAAGTAGCGAATTTGAACGACAGCCATCTATGATTCTAAACAGCGGCCAAATAGTTTGTGCTGGTAGGTTCAATTGAAACCTAGCCCAAATAAACGTTTCTGCTCAGCTGGGCAAAGAAAAAAAAAAATTTCACAACTCTAATACTATGTTAATTTATAGAGAATAAATTACTTTCTTGATATATTTCATTCATCATATTGTTAATATTTATAGACAAGATTGTGATTGGCGGCTGCATGCTTTGAAGATACAAAATGAGTTTACGTTTCATATAAAGAGTTTTAACGATTCTCACAACGGTTTAAGGAAAATTGATAATCAACACGCTACAGCAAAATGTGTGGCAAATCATTATTTGGATAGGTTCAAAAGTCAACTTACGTAGGAAATTCCTTTCATTATCAAGACGGTGATGAATGATTTGAATGTCAGTATTACACCAAGTCTTGCCAAAAGAGCAAGAAGCGAAACTTGAAAACTTAATGAAGGGAAGGATAACGAACAATAAAAGCTATTGCGGTTGTACGCATAAGAAATACATAGGTCAAATCCGAATAGTACATTGCACATACACTCTTACTTGGTGGGCTCTGACGGTAATGAAACATGTGTATTCCAAAGAATGTACTTGTATATGACTACTTGCAAGGCAAGTTTGCTGAAGTGTGGTAGACCTATTATCTGTTTTGATGGTTGACATCTAAAGATCTCGTGTCCTAGTCAATTACTCACACTCGTCAATATTATGACATCGATGGAATATATTCCGTTGTTGTTGTTAATATGGAATCGGAGTGTATGGACTTATGGACGTGATTTTTTGCAAATATTGAGGCAAGACCTACAAACTGAATCATGACACAGATGAACATTTGTTTTGAATCGACAAAAGGTATATTGTTTTATGCTGACTCTGTTGTTTTTTCAAATATCAAGAGTTATTGTTTGCTGTGCTGCAAGAATTATCGTTTGTCGACCACCGCTATTGTCTTTAGCATATATACGCAAATATCAAAAACCAATATCGGGGCACAGTATATAAAGATTGACGTGAGAACGGGTGGGAAAAAAGTCTCACAAATGAAGGCATGCGGAAGCTGAAGAGAAATGCACAGAAAAGGTACTGTAGAGGGGAGGGGTGAGGCTCTAGGAAATAATTCCTTTGCTGGCAGCAAAGTAATCCTCTACGAAAGAACACATGTTGCCTCCTTCCTTCTTTTTAACTCCAACCTTTGGTAGAGGGGAGAGGAGGAGGAGTAAGGGTATCTCTAAGAACCCGACACTTGAGGTACGATCTGGTGCTTCGTCCACGACGTCAAGCGCCGATGAACAACGTGAGAAAATCCCACATAGAGGTTTCTCTGAGAAGAACACACTCTTTTGAAATTTTAAATATTAAAGGGAAAAACTTATTACATAGGGAATTAGGTCACCCTTAAATAGGAAAGAGCGATCTGGAGAAGAGAGGAAGAAGGTAGCTCTAGAAATCACTAATGGTGCGTTTTGGCAAATATAGCCGTTGAAGGTACGACTTACGTGCTGCAATCCGATTCATGCTGCCTTGGTTCACTGTTTGGGCTTGGTTCATTGCTGCCCTCTTCTTGTTCTTCATCTCCTCTTGAGATCCCTAATATTTTTTAAGGCAAAACAAAATGCCAAAATAGTCCTAACAATAAAATGGCTAAAGTTTGTCAATTTTAAAGTCAAATAAACTAAAGTTCCTACAAATTAAACAACCAAAACTTGGTTACATAATATGAATTAGGAAAACAAATCCCTTCTTCTTTGATTCTTTTCCAAACCTTGAGAAATCATTACCTACAAAATTCCACAAATCTATTAGAAGATAAAAGAGATAAAATTCTTACCTTGGCTTGTGCTTGATGAATTGGAATCGTAGGCAGATCAAAGATGCAATGTGAAATACAGGCAGGACAATCACAACTTATTATTCTGAGAGAAAAATGAGGTATTTATATCATATTAACTCGGATACCTATGCATATCTTCGAGGCACAGACCCTATATATTGGGCTAATAATGCATTTTCTTCGATTCACAAGTGTGAACTAGGATTAAATAATTTATACAAGTCATTCCATTATGTTCTATTACCAGTTAAAGATAAACCAATTCTGACCATGTTCAAAATGATCGAAAAGTGCTTGATGAGTAGGATTGTGAAAAAATATGAGAAATTGGTCTTATCAACAGACGTCTTATGTCTCCAGATAAGAAAAGAACTTTTTAAGCTAGAACGTGAAGCTCGAAATTGGAACCCTTTGTTTGCAGGAGATACTCGTTTTGAGGTCAGTAACGACGATGAACAATATATTGTCGACATGAATGCAAGTGTGTGCAACTGTCACAGGTGAGAGCTTACTAGAATCATGATTCCCTGAATTCGTTTCATTAGACTATCACTGAAAAATTACGTCCATCAATACTATCATCGGACAACTTATCTGCAAATGTACTCACACGTCATTCGTCCTATTAATGGCCAACACATATGGTCGCTAGTAGAAAATATGAATGAAATCATTCCGCCCAGAA
Source organism: Begonia peltatifolia (assembly GCA_022433055.1). Classification (NCBI taxonomy): domain Eukaryota; kingdom Viridiplantae; phylum Streptophyta; class Magnoliopsida; order Cucurbitales; family Begoniaceae; genus Begonia; species Begonia peltatifolia. Next base: position 13,624,840 of record CM039527.1, on the reverse strand, counting down.
GATAGCGCCAACCTATTATGCTGAAGAAGAAAAGAGTGCAAAATGTCGATGAGCTGCCAAGAATGACAATTACTAATTAGAGCTCAACGATGCCGTGTGGTATATGTCGGCGTCAGGGGCATAATAATCGGATTTGTTATGACAGAGGATTCACTTCAGGCGTTGCTTCCACTTCAGCTTCGAAAGACACATTTATGAGTTTTTACACATTTATCAGGACACATGTATATTTCAACACATTTCGTTTATAATATTGTTGTTATTATGTGTAGGTATATATTTTTATATTGTTTTTATGTGTGCAGAGATCTTCTACACACGGCTAACGCAAAAATTTATGATTATTCCTGCTATAATTTATGTAGTTATCATAATGTGTCATGTATGGATTTATTGTAATATGTAATTAATGGATTTATTATTATGTGTAAAGTTAAAAAATTGGGAAGAGTTTTATTTATTTGACTCCCTCGTAGTTAGTTTCAAATAATTTTTGCATATTCAAATCACAATTTTATACTCAACAACCAATTCCAAATATAAGCATTTAACTCAAATACAACCAAAATAAAGTATAACTATGTAAATATAAAGTAAATTACATACTGAAACACAAAACATAGACTTTATGATGGTGGGAGATCATCGTCATCGTCCTCCATCCAATCCATCAAGATTTGCCTCAGTACTCTCTGGAACTCCATCATCTCTCTCTAGAACTCTATTATCTCTCCATGTTCCACTGTGAGCTCCTCGACTCAGCTTACAAAGAACTTGATCCTCTGCTACATCCTGTCCAATCAACTAGCCGTCTGGGGGGACAATCGCTGCGCGTTTGTGTCTTCCATAGGCACATCTTGAGAGGTGGAGGCCCCTGTAGAAAGATCTCTAAAGGTGGAGGCCTACTGATCGCTCTTAACGAGCCAAATCTTTTCAACTTCAATGAGGCTCATCTGAATCAAATAGAGCCTATCAAACACATCGCTGGATCTCTGTGCTCTCATCGGCTCTTTAATCAGTAACTGAACACTAGCTCACTCGACGATCTTCTGGATCAATGTGCCGTGTAGGAGGTTTTTGTTGCATGTCTGGCTGATCTTTAGCATGTGACTTAATATGAGGAAGCTGGGGTCGAACAACTTGTCGTTGTAGAGCTTCTCCCTTACACAAAGATCCATGTAGCTCATGAAATCTCTATGTTCATCCCGAGGTAGAAGAGTGTGGGTTATTAGATTGTGAATAACCTGAGTTCTAACGTTTAAATCCTTCAATCTTGGCTTAACGAACCCTACTATGTCGGCATTGCGGTGAATTTGTCTTAAGAACTATAGTCCTCCTTTTGTTCTGAAAAAAAAAACACAGTCTCTAGAGAGGTGATAGTATCGTTCCAAGTCAACTCCTTCTGAGGCAAACCTGAGCAATAGGTTAATCATGTTTGGAGGGATAACGATCTCCGTACCAAAGATATAAGTCTTCCGTCAGCCAATCCTCCTGGTAGATGTCAAGTTTGTATAAAACAAGTGAATAACTCTGTCGCAGTTATCACCCGCAGACCGTACACCCGTGTAAGGCGATTTGGTCGAACTTCTCTTTGATCACCAATGACTCCCAACCTGCGAAGTTGACGATTTTCGAATAAATAATTGAGAATCTTGTCATATCCTGCTCAAACTCGTCTTTGCACACCTGGGTTCAAAATTACATCGAAAAATACCCAGTTAGTGGGGCTTGGCCTGGAGCACCTTCTGACGACGGTGCTTAGAAAGTCGGCCCACTTTGTGATACCGTTGGTCGAGTAAACGGAGCACGGTCGAATGAGCCATTTTGTGACTGACCTGCTTGGCACGGAGTACCATTTCGTTTAAAAATTAACTTAAGACCCATTTAAGGGAATTTCGCAATTTATGTTGAGAATTTGAGATTTGGGGATTTTGAAAATTTTTAACTTGAATTTTTGAGATATTTTGGACGGTATTCGTAGAAAATAAATATGTATGGACAAATCAACGCATTAAAACGTAAAATGGTCTTATTTTGGGTTAGAATCACCAAGGGACTGAAAGAGAAAATTGAGATTTGAGCAAATTGAGGGGATTTAACTTTCGCATCTCTACTGCATTGTTCTGGGATCTCTCTTCTACAAGGCAAATACAAGGCTGAAAATAGTTAACTAGGTCACTGTTGTTTTTGCATTTACGAGCAATTCCAACAAGTTTGATTTCTTCTAGTTGAAAAGTTTGACAAATTTCTAAATTTCATTTATTATTATTATTTTTAATAATTTTCAAATCTCTTTATCCAAACCTCAACAACTACGGATACAGGTTGTATGGGCTCCACCGTTGAATTTAGTAAAAAACAAATGATTAACAATATATACTTGTTCAACCCAGTAGCATATTTTGACTTTTAATGACATTCATCATTTAGAATAAGCTGGTTTCTCAATTTTTGATTATTTAGAGTAATTAAAAACAATAAAGCAATTCTTTCAGTTTAAAGCTTAATAAATTAATTTATAATGATTACTAGATAATTGTTATAGTCAAAGTAGGACAAAAATGTATGTAAAGGTTGTGTTTGACTTTTACTTTTAGTACGTTACGTACAGTGGTGCCCAGCAGCGTCTGTGGATGCATGCAAGATTACATCCAACCATTTTTTTAGTTAAAATACAAACTCAACGAACGCAGAATCGGTCATCGCAGAAGGAGGCCACCGCGTTGAAGAGTAAATCTCTAACCCACTTGCTTCTCACTGTTGCCATGCAGCTCCCTCTTCTATAAATTCATGGCCGAAACACTCGTTTCTCCATCACCATCTTTTCTCTTCTGAAATTCTCCATTTTCAGATCATTAGGAACGATAGACGTTAATAATGGCGATCACTTTCAGTCCCAGTCTTCTGAGCGCGGCTGCTTTTTTGTTGGGGTTGATAATCTTCTCCACTGCCCCATGCAACGCTCAGTTGTCCTCCACTTTCTATGACCAAACATGCCCCGACGCTCTATCCACCATCAGAACTTCCATCAGGCAGGCTGTCTCAGCAGAACGTCGGATGGCAGCTTCTCTCATTCGCCTCCATTTTCACGACTGCTTCGTTCAGGGCTGCGACGGCTCCGTCTTGCTCGACGATACTCCTTCAATGGTGGGCGAGAAAAACGCTAACCCTAATAGAAATTCTGCGAGAGGTTTCGATGTCATAGAACAAACAAAAGCAAAGGTGGAAGCCATATGTCCAGGAGTCGTTTCTTGTGCAGATATTTTGGCAGTGGCTGCAAGAGATTCTTCGTTTGCTGTGGGCGGCCCATCTTGGACAGTGAAACTTGGACGAAGAGATTCTACTTCTGCGAGTCGAGCTCTGGCAGAAAGCAACCTTCCTGGTTTCAGGGAGAGCGTCGACAGACTCATTTCTGTTTTTGCCGGCAAAGGCCTCAGCGCCAGGGACATGGTGGCATTATCAGGTAAACTCGCCTTCGTCTCTATGCATCTATTCTCAAATGAGCTTCGATCATTCTTCTAAATAGTGCTCAAAAAAGAAGAAGAAAAATCCAAAAAAATAAGTGTAACTGTATTTCCCTCCATTGCAGGCGCGCACACCTTAGGGCAAGCTCAGTGCTTTACATTCCGCCAGAGAATATACAGCAACCAGAGCACTATTGACGCTGGATTTGCCAGCACACGCCAACGCGGTTGCCCTTCGACTGGCGGCAATGCAAATTTGGCCCCACTCGACTTGGTTACGCCCAATTCTTTCGACAACAATTACTTCAAGAATCTGCTCCAAAAGAAGGTCTCCTCGAAACTGATCAAAATCTCTTTAATGGCGGATCCACAGACGTCATTGTTTCGGAGTATAGTAACAACCCAGCAACCTTCAAGGCTGATTTTGCATCGGCCATGATTAAAATGGGAGATATTGAGCCGCTCACTGGCTTGGCTGGGGAGATCAGGAAGATTTGCAGCGCTGTAAACTAAAGAACGACTGCCCCACCATTCATATCTACTTCATTCTCAAAATGTCTCTTACACAAGCTTCTTCTGAGATGATTTCAAGTTACTGTCCCTACATTTAATAATCATATTTATGTTGACATTTGAAAATTGAGCTTAGAAAACATATATTTACAACTATTTACGTTGACATTTTTCAAAGTCAAAGATATAAAAATTGATGTGGCGTAGAAAATATAATTATTTATTTAAAAAGGTAAAAACCATAGTCAATTCCTGACAATAAACTTTAAACTATAAATCTTTAATAATTAAAATCTTAAACTATGAAAATCGAACCAATCAAATCCTATCGGGTGATTGATGACCCTCCGGTCACTGTATATGAATAGAATGGAGGACCAATCTCTAAGGAACTAGGGCCGTTCTATCCAATACTAACATGGCATTGGACCACGTGAAACAGAGGGTCGTGGTAGAGGTGGAGATCCCCCGTTCCACATGTGTTGCACTAGCGTGAGAACGGGGGGTCCCTGCCCACAGAACGACCCCTTATTCTCAGGCTCTATGTTGAGAACGGGGGGTTGAGGTGAGGAACAAAGACTCCCCGTTCCACGTGCATTGCACGTGAGGTGAGAATGAGATATGCTGCCCCTAATAGTCACTCGTTCTCAGAAGCCCCCCCCCACTTTGTTAAAATCTCAATTTTCTCTTTCGGCCCCATCCATGATTTCAACCCAAAATATGACAATTTCACGCTTTACCGTGTTGATTTCTTTATACCTATTTGTTTCCTACGAATATCGTTCAAAATATCCCACAAATGCAACCTAAAAATTCAAAATCCCTAAATCCCAAATTCTCAACATAAATTGCAAAATTCCTTCTAATGGCTCCTAAGTTAATCTTTAAAAAAAAGGGTGCCCCGTCCTAAGCAGGTTAATCACAAAGTGGCCCATCCGACCATGCTCTTTCTACTCAACCAACGGTGTTACAAAGTGGGCCAACTTTTCGATCACTGTCATCAGAAGATGCTTATGGTCAAGCGCCACTAAATGAGTATTTATCGATGTAATTTTGAAACTAGTTGTGCAATGACCAGTTTGAGCAGGATATGGCAAGACGCTTAATTATTCATTCGAAGATTGTCAACTTCACAGTTTGGGAGTCGTTGGCGATCAAGAAGATATTCGACCAAATCACCTTACACGGGTGTACGGTTTGCGAGGCGATAACCGCGACAGAGTTATTCACTTGTTTTATGCAAACTTGACATCTACCAGGAGGATTGGCTGGCTAAAGACGTATATCTTTGATACGGAGATCGTCATCCCTCCAGACACGATTAACCTATTGCTTGGGTTTGCCTCAGAAGGGGTTGACTTGGAGTGATGCTACCATGCCTATGGAGACTGTGTTTTTTTCATCACAGAAGGCGGACTAGAGTTCTTGAGGCAAATTCACCGCAATGCCGACATAGCAGGGTTCATTAAGCTAAGATCGACGGATTTGAACGTTAGAGCTCGGGTTATTCATAACCGGATAACTCACACCCTCCTACCTCGGGATGGACATGGAGATCTCATGAGCTGCATGGATCTTTGTGTCACGAAAAAACTCTACAATGACAAGCTGCTTCGTCATATTAAGTCACACGCTAAATATCGATCGGACATGCAATAAAAACCTCTTATACCGCACATTGATCTAGAAGGTCGTCAAGCGAGCTAGGGTTTGGTTACCGATTGGAGAGCCGATGAGAGCGCAGAGATCCAACGATGTGTTTGATAGGCTACATTTGATTCAGATGAACCTCATTGAAGTTGACGGGACTTGGCTCTTCAATGGCGATCAGGGGGCCTCCATCTCTCAGAATGTGCCTATAAAAGATACGAACGCGTAGGGATTGTCCCCCCAAATGGCTAGTCGATTGGACAGGATGGAGCAGATGATCCAGTTCTTTGTATGCAGAAGCGAGGAGCTCACAGTGGGACAGAGAGAGATAATGGAGTTCCAGAGAGAGATGATGAAGTTCCAGAGAGTGTCGAGGCAAACCTTGATGGATTGGATGGAGGACGATGACGACGATCTCCCACCATTGTAGAGTTTATGTTTTGTGTTTCATTTTAATCACTTTACTTTATATTGGTATAGTTGTACTTTACTTTAGTTGTACTTGAGTTAAATGCTTATATCTAGAATTGGCTGTTGGGTATAAAATTGTGATTTGAATATTCAGAAATTATTTAAAACTAGCTATGAGGGAGTCATAAAACAAATGAAACTCTGCCTAATTTTTCAATTTTACACATAATAATAAATCCATTAATTACATATTACAATAATTACATACATTACACATAATAATAAATCCATTAATTACATATTACAATAATCCATACATGACATAAATTACAGTATGAATAGTCATAAATTTCTGCGTGAGCGGTGTGTAGAAGTTCTCTGCACATAATGAAAACAATATAAGAAAATATACATGCACATAATGACAACAATATTATAAACGAAATGTGTTGAAATATACATGTGTCCTGGCAAATGTGTAGAAACTCATAAATGTATCTTCTGAAACTGAAGCGGAAACAACGCCTAAAGTGGATCCTCTGTCACAACAAGTGCAACTATATTATGCCTCGAACACCGACATATATCATACGATATCGTTGAGCTTTTCTTAGTAATTGTCATTCTTAGCGGCTCATCGACATCTCGCACTCTTTTCTTTCATTAGCCTACCAAGTTGGCGCTTTTTTCTGGGTAGAAAGATTTCATTCATATTTTCTAATGGCATCCACATGTGTTGGCCATTAATATAACAAATGAAGTGTGAGTACATTTGCAGATAAGTTGCCAGGTGATAATATTGATGGATGTAAATTTCCAGTATTAGTCTCATGAAACAAATACAGCGAATGGAATGAACACACAAAATTCCAGTAAGCTCCCACCTGTGACAGTTGCACGCACCTGTATTTATGTCGACAACATATTGTTCGTTGTCGTTGCCGTTGCTGACCTCAAAACTAAGTATCTCCCGCAAACAAAGAGCTCCAATTTCGAGTTGCACGTTATAGTTTAAGAAGTTTTTTTCTTATCTAGGGACATAAGACGTCTGTTGATAAGACCAATTTCTTATATTTTTTCACAATCCTACTCATCAAGCATTTTCGGATCATTTCGAACATGGTCAGAATCGATTTGTCCTTGACTGGTAATAAAACTGCATTGAATGTCTCGCATAAATTATGCATGGGCATCCGGGTTAATCTAATATAAGTACCTCATTTCTCTCTCGAAATGATATTGTGGTTGTCTTGGCCGCATTTCACATTGCATCTTTGTATACTCTGCCCCGATATTGATTTTTGAAATTTGTGTACATATGCCGAAAACAATAGCGGTGGTCGACTAACGAGAATTTTTGCTGCACAGCAGACAACAACCCATGATATTTGAAAGAACAACATAGTCAGCATAAAAACAATATAACTATTACAACAAAGACAAATAGTTCAAATAAAAATTAGTAATGCATTATATTTTTTTTCGATCCGAAACAAATGTTCATCCGCATTCGGATTCATTCTGTAGGTCTTACTTCAATATATGAAAAAAAAAATCAAGTTAATGAGTCCATACACTCTGATTCCACATTAGCAACAATAACATGATATATTCCATCTATACCATCAATACTGACGACTGTGAGTAATTGACTGGGACACAAGCCCTTTAGATGACAACCATCGAAACAGATAATAGGTTTACCATACTGCAGTAAACATGTCTTGCAAGCAGTCATACATAAGTACATTCTTTAGAATACACATGTTTCATTACCATCAGAGCCCATCAAGTAAGAGTGTATGCGCAATGTGCTATCTGGATTTGACTTACGTATTTCTTCTGTGTACGACCGCAATAGTTTGTATTGTTCATCATCCTTCCCTTTATTAAGTTTTCGAGTTTCGCTTCTTTCTCTTTTGGCAAGACTTGATGTAATATTGACATTCAAATCCTTTCTCACTGTCTCGATAATGGAAGGAATTTTTCAAGTAGATTGACTTTTAAATCTATCCAAATAATGATTTGTCACTCATTTTGAGAGTGTCGATTTTTAATTTTCTTTGAACAGTTGTGAGAATCGTTGAAACTTTTTATTTGAAATGTAAGATTATTTTGTATCTTTAAACCATGCAGTTGTCAATCACAATCTTATGTATAAATTATTATCAATATGATGAATGAACCTAGCTGCACAGACTATTTGGCCACTGTTTAGAGTCATTGATGGCTGTTGTTCAAATTCACCACTTGTCCCTATACATAATTGTTCTTGGTTGATGTTTATCTTTGTCTAGACCACCGATCGTATCTCTGTTTACACGCATAAAAATTGTCGCTCACAATTAGTTTCTTTTCTAGTCGTTGATCTTTACCGTCGAACTTTGTTTTTTAGTCACCTACTCAATCGTTGCTTCGCTAGTTGATCTATCTTATGTCTATTTTGTTATAGTTCACATCTCTTCTCCGGAGGGTATCACCGATGATATTGCTCTTTTGAAAGCTAGGATTTGAAAGTGTTTTTTTTTAAGTAGTTTACTTGCGTGGAAATTTTTGAACAAAATCATTCTTTTGCCTGCTTGGAAAATATATTTTGCAGATATTTTTTATGCCATTACTAAAATTAGATTTATTCTTTTTTATGGTCGAAAGTAAAGTTGTTCTTTACGAAATGATTCTTGTGACGTCAAAATCACAGATCAGGCTAGCCATATTGTAACTACTAATTTTAAATTTGAGTAATCAACTCTCTTTCTAGGGAGGAATTAGGGAAGTTTTTAGGTTAACAGGAATAATTAACATCTTCATCTCCTCCTATTACCGCCCTTGCCGAGTTAGATAACCCAAATACATGGCATCTTTTTACCTCCTCAAAATGGGTAGTCAATTCTAGTGTAACATATCATTTTATTAACTGATTTTGGACATTCTCAATTCTAAATACTAGTTCAAGAGATGGGGATTTACTTGATACTTATAAATTGATCACAGCTCATTCCATATCCGATGTGGGATAACTCAACAATTTTCTCCTCACACATCAGGCCTTGGGTTGGAGAGCTAACAATTTAATTTCTCTCGGCGAGCTGAGATTTTGTCATAAATTTGGACTTTGATATTACTGTTAGGTGATTTTAGAATTTCTCAACCCTAAAAGCTAGATCTAGAGATGAGAATTTTTCTTACAGTTATAAATTGATCACTAATCTCTTTCACATGCGATGTCGAATAACCCAACACATATTATAGACAACTTTAATCTCTTTGCTACATATAAGTGACAAACATCCTTTTCTAAAGTGACGTTAGTTGATGGGCTAATCTCATGTGTTCTGGGTCAGGTACAGTTAAACTTATCCTTAATCAGGTTTAGGCCTCGACTCGTCACCTTCTGTGGTCCATCGTCATCTTTTCCGATGCTACCTGCTGTTTTTCGTCGGATTCGATAAAACTATTTTTAAGTCTCAAGAACATCCCAAGGTAAAATTTCTATTCACCAGAAACATGATTAACCTCCAAAAGTTTCAATTATACGCTCAGATTATCTAAATCGTGACAACAATTGAAAGAGGATATTTCGATCCGAGCATCTCTTAATTCTGACATACACAATGACCCTCACCTCGATTTCTCTACAGAAATACGATTTTGATCCTTTAAAACAAAGAAACAATTTTCCCCATGTAAAAAACCGATTCCTTTACACGACTTTAGAGGAGAAGCTCTCAAATTTATTTCTTTATCGGTGGAAGTTCTTCTCTGTCTTAATCAGAACGCAATTTCCCTTCAAAGAAGGTTTCTCGTTCGCAAAAGCAAGAAATTCTCCAGCGTTTTTCCCACAACAATCTGATTTCCAGTCCCGAGATTGGTTGCTTTTAGTGGACGAAGATTTAGGGAGCGAGAGAGAGATGGAATGAAATACAGATGGGGGAGGAAGTTACGAGCTTGAAATTGAAAAGATCACCTTCAAGGCTTCACTTCGTGACTGTCCCACTAAATGTGGAATTTAATTGATAAAAATCTAATTTTAATT